>VWZP01007919.1:198856-240534 GCA_013396995.1 Dicaeum eximium | reverse complement strand
AGGGGACAGAGGGAAAGGGGTGAGCAGAGGGGACAGAGGGAGGCAGGGAAGGATGAGCAGAGTGGACAAGGGCAGGGAGGAAAGAGGGATGAGCAGAGTGGATGGAGGGAAAGAGGTGTGAGCAAAGGGGACAAAGGGAAGGAGGGATGAACAGAGAGGACAAAGGGAGGGAGGGAAGGATGAGCAGAGTGGACAAGGGCAGGGAGGAAAGAGGGATGAGCAGAGTGGATGGAGGGAAAGAGGTGTGAGCAAAGGGGACAAAGGGAAGGAGGGATGAACAGAGAGGACAAAGGGAGGGAGGGAAGGATGAGCAGAGTGGACAAGGGCAGGGAGGAAAGAGGGATGAGCAGAGTGGATGGAGGGAAAGAGGTGTGAGCAAAGGGGACAAAGGGAAGGAGGGATGAACAGAGAGGACAAAGGGAGGGAGGGAAGGATGAGCAGAGTGGACAAGGGCAGGGAGGAAAGAGGGATGAGCAGAGTGGATGGAGGGAAAGAGGTGTGAGCAAAGGGGACAAAGGGAAGGAGGGATGAACAGAGAGGACAAAGGGAGGGAGGGAAGGATGAGCAGAGTGGACAAAGAGGGAGGGATGAAGAAAGAGGACAAAGAGAAGGAAGAAGGGATGAGCAGAGTGGACAAAGGGAAGGAAGAAGGGACAAGCAGAGAGGACAAAGGGAGGGAAGGAGGAGCAAAGGGGCCAAGGGCAGGGAGGAAGGAGCATCACTCTTCGTGCCAGGCCCGTGGCAAGCCCCGAGAGCAGCGTGGCAGCACAAGGGACTGTCCTGCTGCTCCTGCAGACCGGCTGTGCTGCTGGAACACGGCTGCTCTCATCCTCTGCGACCTTGTCTGCTCCCCAGCTGTGGCAGCAGCTGGCACCTCCAGCCACACAAGCAAAGGACGAGCTCTCACTGCTGAGCCATGTCGCAATTAGCCACAGCTCCTCATGTGGGAAAACATCAAAGCTCCCCCGGAGCAATCAGCACTTATTTGCACTTGGTTTCAGCACCAAAATGTTATCCCTTGCAAATTTGTTCATTGTCATAAGTGTCGATAAAGCTTTTTTTATTTTTTTTTCCCTCCGAATCCCCTTCAGGGGTAAACATTTGATTTTATTAAGTTTTGTTATAATAGCTGAAGCTGTCATACAGCACTGCTTTCAATCAATATGCTTTTTAATGTAATAAATCTCTTTATTTTTCATTCTCTTCCTGATAGAAAACTGCTGGAGGGTGTGAAACATTTCTTCTGAGGGAAAGTACATGGCCCATAATACAGCTCTGTGCTGTGCCACTTCTTTAAACTTCATTTTAAATGGGAATGTGATTTATTTCCAGGTAATCTGTGCATGGACTGCATTTTCCCTGGAATGTGTGCTCCCTCCAGGCAAACACTGAGGTATTGAAATATCTGATTGTGGTTGGCATGAAATAAAATCCCTGTCCAAAGCTGTGTGCTTCAGGAATGAAGTGTGGGAGTAGGAAGAAGGGGAGAAGGAAACATGCTTGTCTCCTTAGTGTTCTTGATGTTTATACCCCTGAGCTTTCATCTGCTTTCCTTCTTAGCAGTGTAAATTGGTTTTTTCTGATTTTTGTAGCTTTTTTTTATTACTTAAGTTGTTTTTGGAGATGTCTAGGACATTTTGTAGGATGTAGAAGGTGCTTGTTGTATTGGGGTTTTTTTTTTTACATGGCATATTTGTGATGTGGTTCCCGTGGTTTTATTTCTGCTGGGAAGCAAGGAAGTTGGGCAACAGTCTGGATGATCCCACCCAACAAAACTAGTTTTTCATTGGATATTTATTCCTAATTATCTGAAGTTCAGTTGCTTATTGTTCTGGGAGAAAAGGGGAGCCACAGCTGAATTTTGGCCCTTTATTTGTGTGGAATGAAAGTAAAATCCTGGCTGACGTTTGGTGGGAAAAAGGGAAATCACATCTGAATTTGGCTCTTTGTTGGTGTGGAAGAAAAGGGGAATTAGACCAGGAGAAGTAGGAAGAACCAGTCTCCATCTCCCAGGAAGAGAGAAGCAGCAGCCCTGGGAAGGAGACAATCCCATTTCCCCAAAGTGGAGTTAAGCCAGGGATGTGCACTTTGGTGGGAGATGCCAACTGGTGGAATCCATCCAATGCCTGAGGGGCTGGATTTGTGTGAGAGGTGATTCCTGGGTCAGGATGATCCTGGATTTTTGAATGTGATTCCTGGGTCAGGATGATCCTGGTGATTCCCATGGTCAGGATGATGCTGGTTTTCTCTCGGTGCTGGATTTGTGAGATGATTCCCATGGTCAGGATGATCCTGGTTTTCCCTCACTGCTGGATTTGTGAGATGATTCCCATGGTCAGGATGATCCTGGATTTTTGTGTGAGGTGATTCCTGTGTCAGGATGATCCTGGTTTTCCCTCATTGCTGGATTTGTGAGATGATTCCCGTGGTCAGGATGATCCTGATTTTCCCTCGGTGCTGGATTTCCCGTGCTCAGGATGATCCTGGTTTTCCCTTGGTGCTGGATTTCCTGTGCTCAGGATTATCCTGGTTTTCCCTCGGTGCTGGATTTGTGAGATGATTCCCATGGTCAGGGTGATCCTGGTTTCCTCTCAGTGCTGGATTTGAGTGTGAGATGATTCCCATGGTCAGGGTGATCCTGGTTTCCTCTCAGTGCTGGATTTGAGTGTGAGATGATTCCCATGGTCAGGGTGATCCTGGTTTCCTCTCAGTGCTGGATTTGAGTGTGAGATGATTCCCATGGTCAGGATGATCCTGGTTTTCTCTCAGTGCTGGATTTGTGAGATGATTCTCGTGCTCAGAATGATCCTGGTTTTCCCTCATTGCTGGATTTGTGAGATGATTCCCATGGTCAGGATGATCCTGGTTTTCCCTCATTGCTGGATTTGAGTGTGAGATTTTTCCTGTGCTCTAGATGATCCCGGTTTTCCCTGGGTGCAGCCTGGGGGAAGCAGCGTGCCCCACGTTTTGGCAGTGCTCCTTTGTACCTCCCAAAAAAGCACTTCCAGTGTTGCAACTCCGGGTGTTTTGGGCACTAAACTTTGCCCTCTTTGTTTCTGCCCACGTCCCTGCCTTGCTGGCACAAATTCCAGCCGCTGTTGCTCGGGACAGAGGGAACAAAGTGTGGGAGCAGCTGCCTGCTCCATGGTGCCAGCGCTGGTTGGCATCGCCCGGCAGAGGAGAGCCCCAGGCAGCCCCCATAAATATTAATTTATTAAATATTAATGTCAGGTGCTGCTTCATGGACAGAGAATTCGGGGTGACACTCCCTCCTTTTCCCAAATGTTTGATGCTGTCATGTAAAAACCATCCCTGAAGTTTGACTTTTTTAAAGTCCCAGGAGTGGTTTGGGGAGCGAAGTAATGCCGGAATTCTCGGTGGATGAGCGTCGCGTGGAAGATTGGTAATCCTTGGCAATTAGGAAATTGTTGCTGAGGTTAATGGGGATATTATTTTTAACTTTGAGGGCAGGAGTAATCTCCTGCCTCCGGGATAGAATTATTTCAATCAGTGCTTTAAATAAGCACTTTCTGTGATGGTTTAAATTGACAAATATTTAAATAATCAACCTGAATTCCTTTTTAGCTGTTATGTACCCTGATATATTCACATTGTTTTTATTTTGCATTAAGGCAGGATGGGATTTACTACCAATGTTTACTTGTGGGAGTTTGGGGTTTTTTCCCTGTTTTTTTCTTTTCTTGTTGGTATCATTGCTGTAAATAAAAGCAGAATGAAAAGCTAAATACTGTGATGAGATCAGGAACCTTCTCCTCAGACTCCATTTATAATTGGAATTAGAGACAGACAAGAATTGGAGATAATTCTGCTCAAGGTAACCACCTCTTCAAAGAGAATGATGGCAAAATAGTTAATTATTTTTAAAAACATGCTTTTTTTTTTCCTGTTTTTCAGAGAAACTCCTGGAAGGAGATGGTTACCACTTCAATAACTGTTTTTCTTTGACCTTCAGAGGCAAATACCCGCTGTTTACATCTATAATTCTAATTAATTATGATATTAGGGTGATAGAGTACGTTCTCAGGCTTTGAGAAATAAATTTTCTTAATATTTTTATTTTTAAACTATTTTTTTTTTAAAAAAAGGCAACTTCTTTGCCTTTTTGTGTTGTACCACAGCTCCAGGCAGTAGCTGCACACTGCATGTGAGGAGCAGAAAAATACTCCAAGTAAATTCAAGGAATCTCTTGGGATATTTAGGAGCACTCCAGGCTTTTAAGCTGCCTGAGTTGGAGTTTGTGAACTCTGAAGTGTCCATGCAAACATTGAATTGAGAGAGCTGAACTCCAGACAGCCTCAGATGCCACGGCAGAAGAGCCAAAAAAGCATTTCCAGCTGCAAATTGGAAGGAGTTGTCTCAAATGCAGCTTTTAAAAGCTTTTTTGGCACGGTGGTGTCCATCTTATTAAGGAAAAACCTGACAGGGAGGGAAGATGGTGTGGGTGAATAATAAGAGAGGCTGTAACCTCAAACCTGTTATAGAAAAGAGATATTTTTACTGGAATGGTTTGTTGCTGAGTTTCCCAGCACCTCCAATTGACAGGAAAGCTAAACACAATTCCAGTGGCAAGCACCTTTCAATTGAGATTTTTTTGTTTTTAAATACACAAATCGAAAACTTTGTGGGTTTTATGTCTCAGTGGCTTTAATTGACCTCCCTGGGCCTCTGGTTCAAAGTCTCTCAGAAGTGGGTCACAAAAACATATTATACCTCTGTGAACAGGTGTTTCCAGCTCATTTTACAGGCTCAAATTCCTGCTTATGTCTCTTGGCTGCTCTCATACACGTCGGGAGCACAACTGAAAATAGAAATTTGTAGCCCCTCTCTTGTTTTCTCCTGCCACTGCTCCTTTTTTTTTGTGTCAGACACCCCCTGTGTGCCTTCTGTTATTTAATGTGACACCAGCACCTTCCTGCTGGGCTCTGCAGGCCCCAGCTTCTTCCTTTAATGTGATTATTAAGAAATTAATAGCACCTCAGACAGGGCAGCACCAATTCTTATTCCAGATCGTGGATCTGGGTGGTTTTTTCACACCAAAATGAGAAACCCTGATTTAAACCTAGGGCCAAGCCCTGAGCTGTTGGTCGTGTTTTAGGTGCATTTTGGTTGGAAACAGAATTTTTGGTTCGAAAAGTGACCAAAATATTATCCAGGGAGGGGTGCCAGAGGAGGTGTGGTGGTTTGAGGACACCCATAAGTGAATTAACCCCAAAATTTCCAGCCCTTCTCTCTGAGGACATCCTCCCTGTGCTCAGCTGTTCCTCGGGAAGAGGACTTGGTGTTCCCTCTCCTTGCCAGCAGGAGCCTTTCCATGCAGGCAGGATTTGAAAATTCGGTGTAATTTGCCCTCTCTGGAGCAGCACAAAGCAGAATTGCAGGAAATGAAAGTGTTGCCTGCCTCTGAAGGGCTGCAGGTGCTGCAGGGTGAGTTCCTGGGGCTGCTCTCTTTCTTCTCTCTCATTTTCTGCTGTTGTGGCTTAAAAACATGCCCTGGAAAAAATGAAAAATCTCCTGGAAGCTTTTGATCCAAGAGCTCAACTCCTCAGAGAACGGGGATGTGGGCATGGGCAGTGTGCTCTGATTTAAATAGGGGAAAAAAGTTAAATTAGGGAACATAAGAGGGTTTATTCTTCTGATGAAAACGCCCCAGAAGATCGAGTTAAGTGGTTTTTTTGGTTTTCACTTTCAAAGTTACTTCAATAAAACATTTAAGGCCCCCTGATCTGTCTTGAATTAAAGTTGTGTATTGCAAGAAAAGTGCTCTTAGCAGTGAGGGGCTTTTCAAGGTGACCAGGGACGAGTTGGGAACAATAAAGAGAAATTAAATTAATTACGTTGTGACTGAGGCTGCCTGTGTTTTATCCTGCCTCTGTACAGCCACATCAGGAGAGGAAATCCAATGAAGAAAGGATTTTATTGCCTAAATCTTCGACAGCTCCCCACCACAGGAAAGACCCCACAGGCGTCATTTTTGTGCGGCAAGAATCGGTGACACATAAAGGGAAAAAAACCAAAAACAACCAAAAAAAAAGAGAGATAATGAGTGGTCAAAAGCAGCAAATATGTAAATATTTTGCAGGGAGAAGTAATTAGTGGTAGGAATGAGCTCCCACCCAGCCCTGAGCTGCCAGAGGATCTCGATTCCCCAATAAGCAGTGTGAAAACACATCAGTGGTGCCTTTTTCCCCTGCGCTCATTAAGCTGTTCCAGCCAGGGGTGGCATTATAGAAATGTCAGGGTTCAAGAGGAAAGAGTGTTCAGAGCAGGGAAATGCATCAAAACACTCCAGCAAGGCTCTCCTGGCTCTCTGCAGGTGTCCCAGAGCACGGCTCACAGCCCTGCTCTCCCTTTTTAATAATTTTTAATAGTTTTATATTCTCAGGCTTTGAGAAAAAAAAAATGTTATTAGTTTTATTTTAAACGTTAAAAAAAAAGGCAATTTATTTGCCTTTTTGTGTTGTATCACAAGGGTCAGGCTGCAGCACTGGACATGATGAGTAGAAAAATACTCCAAGTAAATTTAGGGAATTTTTTGGGATATATTGGAGCACTCCAGGCTTTTAAGCTGTATATTCTGAAGTGTCCATGTAAACATTCACTCCTTCAGGTGTGTTGATTTTCAATATCTGAACTCTTGGAGTTAGTCTTTTCCTTTCCTTGATACAGAAAACCAAAATCAATTCATTAGTTAATTGAATTTTGGTAAAGATAAGAATATCTGGGTTAAATTCTGCTCTGTGGGAGAGATTTTAGTACTAATTACTCCTTCTGTGGGTATTAGGTTTTTTTATTTTATATGTTGCTTTTTAAACCCTTATGTCTCAAAAAAACAGAATTCTAAGTGAATTTAACAACCTGGATTTAGATGGTTTTGAAGCATGAAGAGGGAAGTTTGCAAAGCACTATCTCTGGATTTCATCAGAGCTAGTAATGCATTTTTCTGGACGAGAAATTTGCATAAAAATTCATTTGATGAATAGGGAGAAGCATTTGTGGGTGACAAATGGTGTGGGTGTGAACAGCAGCAGCTCGGGCTCCAGAACGCTCCTGCTCTGCTGTAAAAGCAGCTTGGTTTTTTTACCCTGAAAATACATTTAATTGAGTTTATTAACAGCTGAGAGGGGTCAGCTTTAAAGTGAAAACAGCTCTTACAGCTGTTTCAGAAATAACCTGAGCAATCCGGGCTACTGGGAGGTGGGAATGAAATGATCTTTAAGCTCCAAATGTGGTAGGATCAGTGGTTTTTTATTTATTTGTTGTTATAAGTATCCAAATTGACTGTAAGAGATGCTTCTCCTCCAGTCCTTGCTGTGCCAAGGCAGCTGCAGGTGGGAGAGCCTGGAGTCACTTTTTGCTCCCATTTTATAAAGGTTGCTTGAAACTTTGCCCTAAAAGCGAAATTCATCGATTTTTCAAATTGCCCATACAGGAGAAAAAAGTGTAGATTTATCTGGGCTGAATAATTGATGGCTCCCTGGGTTTGATCCTGGTGCAGTGCAGCTTTTCCCAGTTCTCCAGGCTGCTTCCAGTGCAGGGCATTGATCTGGATGAAATGGAAACAGAACTCGGAGAGAAAAAAAAAAAAAAAAAAAACAAAAAACAACAAGATTTAGCCAGGATGTGAGGAGAGGTAAGAAAGGGCAAAAAGAAGCTGAGGCTGCAGCTGGATCCAGTTCATTCCTGGTTTTTTTTTGGGATGTCCAGCACTGCTGCCTTCTCCCAGCTGGTGTTTTCAGCCCTGGCTTGGCTGACAGAACATGAGTGGAATGACAACAATTTCTGATGTCAGGGAACGCCCTGGAACCTGTTCAGAGGCTGCTGAACCCAAGGGTGTCGATCCAGCAAAACAAAAACACGGGGAAAATATGAGGGAAAACCCAGCTAAACACCACCCAGTGGTGCCTTATGGGAGAAAAAGTGGAGATTTCTGTAGCAAAAATTAAAAATACTCAGAAGAAACGCGATGTTTCCCCAGCTCCAAAGAGCAAGAGGCACCACTGAAAAGTTGCAATTTGAATATATCAGAGCCAAATGTCAGGAGCTGGAGTGAAAACCACGTAGGAGATGAAAAATCTGTGGGTATTATCAGAGTTTAGGTCTGTCAGTCAAGAGGGTCTGGAGGATTTGTTATTTTAAATGGTTCCAAGTGAAAAATGGGATTGGCACGTGAGAGGCTGAGCTGTTGCTGCCACCAAAACGGGGTGGTGATCCCAAAACCTCCCCTCGCTGATCCTCTCTGTGCAAACCACAATTTGCTTTCCAAATATTTGGAGTAGCTGTTGTAAACACGAGCCTTTAAAATCATTTTTGCGTTGCTGGATTTATTAGCCCCCATCTGGAATGAATCCTGTCTTAAGATGTGAATTCTCTTCAGACAAATAATGCAGTTTAATTTTTAAAATGTGGATGTGATCATACTCATTTTATACTCATTTATATTAAATTCATACTCATTTTATATTCATTTCATACTCATTTTGTATTGATTCCATACTAATTTTATGCTCGTTTCATATTCATTTTATACTTATTTAATACTAATTTTGTACCCATTTCATACTCATTTTGTACTTATTTAATACTAATTTTGTACCCATTTCATACTCATTTTATTGTCATATTCAGATGATTTGATCTTTCTCAATCCCAATAAATAACAGGTTTTTCTTGTCATGCTTTAGTTCTGTTTGGGGTAATGACCATCCCGTGGCAAATATTGATAGCAGAGTTCAGTGCACATTTCCTTTTTGAAAAGTTAGCATTTGAAAAACTTTCAGTTATTTCCATATTGAAGGAAGGTAGAAAAGAAGAGAAAATTCTTCTGAAGAATAAAGGTTGTTAATCTCAGAGAACTGCAGGTTTTCAGTCTCAGTTTGATTCTACTTACCAAAACCATGTTGTTGTTAATATTTTAAGTTTCTGAACCACTCTGTAAGAATCATGCAGATAAAACTTTTCCTTTAATTTTAAATTTTTTTTTAAATTTAATTTTTCTTTAATCAGCTGAGCAGCTGTGCTGGAAGCAAACATCTCCCTGCAAGACCCATGGAAATACACTTTTTTGTATTTTTTTGTATTTTGTATTTTTGGGAATGACCATCACAGCTGTGATGCAAACTGGAGGAACTTCTTATCACAGCAAGTCTGCCTGCCAATTAATCCTAATTTTTTTTTTTAATATAGAAATTAAAACAAATTGCAACGAAACCCTTCTGTAATTTGATAATATTTTGACTGGACAAGCAGTTTCCTTCAGCCCTGAGCAGTCCAATATAAATAAAACAGCAGAGCTGCTGTTCCAGGAGGTGTCTGCAGCAGGATCTCCTTGGGGTGAGCTCCTGCTCCTTGATTTTCCTGGCAGAATTAATAGGATGTTATTCCCCATCTTCTTTTTGCTTTCTCCTGCATAAAAAAACCTTCATGGTTGTGTGCAGCCCTCATCCTCTGATGGTAATAGGGAGAAAATTTCCATATTCTGGGAACACCTCCAGTGTCCTGAGTGGGTGCCAGCACATCCCAGTGATGGTCACATATAACCCCTCCCTTGGGCTGCCTTGCCAGGGAGAAAATATTCTTTATGCTGCATAAAATCCACTTGGTATTCTTAAATATGCATGAAATTAAATAGATATTTCTCCCAAGGCAGAGAAATACTTTTTATACAGAGAAATAAACGGTCCTTGCTTTCCCTGCTGTGGAGAAAACCTGCAGCAGGAATGCTTGGATATTAGTTTTAAAAAAAAGAAAAAGTTAAATTGGCTGAATTTTGGAGGTGAAATATTTGAAAGGAAAACTTCAGCATGGATTGTGGTGGCTTTTATTGTTTTATTTTTGGAGGGGTGTGTTGTACTTTCTTTAAGAAGAATGATGGAAAAGCATTTGAGCACAGGACAAGAGTAAAATGTGGGTGACAGCAGCTCAGGTTATTCCAGCTGTCACCAGGAAATCTGCCACATTTCCAGCCTCCTGCTTTGCATTTACAGTCAGGGAGGAATTTCTGCCCAAGCTCATCAAAAATAGCTCCAACCACTCTGTATTTTCAGTAGCCTGGATTGCAGAGGTTCCACTAGATTGACATTTAATTTACCTGCTACTAAATTACTTTGCATCAACACACTGCTCTAAAAAATCCTCTGCTGTAGGATTCACCCCATTCCTGCCCTTTTCCTGCCCTGCTCCTTCTCCTGTTTTTTCTGGCCACTCAAAACACTTCAGCTAAACTTTTATCTCTCTGTTAGGTTAATTCTCCGTGGATTTTTGCTTCCTCCACTGTGCTAAAAAAAAAAAAAAAATAGAAAAGGGATGGCATTCCTAATTCTTCCTAATTCCACAGTTCCCCTGGGTGCTGTCCTAATAAAAACCCAGCAGGGCAGACTTGAAATGAGGTTGGTTTATGCAGGTGGGTTGGCACTGCCTCTCCAAGACAAAATTTGGATGGTTTTGGGGGGTTTGCTCTTGTTTGTGGGCTGCTTTGTCAGGAGAAACAAGGCAGAGGAAACCCCTGGAGCTCCTCCTCACCAGCTGTGTGTGCAGTGAAATTTGCTGAAGCGGAGCGTAAAAAAATTATTAAAAAGTAAAGGGTCCTGGAAAAAGTTCCAGTGAAAAAAGAAGGGCTGGAATGGGAATTCTGGGGATAAAGAGCTCTGTGAGGGAGCTTGGATGGTGTTTGTGGGGCAGGTCACTGCACCTGGCTGGGCACTTCTGGTTCTCTGAGAAGCCACCTGGAGAAGGTGTCATGATGAAACAGCTCCCTCAGAGTGTGTGGCTGCTGTGTTCAAATAAATCTTCTTTATTGAAACCCCTGCTCAGCTCAAAACCCAGCTCTGTGCGGGCAGCTTTGGATTTGGGTGGTGTTTGTGGAGTTAAAGTGGTTTATTCTTTGTTTTATTCTTTATTTCATTGGTGGTAAAGTGAAGTGAGAGGCAGCTCGTAGAGACAGAGTGGCTGAAACAGAGCAGTTTGATCCTGGAAAAAGCTCCAGTGAAAAAGAAGGGTTGGAATGGGAATTCTGGGGATAAAGAGCTCTGTGAGGGAGCTTGGATGGTGTTTGTGGGGCAGGTCACTGCACCTGGCTGGGCTCTGAAGTGAGGGGATGCTGATAAACTCCCAAATCAGCAATAAATCACATCCCTGCCGTGTTTTCCCTCATTTTTACGTGATCCAGTTGCAAAATACTCCCCTTTTTTCTTTGTTTGACAGTGATACCACCATAAATTAAGCTGGGGGGGAAGCTGGAGCTCAGCTGCTGCCTTCATTGAGCCAGTGCTGAATATATAAAAAACTTCAATATATCAATAATTTAAATGTATCAATAATTTCAATACATCAATAATTTCGATATACCAATAATTTCAATATATCAATAATTTCCATCTTACTGAAATGCCACACTATTACATTTGTTTACCAAATTTTTCTTCTCTTGGCTTCGTGGGTTGCACTTCACATATTCTCATTGTCCCATTTATTTTCACTTTTCAATGGAAAATGTGTGCAATTCCAAATGGGCTTTTTGTGCTTCCTGGCCTGTTTGGCATCATCTCAGCCAGATTTCTGAATTTATAATTGCTTTAATGTGAAAGCAGCCATCCCATTTGATGTTTGCTCCATGAAAAGTCTCAGATAATCTAATAATAGCTGGAAGTTTGCTAAATAAGGCCCTGAGCAGCACATTTTCTTGTAGCAATAAAGATGTGTTAATTAGTTTTGCTCTCCCTGGTGAAGGGAACTGGGTATAGGTGGAAATCAGCTCTGATCTAATGAGCTTGGGACCCAAGGGGCTAAACCTAATCAATGGTTGGATAATTTATTTATAAAAATAAATCTGTTTATTTTTAAAGTAATTGTCTAGGTTGGGTGTTTCAAGGTGAATTTTTGTATGTTTTAAAATATTATTTCAGTTGTCTGTCTGCAGTGGAATCAGTCTGGGCAATGATATTTATTTAATGATATTAAAGACTCCTGATTGCTCTGATTAAAATTATTACTAAAATCAGGCAGAGTGCAACAAAAGGGAAATAAATTATTTTTTTTTAAATATCATTTTTTAAAAAGACAATGCAATTAAGATTATTCTGTTTGTAAATACCTTCCACGGAGGTAATCTTAATTTGTGCTTTATTCCTGCGTATAAAAGGAAGTTAAAAAGAATTCGGGTGCTGAGGAGGAACCAAGTTTGCCAAGTGCTTTTAAACTGCTTTTAGGCTGTGTCTGAGCTGTTCATTCCTGCAGGGCTCAGCCCAGGGAGGGAATTCCTGGGTCTGTGCTGCTGGCAACACTCAGGCTCCCAGGGCAACCCTGTATGGGTCAGACCCAGATTTGTGTTTTTGTCAAAGTGCCAAGAGCCACCCAGGGGAAAGGAAAAGCTTCACATCCCACAAGTTCACTCGAAAAATCAGAATAAGTGACAGAAATGGTGTCATTTGATCTCCTTCCTGCACAGATTGCAGAGAAAATGAAATATTTTCTCACATTTTCAGAGAAATGTGCTGCTCATCCTGCCAGACGTGGCGAAAAGGGAGGAGATTTGTTTATCTGCCTCATCTGCCCCACAAAAAAATCTCTTTAGGTCAGGGCTGACATTTGATTTTAAACCAGGGTTGATGTTCACACAGCAAATTTTGGAGAGGAAGTTTTTTCTCCCCAGTAGATTGTGCTGTTTTATGTGTATTGTGAATTTTGAGGGTGCTGGGCCTGGCACAAATCACTGCCAGCCCACAATAAGTGTTGCTGTAACTTTGAAAAGAAGGGGGGAAAAGGTTGTTTATTATGTTTGTAAAAAATCAAGGTGACAATCCCTTTTCATTTAAAAAACCCAGCACCACAGCAGAGTCATTTTGGCACCCTTGAATCCGTAGTATTTGCTGGAAATAGCAGTGAACACAATAAAAGTGACTTTTATGCTGCACTTTGGTGAGGACCGGCCCCAAAATTGGGGGTTTTGTGTGGCACGAGGCAGCCAAGCTGTTCCTGAGGGAGAGATAGAAAAACAACTTGATAAGAATCCCTGCACACCCTGAAATGCCTTCAGATGGCAAATCTGAGGGCTGAAAATTACAAATATTTTACAGCTAGAAAGGCTCAAAGAGATTTTAAATTAGAATTGCTGTTTGCTTAGAAATCGTTCAGCCTGCTATGAAGGCAACATTTTGGAGAGGTTAAGATAACAAATCTCTAATTTTATAATTGATTCCCTGCAAAAATAATTATATTTTAAATCACACCATTGTAGAAATAGTAGTACAGCTTTATCAGTGTCCTTTTAAAAGTTTATTAGTGTAGTATTAGAGGTTTTCCTTACATAATATAAAGAAACTTATTTTTTAGCCCCAAATAAACCTTCTGGGATTATATGAAGAGGTTGCTTGTCAATAAGTATAATACATTTTAGGGGTATAATTTTATAAGGAATTTGGAGAGCAAGGGATGTTTTTAGAGGACCAGTTGACCTCTGTGTCTCAAAGACTTTCAGCTACTCCTGAGGTTTAAAATCAGCGTCCAGGGATCTCATTCCTGCCCAGCAGTCACCACAAAGCTGAGATTTATGGTGTTCTGGCTTGTGGTGTGTAAGGTTGTCCACACAAATTCTTTACCTTAAACAGAGGGGCACTGAGAGAAAAAATAAATCAGTTTTTATTTCGTTTTTCTTCATCACTGCAGCCTTGCCGTGCCCTGGTTTCAGCACTGTCATTTTAATAGAAAAATCCTGGATTCATTTTTGATGTGCATGTTTTTGTGTAAAATTAGCAAATTCTCCCATCCTTGCCAGCATCTTTCTTCCAAAAACTTCACCCCCTGGTCCTTGTGGTGTGATCCTCTGACCTGAATGGATTTTGAGTTCAAACCTCATCTTTCCCTGGATTCTCTCCCTCCTCACTTCCAGACTTCTCCAGCACTTTTGTTTTCCCTTTTTCTTTCTCTGCCCACGTTCTGGATGAGTCCCTGGCAGCTGTCCCTTGTCCCTTCTCTTTCCTCTCCTCCAGCCCAAGGTGAAATATTCAGAATTCCTCCTTTGCTCCCACATCCTCATCATCCATCCCTTAAATCCCAATTTCCCTGACAGTCTCTGTATCTGAGGGCCAAACTGCAACACCTTGACAGATCTCATTCATTTCCTGCAGCTGGGTGTGTTTTGTCTTTTTTTTGATGGTGTTTCCCAGCTGGTTCATGAGGACAGCTGCATCGGGAGAACAGTGAGGGGTTTCTCCTGTCATTAATTCCCTTTTCTCCTCTGTTTTTCCAGTCGTGTTGTCAGGACCGAGTTCTTCCACTCTGGTTGAACTCCTGGGAGTGCCACTCTTGGATGTGGCTCAGACCCAGCTCATGTTTTGGGTGCTGAGCTGGCCTGTCCTGTCCTTTCCTGCTGGGAAGGACTCCTGGATTCCCACTGCCTCCTCCTCATCTCTCCGTGGTTTTTTCTGCACAAATTCTGTGATTTTAGAGGGTGAGAGTGCAGAGCTCAAAGGGTGACTTTGATACAGAAAGAAGCACTAACAATAATCCAATCCGGTATTTTTGTAATTCTCTGCAAACATATCCCAATAATCTGGGGGGTTTCTCAGCTTTCCACATTAACTGCTCGCTGTTGTAGCAACACCTGACTGTGCTTCTCACAGAATCCTGGAATGGTTTGGCTTGAAGGGACCTTAAATTCCACCCCATCCATGGGCAGGGACACCTCCCCCTGTCCCAAGGGCTCCCAGCCCTGTCCAGCCTGGCCTTGGGCACTGCCAGGGATCCAGGAGCAGCCTCAGCTTCTCTGGGAATTCCATCCCAGCCCCTGCCCACCCTCCTAGGGAAGGATTCCTTCCCAATATCCCATCCATCCCTGCTCTCTGTGCCATTCCCCCTGTGCTTTTTGAGTCCTGATTTATTCCTTTGCTGGAAAAGCTGTTTTTCTGTGCCTGGATAGATTTTACTATTTCAACACTTAGTCCTACAAATGTGAAACAGAGTTGAGGGAGCGGGGTACAAAAGGTAGTTAAATTTTTTGTATATATTTCTGAGTGAATTAATCCCTTCTTTTGTAGCTGTTTTTAGAATTCCCTGCAGGGCTAGGTGGATCTCTCATCAGAGATCTCCTCAGCTGTGAGGAGCCTCTGCTCCTTTTTGGAATTCTGGACAAATCCATGGCTGTGCACAATCCCAAGGCACCTTCCCAGCACTTGTGAGGGGAGGAAAGGGAAAGAACAATGCATTGTGTGTGCAGGACAACAAAATACTGAAAAAAAACTCAAATCTGCCTGCCTGGCATGGTGTGCTCATAGAAGGGAATTGTTCTTGCAACGCTTTTCCCTCTTTGCCTCCTTTTTTGCTGCTGGAATGTCATCCCAGGCATCCCCCTCCAGGCCTGGCTGTGCTGACAGAAGAGCTTTTTATTGCATTGTTAGCACTCAGAAATGGGCTGTGCTCCTTACATACCTTCCTTAAAAACTGCTTTTCCCCCAGGTATGTGGAGGGGACAGGAGTGAATTCAGCTTGGTGGCACTTGCTGTTTGCAGAGTGACTCGGTCTGGCGGTGTTTTAATTTCATCCCGTGGTGTCTGGTGAGCTTGGAGGGAGGTGACTTCCAGTGACAGAGCTGAACTGATGCCTCAGGTTTTGGCTTTTCTATTTTTCAGATTCTGTGCTGCTTTAGTGTGTGGGTCTGGGCTCCATATCAGGGCATGGTGAGCTCTGTGCACAGAGCAGGGAGACAAAACAATTCCTTCTCCAGCTGGGGACCAAGGACAAATGATCCAAACCTCAGGCCCAAGAGCACAAACAACGTGGGCTGAGGAGAGAAAAACAAGAAGGATGGGACTGGATGGGCTAAAGCTGGAACTGGACAATGAACTGCAAGATGCAAATGGAGCAGAACTGATCAAAGTGCCAGAGCCGTGCCCGGTGTCCATTTTGTGCCCATTTTGGTTCATCTTGGGTCCATTTTGTGCCCATTTTGGTTCATCTTGGGTGCAGCCCTGGCTGGGCTCTTGTGCTGCCCAAGGTGGATCCATGGAGGAAATGCTTTGAATAAATCCCTGCTTTATTCTGGAACTCTGCCCAGCCTCTGCTCTAGGACAGCCTTCTCAAGGCATCAGATTGAGGAGAAAAATCAATATTTAAATATTCAGCCAGGGCTGGATATGTGCAGTGAAGCCCCCCCAGCTGAGCCAGGCCTGCTGCTCCTTCTTCCATCCGCTCCATTATTATGGGAATCATCATCTCCAAAATAACATCCAGCATCTTCCAGGACTTTCTGCTGTTGGATCATTATAATTCAGGAAGAGTTTAATAGCAGCACAATGAATTCACTAGATTAGGCCCTAATCATTTCAAGGCAGATGGGCACAAATTAGCTATCACAGGGCTGAGGGCTGTGTAAGTATCCAGCTAAATGTTTAATGACACAAAATCCTAAAAACCAGCTCTCCCATAGGCAGGGAAACACGAGGAATAAAGAACCACCCGGTGCTATTTAACTGCAGCCTGAGTGGCTTTGCAAACCCTTCTGGGTTTCTGGGGGGAAATCCAGCTCCAGCACAAGTGCAGGACTTCATCCCAGCCTGGGAGTGGAGCCTTCCGTGGCTTCCTACTTGGATGTGGCTCCTTATAGCTTGGTGCCTGGAAAATCCTTTGCCTGTCAGAGGAGTTCCCTGGGATGCTCTAGGAGTTGGGAATAAATTATCACAGGACCTTGTTGTTCTCCCCAGTTGTTTCAGTCCCAGCTTCCCTTTTCCCTTTTCCCCCACTTCTTTTCCCCCTTCTTTTCTCCTTCTTTCCTCCCCCTTCCTTGTCCTGTGAGCCCACACTCTGGATAACTCATGGAATCACAGCTGGGTGCTTCCAAATTCCATATGAATTAGGGATGTGGGATCAGGCTCTGCTGTGTGCTGTTGAATAAGGAAAATCCCCATTTCCTGCTGCCGTCCCCATTCCTGCTGAATTGTTCTGTTGGCTTTGTATTTACACATCAGCTCGTTCCCACTCCAAAACTGAAGGAATTAACTGGCTGGGGATAAATACTCCCAGCTAACATGGATATTAAATAACTAGAATGATGAGATTAATCCCATTTTATGTATTATCAAAAGTTTGTTTGTCCTTTTTGTAATCTTACAGATGAATGACATCAACCCTTCTCCTTCCATGGCTTTGCTTTTTGATAAACTCTGCAGGAGAATATGGAAATAATTTGCAAAAAAAAGGGGGGCATTCTGGAAAAATCCTTGTCTTAAAAGCTCTCAGCTTTGCAGTCCTGGGAGGACAACTTTTAGTTGGTGACAACTTAACAAATAAATCATGTCATATAAATGTGTAAAACCCTGTATTAAGCAGCAAGTTTGCATGTGAGGAGTTAAATCTTAAATCAGGCTGCCTAACCAGCTGCCTCCTGTCATTACCTGCCTTGCCACTGGTTTTAAAGGTTTAGTATTTCACCCTCCTGGATCTGTTTAAAGGTTAAAAATGGTTCCTGGCAGTGCCAGCTCCCCTTGGCAGGAGCCTGGAGTGGGAAGGGAGGGAGCTGAGCTCGCCCAGGTGAGCAAACAGAGCCTGCAGCTCCTCGGGGCTTTTTGTTCCCCTTGAGTTTGCCTGGAGTTCAGAGATCTCTGTGATCACTACCCAGCAACGCTGGGGTTTGTGCAGGGCCCTTTGGTCACCACTGGCTGCTATTTAAGATATATTTTAAGGAGAATTAGGGTTTTTTTTTTAAAAAAAATCTAGTCTAAAATCATATTTTTTAAGGTTTTTCCAAATAGGCACCTACTGGAGGCTGGAGAGGGAATTTAAGGGTGTGGGTAGGACAGGAGGGAATGGCTTCAGGCTGAAGATGGGAGTTTTAACTTCTTTTTGAGTTTTAACTTTTTTTTTGTTAGGGTTGGGATCAAATGTGTGAGATGGTGTTTTTTGTTTGGATTTAGGTGTTTGTTAGCTTTTATTTATATTATAGTCTCACAAACGATCAGTTTTATAGTACTGTACATTAACAAACTAAAAAGTGGAGTTGTAGCTTTTTCTTTACAAGGTTTTTTAAAGACAAATGGCTTAATTAAATCATACTTAAATTATTTTTATTTTTAATTTAATAATGAACTATTAATGGTTTGTAATGTGGACTTTTTAATCTAATTATATATTACTTAAATTTGTGAAGAAGGAAGACTAGCTTTTGTTCTAAAATTTCCATTTTGTTTTATATATATTACTATATTTTAAAATTTTAAACTTTAAGTTTTTTACTATGTGATATAATGCACTTTTATTTAAATGGTGCACTTATAATCTTAGTTTTATTATTCAATTTTGGAAGCTTTCTTTACAGTCTTAGGTTAAAATGTAGTGGTTTTTTGGGGGTCAGTGCCTGTCAGTATAGAAACTCCAAAATTCTCAGTAACCAGGGTTCCAACAGGGAAGGTTTAGGTGGGATCTTTTGAACACAAAATATATTTTTTTTACAAAAATACCCAGCATGGATCCTCTTGTGTGAGGTTTTCAGCTGATTACTTCAGCCACTAAATAACTCTTTATTTTCCCCAGCCCTGAGTAGCTGAATTCCCTGCAAGCCCTCCTGTTTCACAACAAACAAACCTTTCTCTGGCCACTTCTTGTAAAACAAAACAGCAAAACGTGCAAGAGAAATTCTGATCCCGAATGTGCGGCGGGGAAAGGGGTTCTGGATTAATGCTTGATCTGCCTGTAATCCCTGGCTTTGAGTTTCTGTGGTTTTACGAGCTGCTCCTGCAAAGTGATATTGAAGTGGGTGATTACAGGATGAGAGAAAAGAGAATAAACTTATTTCTCCTCCACCAGCACCAGCAGGAATTAATTAGCAGGGTGGTTTGGGGAGATGCAGCTCCTGTTTTCCTGAAAGATCCCAAATCCTGCTTGGCATCCTGAGCTTCCTATTTTGCCTTGATTTATCCAGGCCTGTCCCAATTAGCTGTGCACTGCTTTAATTCTCCTGAAATGGAGAGAAATGTATTTATTTCTTTCAGGCCACACTTGTAACTTAATGTAAAATTGAAGCACGATTTTTGGTAGGTGGTTTTAAGTTTATGGGGTTTGTTCTGTTTGGAGGGTTTTTGTCAAGGTTTTTTTTTTGGGTTTGGTTTGGTTTGGTTGTTTTTGTTGGAGTTTGTTTGGGGTTTTTTGTTTGGTTGGTTTTTGCTGTTTGAGGGGGGTTTTCAGTAGATTTTTTTTATGGCTGTTGAGGAATTTCAGATTTTTTTAAATGGCTGAAAAGTTGTTTGACGAGAGCTGCGGTGAATAACTTCCAGAAGCGGCCAAAGTTACAGCTCTGAGCCTGTTTCAGTGATGTTCAGGCAGCAAAACATGCAGTTTTCCTGATAAATACAGTCACTTTTAATTAGCCAGCCTTAATGAACAGCATCCCAGCTTTTCATTTACAAATTGCCAGGGCAGAGCATGTGGAGTTGTTGGAATAATCGTGGCTTTCAGCAGTAAAAAAGAAACGAGGAGAAAATGGCTTTTTGAGGCTGTTCCTATGGAAAGGCTGTGGCAAACAGCATCAGTGTTAAAAGTCCCTTTTGGTGCATCTGTTATATAAATGTTCACTTCTCTTTAATTTGTAGCAAGTTGAATAATCTGATTTATTAATGCTCACCACGTGCTTGAAGGCTCAGTAGTGCTGAAGAGGTGGCACTTGGATATTGCTCTCTTCAGTGAAATCCTCACTGAATTTGGGTTTATTTTTTGGCATCCCTCAAGACAAACATTCCCTGGGAACCCCTGTGTTGGATTTTTTGCCTGTTCAAGTGTGGCGTGGAGTGATGTCCCCAAGGCAGGTGGCTTTGCCTGGAGCCTGTTGAGTGACACAGCACAGCAGGAAAATTTGCACTATTTATAGGGTGTTCTTTGAGCCAGAAAGTTCTGCTTTAAAAGAGATCATTCCGTGGTTTTCCTCTTTTTCCTGACTTCACAGGGAAGGAAGGAAGGAGCCTTTGGGCAATTGGCTGTGATTTAAACCCTGACTTTTCTGTGGATTAAGTTTATCAGGTGAGGAATTCAGCAGAGTTCCAGTTTAAAAAGGCTTTTGTTTCCAAAGGAAGATGAAATGAGTGGTGGTGGCACTGCCTGGCACATTTTTAACCCATCACTCCAGCCTCACCCTCAGAAAGTGCTTTGGTCCATATGCAAGGAAAACAAATTCTTCTTTAATTAACTTGCTGGATCAAATAAGTGCCCAGGTTTATTTCTATGCTGTTTAAATCAGTTTTTCAAAGATATTTTGTCTATCTTGACCCAAAACAATTCTTCAGTGTTTATACATGCCAATGAATAAGATCTGCATCTGGAATTTGTATTTTCCTGGCTCGTCTGATTGAAGTTTCTTGAAATAATGTGTTTCTCCCTGCTGGTTTTTGGGCAGTCTGGGACACAAACCCATTTTTGATGTGCTGTTGGCAGCTCCTCCTGCACTGCTCAGGTCTGGGCAGCTCCATCCCCCCATCCCTCCTGGATCCAGGATTATCCCACTCTCTGTGGATTTAGGGTCTAATCCTTGGCAGGTGTAAAGATCTCTGTGAGTTACGAATGGAAAACTCCCCTTGGGATCTCCAGGAGTACGGATGTGTCAAGTGTTGTATCAATGGGAGAAAATCATCCTGAAAAACAAATTATCTGCCATCAAAACAATCCAGGAAAAACCATCCAGACCCGGCTTTTTTTGGGCAGAAGTGCCCCCAGCTCTCTCTGTCCAAAGTGCAGACTCTGTGGTCTCAGCTTTAAAAGGCTCTTCAGTTTTTCTAAACTGAGGAATTATTCATAGCAGAATGTACATGAGAGCTATTTTTAGAATGTGCAGACTCGAGATTATTCATTTTATACTGACTTGGGGATTTGGACTCTGTTTCATCCTGGGGAGTGAGCTCTGCTGAAACACTCTGAGCTCTCAGATGAGGGAGGAAACCCTGGGCCTTGAGGGTGCTTTGTGCCTTATGGAAGGGCAGGGACGCTTTGGTCTCCTTAATTAACTGTCTACTCATTACAGGAAAGAAAGAGAGCCTTAAATGAAACACCAGCTCCACAGGAGGCATTGCCAGTGGATGTTCAAGTCAGGCACAGACACATCCACACTGCCTTTAGCCCCTGTTAAAAGCAGAAATGTAATATTTGCAAAGAGATCTTTAACAGAATTGGGCCTTGGATGTGTTATTTGTATTTTCTCTGAGTTTTCACACAGGATAAATGGCTACTGTCCAATATTTTTGGGGCTGTGAGCATCCTTTTCTCAGAGCTGGTGCTGTTGTGATGGAGGGTGAACACTCAGAGATGAAATCCACCTGGCAAAATCACCCCTCTGAGGGGTTTTTTTCTTACCAGCAAAGAAGAAAAACTGCATTTTGCAGTTCCAGGAGAAGTTTCAGGGAAAAGTGCATTTTTCTGCCACAGAGCTGCTCTCCCCACACGTGGCAGCTCTGCACCAACCCCAAACCCAATTTTGTACAAGCCTTTAAATGGCACCGAGGAGAAGCTCAGGCAAAGCCTAGAAAATATTCTGAGGAGAAGATCTGGGGAAAAAAAAAACACTTTAAAGGGTTATTTAGTCTGAAATAGCTGCAGAGGAGTCACTGGAGTGTTCCCTCCGTGCTTGGCCATTAATATTTATCTTGGAGGAGCTGAGGAGGCAGAAAGGGAAATGCTTTGGTGTTGGTCCATTAGGCTGGAGGGAAGACAGCAGATCACAGGAAGGTGTTCACTGACCCTGCAAGATGTATCTCTTGCAATAATAGAAATATATTCCTATTTTTGGGGCTCCTGAGGGAGGCATTGTGTTAATGGCTTTGCCTGGGTTAAAGCTGGGACCTGCTCGGCCTAATGCAGGCCTTGGGAGGGCAAGGCTGGAAAAAAAGGAGATGGAAAAAAGGAGATGGAAAAAAGGAGATGGAAAAAAGGAGCTGGAAAAAAAGGAGCTGGAAAAAAGGAGCTGGAAAAAAAGGAGCTGGAAAAAAAAGGAGCGGGAGGTTTCTCCCCAGCCCCAAACCCACACCCAGAGCCGTGTCCGAGACCCAGGGTGACAAATCCAACCCTGAGCTGGGTTTGTAGAAGAATTTGGCTCTTGAGAAAGCTCAGGGTTGGTTTCTGGGCTCTGCTTCCCGGGGGATTTGCAGCTGGAGATGTTTCTGTGAAGAGCCTGGTGTGGGTCTGTAAAGAGCCAGCTTTTCTCCTCTGCACTGACCAGAACCTAAAATGAAACAGAAATTCCTTTCCCCTGGCTCCAGCATCCTGACAAAATCATCAAATGGTGCCCAGCGATGGCGACATCATCAAATAATGCCCAGTGATGACCTTGACATAAAGAGGATGCCCTGCTCTCTTTTGGGGGTTTTTTGGGATTTCTGTTTCCAGTTCCTATTTTCACTGGAATTCTGTCACAGGTTGTAAATATAAAACACACCTTTGTTCCCAACTGAGGTGTAACTCCTTGGTGAGGCCCAAAATACAGTAATTTATTAAAGGTGCTTTGAGGAGGTGCACCCAAAACCAGATTTAGGAATATCTGTCCCTTATCTTTTGTGTTTTGCAGGAAAATCTGTCTTGTCAGCTTGGCTTATGCACTAAACTGAATATATTGATATATAAGGATCCTTGCAGTTGTGTTCCTGGAGAGCAGCTGCAAAACCAAGGCAGCAGAGTGCTACTGAGAATTAAAAACCACAGAAGTGTTTTAAACTCGTCAGACTTCACTACAATTATGTGGCCTGTTAATTATTTGAGTTTTCTTGTTCATTCTTTATGAGTGGCTGCAGAGACTGCTGTAGTAGACGTGTGTGTATGTGTATATATATATATATATATATATATATATAATTTTTCATATATATTTATATTTNCTTATATATAAAAATATAGGGGAAATGTATATTCTATGTTCTATATGTTTTTATATAGAAATATCTATTTTATATATGTGTGTGTGTGTGTGTATATATATATATATATATATAAATGTTGGAGTTTCAACCTCTATGGCAAAAATATCAAGTTTTGGATCATGGGCTGCCCGGATATGCAGAATTTAGGTGCAATATATGAATTTTATGTTGGCAAAATTCCCCTTTCCCTTGAACCATCCCATCCCATTCCTTCTTACCCTCCTTCCTGTGGTGTCCCTGTAAGGGAGGGCAGCTCTTATTCAATTTTTTCCCAGAATGGGGACTTTTATTTCTCCTGCTTCTCTCCTTTCCTGTTCCTCTGGTGCAGACACTTCCCCTCATGCCCTGCCTGCCTCAGCATTTCTCCCTGGCAGTGGAAGGGGAACATCCCTTTACTGCTGGAGTTCCTGGCAGTTTGCAGGCTGGAATTCAGCAGAGCAGCTCTGACACTTTCTGTTCAGCAGGAAGCTGCCCTTGGGTAGTATTAATAATGTCATTTTCTATTCCTGTTAATCAGCCTGACAGCTTCCCCCTGCTCAGCCTGCCTCAGATCCCAGAGTGGGAGGAAGTTATGGAAGGTTTAAAGTTTACAAAAAGTGGCTTTCAAGTGCTGTGTGTTCCCCTTGCTCCCAGGAAACCATCAGCTCTGTGGTGGGAATTGTCCCTGGGAGTGCAATCCTGCTTTTCCACAGGAGTGCCAGAGCGGGACTGGGATGGGGATGCCTTGAGAGGCTGCCTGGAACAGAGGCTAGGCAAGGAATAAAGCAGGAATTTATTTACAGGAATAAAGTAGGGATTTAGTAAAAGGACTCAAAGGATGCACCTTGGGCAGCACAGGAGCATGGCCAAGGCTGCACCCAAGATGGGCCCAGGGTCACGAGTTCTCACACTTTTATAAGTTCTGGTCCATTCCCACATTGGGGTTAATTGTCCAATTCCAGCCCCAGGTGATGCAGTCCCACCCTCCCAGTTTCTCTCCTCAGTTCTCTGCTGTTTGCACTTTTTGGGGCTGGAGCTGCAGCGTGTCCTTGGTTCTGGGGCTGGAGAAGGATTGTTGTGTGTGCCTGAGCTGTGGGGAGAACTCGCTGACACTTCATGTGAAGTTCAGAGTCACACACTGAGGCAGCACAGAATCTGGAAAATATAAAAGTTAAACTTAAGAAACTAAAGCTTAACAGAGCTTTGTGCTGCTTTTCAGGGTGCACAACCTGCAGGACAAAGCCTGGAGAGTTGAGTTTGCCTTTTATTGCAGTTTATTGGTGCATTTTCCCTCAGTAATTGTCTTATTTTCTGTGGTGCACCCACATCAGCCCCCGGTGTAAAGCCAAGCACCAGGATTTCCTAAAGCCTCTGCTTTAGGAGAATGCTCATTCCAGCTGGATTTGCTGGAATTCACCTTGGCCCCAGCTGGTGGTGTTTGGGCTGTTGAAGGTGTGTGCACACATTTTTCCTGCCCTGCACAAGTGCAGGATTGTTTGAGGTAACCCACATCATTTCTCTTTGTGTGCTTTCTCCAGGTGAGGACTTGTTTGTGCAGGAATTGTTTGCTCTGGGTGGCTGAAGGGGCTCCCAAGTGTTCCTTTGGCTCCTGGGAGAGGGTGAAGGTGAAAGCAGCTCACCTTGAGGGCTGAGTTTTGAGTTTCTCCTTCAGTTTGGGGAGGATTTTGGTGGTAAAGCTGCTCAGGAATGATGGAAAGCCTGGCTGTGAACAGTTTGCCTTTTATTGCAATTTATTGATGCATTTTCCCATCAGTAATTGTCTTGTTTTCTGTAGTGGATCCACATCAGCACTCAGTGTAAAGCCAAGCACCAGGATTCTGAAGCTGATTTAATTTGTGTGCATATTTTGAACAGCAGCATCAACCCCAGTGCCAGGCCTGATAAAGAATTTATGAGAACAGATCATGTTATTGCAGATTTACTGGGGAGCTGATTTTGTGTACACAAGGTTTGTCACTTTTCTATCGTGTCCCAACTCCAGCAACTGTGTTTAAGTCCATTATTTTGGTTTTAAAAAGCTAAATAAAAATGTAAATGGCCTTGTGTAGATGGAAGCCCATCAGTGCTCACTGTTTCCCTGGGTCCCATCACAGACATAAATCCTGCCAGTTCCTGCATCACCCCCAAAAATGGGCAAAATGCTGCAAATTGTTCTTCTCCAAGGGAGGCTGGCAGCATTAGGAATAAATGTTGTTCTGGGATAACAAACCCTGGCTTCTCTGTGCCACTTCCAGGCTTCAAACTGGCACCAAGGGCTACACAACATCGAGTCCCCAAAATACTCCACAACTCCTACTCCCAAACCAAATCATCCCTTTTTTACTCCACTGCTGTGTCAGAAACAACAAAAGGAAGAAAAGCGTTTTCCTGCATTTCCCTCCCAGCTTTTCTGGCAAGGGCTGCACATCATTTATCTTTAAACAGTTTTGCTTTGCTCTGAGTTGCCTTTGGAGTTCAAAGAGACGACAGCTTTGGGGGGAGGAATTTTGTTGCAGTGTGTGTAAAGCAAGAGGGTGTTTGTGTAGTACTTGCCTGGCACTGGAGAGGCTGAATTTATTATTTATGTATGTGTTATAATACAGACAGACAGTGGATGTGTTTATTAGAGCTTGTGTTGTTCATAGGGATGTCATTCCTGCAATATTCCAAGTGCTGCTGCCCTCAGTGAGGTGCAAGCAGCTTCAGTGGCATTTTGGATGGAATTAATGTGGTCAGGGATCCTGGGAGCATCATCAGCTTCCTGTCAGAAGCATCTTTACTGAATCCACCGTGTCCCCAGATGCTGCTCTGGGTGCTTGGGCATGGAGAGATGGAGAAATCCCACCTTTTTGGCAGGAAAATCCCAAAGCAACAGCTTCACCTGTGCTGCTTTTGTCATCCCTGAGGCAGCAACAATTTCAGGGTGCAGAGGGAAGGGCCGTGAACAGGAGTGGGCTACAAAGGGACTACTGGATCCATGCCTGGGACCACTCCCAGACTTCTCCTTCTGCTTTTCTCTTCCTCCTTCTCCAGAGGGAATTTAGAGAGGGAAGAATTTAATCTCTGATTTTCAAACCTTGCATTGCAAAGGCAGCGCTGGAGAAGCAGCAGGTTCTGGTAGCAAAAGGTGTAAGTTGTTCTTGTCTTCCTGAAATGAATAAATGTGAGGTCTTCCTTAATCCAGGAAATCCGGGGCTTTGTAGTTTATTCATTTATTATTAACATTTAGGAATGGTGCTCATGTATTCCAGAATGCTCAGTTCTGGATTGATACATGGCTTTGCGTTCACATCTGAAGCAAAAATTATATCTGAAATTCAAATCTTTATTACTGCGTCCTTAGTTCTCTGCTAAGGTTTTCATCTAGGTTCTGGAATCTATTTCTGAAATGTTTGTGCCATTCTAAATTCAGGGAGGAAATCCTGACCTGTGAGTCCCATGTCAGCAGCAATTTGGGCACTTTTGTTGGGAATTAAACCCCCCCTGATTAATGATTTTTAAGCATTGCATGTTATGTGCTCAATAAACTCTGCAACTGCAGAGGTGAAGGCACTCACAATTATGGTGAGAGTGAGAAAAAGCCCTTTAATTGACTATTTTGCTTTAAATGTTTGAAGAATTAGCAAAGCAGAGTTAACATTCTTAAGGCTGCAATCCCCTACATGTAAAAATGGAGTTAAGTTTCTGCTCTTTGCAGTGTGTCCCACACTTCCCCCACACTCATTCTAGCTGTTCACACTGTTAGACTGAATTTGTAGGGGTTTTTTTTCTTTTTAAAGATGCTAATTTTGCATTAACAGGAGGTAAAAAATCCTTCCAGCTGATGGAATGAAAATGCACGGTCGTGATTTCATCTTTGCTCCGTGCTCAGGGTGCAGTTCCTGGCTGGGAGGTGGCTGAGGACAGGGGTGGGACAGAGCTGTGCCCCTCGAGGGGAATCTCTCATCAGACATTCCCAAATCACAGTTTATTTCCCTGTTTTCCCTGGGATTCAGCCTTCAGGTGTGCCAGGAAAGTTAACAGCAGCACCAAGCTTTGCCTGTAGTCACAAACAACTTCAGCCAGGCAGTTTGTGTTTGGCTCTCCTCAATTCCAGGGATTTAATTCCTGTTCCTCTGCCCCATAAAACTCAACTGGCTTCCATGCAAACACCAGTTTGCTTGGAAACTTCCCTTCTGTAATAACCCATCTTTAAGGAGCTGGAGAAGAAGTAAAAAATGCCAGCTGCTTGTGGAGCTGCAAGCACCAGAAGGTTGGAGGGCACTTCAGTGATTGGTGCAGCATTCCTGGGATTGGCCAGGAGCTGGGATCTTGGTGAGCTGACCAGAACCATCATCACCATCATCATCACCATCACCATCATCTCCATCATCTCATCTCCATCATCTCTATCACCATCATCACCATCATCTCCATCATCACCATCATCACCACCAAACACGAGGAGCCCCCTCAGCCCCAAACTTGACTTCCTCCTCAAGGTTTTCATCTCCTAAGCAGAGCCCAAAAACTCAGAATGAAGCAGCTCTTTGGTTTAAGCATAAATTTATCCATTTTTTGCAGCCTGCTCATTAAATTTTAACTTCTGCAGTCTTTTCCAGAAGGGCCTGGAGCAGGGTTTTCCCTTTGCTGGGATCAGTTCCTGCTCTCTGGAGATGCTGGGGCTGTGGGGTGTTGAAGGGTGATGTTGCACAGGTTCTAAAGCTGGCAAACACCATTATATTTATTGAATTAACCTCTGAACTTGCTTGAGAATAGCTCAAAACACCCGACACAGAGCAGACAGCTTTTTTTGGTTTATAGCCACAGTTTGGGTACCATTTACTTCATTTGTCATCTTCTGTAATTATTTTTCTAATGCTGCATCTACTGCAGGGACAATATGTGAATTTGAATAAGCTGTGAAAAGCTGCTCGTGAGGGGAATAACAATTTAGAAGTGTGGAGGTAGTTACTTACACTCATTCATTTACTTTTAAAGAGGAGTTTCTTTATCCTCTTTATTTTCAGCCTTTATTATTAATAATGTTGTGGCTTGTCCCCAGACACTCCAGGGGGTGTGAGTTGTGTGTTATTGGGAGGGAAATTTCTTTCTATTAACCTGAATTAGCTAAAATGGTGTCAGATCACCAGGCAGGAATGGGAGCTGCTCACCTGAAATGAGGAACAAAGAACAAACCTTTCCAGGGAGCTCTGAGGGAATGGAGAGCCTGCAAATAAAGTGGAGTCACCATCCCTGAAGTGTTTAAAAAAGGTGTGGATGTGGCACTTGAGGACGTGGTTTAGTGGTGACTGGTGGTGAGTTGGACTCAATGGCCTTAAAGATCTTCCCCAAATTTAAGGATTCTCTGAATACTTTGACCCATCCTGGTCATTTCCTGGTGTGTTATTGGATCATTTCTTGCTCATCTTCAGCCTTTTAAACTCTGGGATGGGTCCCACGTGCCCTGGTGTGAAGGAGGCTCCAGGTTTGGCAGGATCAGGGGAGATGGTTTTCAACTGAAAAAGGAAAAGTTTGGATTAGGAAAAAATCCCTCCCTGTGAGGGTGAGGAGGCCCTGGCACAGAGCAGCTGTGGCTGATCATCCCTGGAAGTGTCCAAGGCCAGCTTGGACATGGCTTGGAGCACCCTGGGATGGTGGCAGGGGTCCCTGCACATGGAATGGGATTTAAGGTCACCTGGCAGTGTCCCTTGGACATGGCTTGGAGCATTCTGGGATGGTGGAACAGGATCCCTGCCCTGGAATGGGATTTAAGGTCACCTGGCAATGTCCCTTGTACATGGCTTGGAGCACCCTGGGATGGTGGCAGGGGTCCCTGCACGTGGAATGGGATTTAAGGTCACCTGGCAGTGTCCCTTGGACATGGCTTGGAGCACCCTGGGATGGTGGCAGGGGTCCCTGCCCTGGAATGGGATGGGATTTCAGGTCCTTGCACCCCACAGCACTTTGTGATTCCGTGATTCTGCTCCCCCTGGTCTTCCAGCAGACCTGCAGAAGCCCAAGTTTTTGGGCAGACCATTTGTTTTCCAGTTTTTCCCTTTTCCCCGTGGTTGGGAAGTTCTCCCAGGAGCTCTGAGCCCAGCCCAGTTTCTCCTCCTGCTGTTCCCGAGCTCTCCCTGTGCTCTGCTGAGCCAGGCTCTGCTCACATCTGCTGCTGTGAGCTCCTGGCAGTGCCTGTCCCTGCTCCCCCACCTTCTGACCTTCACAACTGCACCAGATGCCTTTTCTTCTCTTACTCATCAATCACTTCCTATTCTTTTATCAGGGTTTGGTTTTTTTCCCCTCTTCTCCTTTTTGCCAAGTGCAGGGCTTTATTTTCCGGCTGTCAGCACTTATTTAAAGAGTACCAATGTCACTCCCCCTGAAATGCTGCCAGCTGGGGACAGAGCTTCCTTATCACCTGCTATCTCTTCCTAAAATATCCCTCTACACAGATTTATCTCCACTATTTAAGATCTCTCACCTCAGGTTCTTCATTTAGGAGAAACTCAACAATTCTTGTGTTATTGTGGCCTGCAGGAGTTGTGGTTTACATTTGGATTTTGCAGTTCTTGTTCTTCATGAAGGAGAGAACAGGCTGGTGAAATAGGATAAAAAAGCATTTATCCAGAGGGCTGTTCCATGCAGGAATCTGCACTGTGAGCAGATCAGAGCTGGGCAACTCTCTCTCCCCAACTCTGCTGTTTTCCCACTGAATTTCATGAGGGAATTACGTGATTTGTTCTTTTCTTTCCATAAAGAACATTTCTCACAGCTGCACTCCTCCTCAGTCAGGTGCTTTGGGCAAATCCACTGTTGTGTGTTTCTTCACATTCCCTTCCAAGCCCTTGTGGTTGCACTGAAAGGAAAAGAAAGGAATTTTGTAAACACCACCCACCAAATTGGATTTTCCTTTTCGTCCCTCCCACCTCCTGCTGTACATTGGAAATGTGGAACGTGCAGTGCAATGAAGGAAGAGCAAGTTCATTAAAACCCACAACAAAGCTCTGGATTTTGGGATTGACCCAAAGGAGCATCTTGGAGCAATCCCATGTTTCAGCCCAGCCAGCAGCATCCTTTGGAAATGTTCTTGGACAGCACCACCCCAAGCAGTGGTGATGAAAAGCTTTAATGCTACAAATTTGCTGCTGGCTAAACACAGAATTAGGAAGGCTCTTCCTAAAAGCTGACAAGAAAACGAGGGGATGTTTGGATTTAGTGAGGAAAAAATGCTTTGTGGACTGCTCGGGGAGGTGTTGGATGAGGAGCAGCAGAGTGGGATTGTTAACATGGAATTTAGCCCATCCAAGGGCAATCCTTGGCCACTTTATTTTCAGGGGTGTAATGTCAGTGCCGTGGGAATGTGGTGGGAAGGAGCAGGACTGTCCCTGCAGAGGATAATTTGTGTTAAATCAAGTTTGTCTCTCATCTGTGTGGGAAAACTGCGTGGCCAAGGAGCATTTTTGGGACAAAAGTGTGGCCACGGGGCTTCCCTGGGTGTTTTATCAGGTCACATTCCTGTTTTTCTGTGTCTCTTCTTCTCCCAAACCACCTGCATTTTAACAATTCTTGGGTTTTTTAATAATTTGTCCCTCATTCTTTCAATCTGGTACCAACATTCCTTCATTTGCTGTGCTCAGGCTCTGTTTCCCAAGGTCCCATCCCTGTCTCTGGGTGTTTGTTGGATGCTCCTGTGGGTGGGATGTGAAAATCCACCCCAGGCTGGATTCTGGAGCAGCAATTTCCATGGCTTGAACGTTATTCCAGCTTTTATCTTGGCAGCTTCCATGCAAAGCGTGTGTTTTGCACATCAGGACACAGTAATTCCGTTTTCAGATGCAGAATTCACAAACATCCTGTCCACTCATGTGGTGGCAGGATCCAAAAATGGCTCCTAAAATAATCCTGAAAATGACACATCAAAGAGGGACCTTGTCAAAATTTCCCCCAAAATAAACCTGCAAACAAAGCCCTGGCTAGGATGTTGGAATTAAGAATATTTTGTGTTGTTTCCTTGTGGAAAGGTCTGTGAACTTCAAGGTTTGTTATCTGTTTATAAAGCATTTGCTCTCTCAGTGGTTTCAGTACAGTGGATTTTAATTTGATTTATGACTTATGCTTAAGGTAGGCTGGCTTTTCCTTCAGTCCTACATCTATCTACAGGCAGTGGTGAAAAATTAATGAAATTATGCTGCCCATACACTATTCCCTGGAATGGGATACCACCAGGAATGGGATACTCCAAGCACCTTATTTAAAAATTATATATAAATTATATACATAAATCACATCCATAACACATCCTGTTCTATACAGGAAAATCAGATTTTTTCCCCTCTGTTTATTGAGGTTTAGGAATATGTCAGATATCCTCTTCTGTTCACACCATTGCTCTGTAGCTTCCTTCCATTTTCCTTCACTTCCAGGGAATTTTTTAATCACTTTTTAATCCATTTTTTCCCAAGAAGCCTCCGTGCAAACTGATTTAAATGCTTCATGTCCTTGGTTTTGCCTTTCTGTGACCTGCTTGAGCTCTTTAATCCTGCAGAACGAGGCCAACCAGCAATAAAACTCCAACTTTTACCCTGCCACATCCAGCGGTGCCACCCAGACTTCAGGCAGGCCAAAATATTCTATTTTTAAACCCAAAATAATGCTTTGAAGTATTTATTCCAGCCAGAAAAGGCACTGGGATCAGCACAAACTGTATTTTATTTATGCCAGAGGTACAAAATAGAGGTTTTTGCTCTGAGACACTTGGAGATTGTGCCCTGCAAAGATTTAGGCCTGGAAATGGGAATACTTTGATTTTGTTTTCCTGCTCAGCCATTGCTTGGCTAAAGGAATTTTTAGTTTCTTTGTTGGTTTCTTGCAAAGGAATAATTGGTGCCACAAAGCTCCCACCAGGGTGAATTATTCTGGGTATTAATGCAGATTTCAACTGGTCAGATTTCCAGCTGTCAGCACAGCTGGTGGATTTCTATTTTTTATATATATATCTATAAAAAATATATTGTGTATATTACATATATATTATATAATATAGAATATATAAAATATATTCTGTAATATATACACTATAATATATTTAATATATTATCTATTCTATATTATAAAATGCATTTAATCTTTATTATATATTTAATTTATTAAATCTATTGTTAAATATATGTTTCAATTTTAATAAATTTTTATATCTTTTTAAACATATATTTTACATATTCTAGTGGTGGAAACTGGGCAAAAACCTTTCTCCTTTCCTCTCCCAATGCCCCACAAAGCAGAAACTTCATTCCCTGGTTTTCCCCCTGGGATTGCTGCAGTTGTGCACGACCAAAAAATACAAGAAGGTTCCAGAAAAAAGTGAAGGAAATACTGAGGGAAAGCTTTTGCTTCCCTTATTTCTGGTTACAGCATTTGGTGTTTGATTAAAAACTCCAAATCTGGCACCTTTTTTATGCAAAACTCCTCGAGTTGGAAACAGTGAAATGTGAAAAGTGGGATTTATCCCCAGTTCCCTGTGGGATTTATCCCCAATTCCTGTGGGATTGATCCCAATTCCCAGTGGGATTTATCCCCAATTCCCTGTGGGATTTATCCCCAATTCCCAGTGGGATTTATCCCCAGTTCCCTGTGGGATTTATCCCAATTCCCAGTGGGATTTATCCCCAATTCCCAGTGGGATTTATCCCCAGTTCCCAGTGGGACTTAACCCCAATTCCTGTGGGATTTATCCCCAATTCCTGTGGGATTTATCCCCAATTCCCTGTGGCATTTAACCCCAGTTCCCTGTGGGATTTATCCCCAGTTCCTGTGGGATTTCCAGCTCGTGGCATTTTTCACGTGAATACTCTGACAAATGACATGGAAATTACTTTATTAGGTGCCTTCCAAAGCAAAGTGCGTGTCAGTCCTTGTAGAAAGGAACAAGCTGCAGGTAATTTTGGCAATGTTTGGTAAGAGAAAAACAGATTTTTCTCGTCATTTATTTCACTTTAAAAAAACCACGACGCTAAATCACTAAGAGATGTTGTTTGAGTGGGTTCCTAGCTCGGTTTCTAAGAGAAAATCAGATTATTTCTTGGCCACTTACCTATGAAAACATTTTAACAGCTTTTTTGCTTGACCCTGTAGTTATATATTTTATTTTACATAATTCCTGCGAGCACTGAGAAAGGCCAAAGAGAAAACCACAGGAATCAGCAGGAAAAAGCATTTTCTCTCAAGCACATCCTCCTGATGCATATAAAGTACAATTTTAAAAGATTTTAAGGAGTTTTATTCCACCTCAGTCATAATCCCTAAATGTGGAGTGCTCAGGGTTTGGTTTTTAGGCCCAGCTGAGCTTCACTGTTTTATTTATTCTCTGCTTATTTAATATATTAAAGAACCACAGAATCATTTAGTTTGGAATATACCTTGAAGATCATCAAACCAAGTAATATTCAGCAGATCATAAAGCCCCAAAATGTACAAAATGCACTTTAATATTCAAAATTCAGGATACAAAAACAGCACGGCGAGACCAAGAGGTTGGGTAGCAGCATTTGGGCACTGCTGGAAAGTTGAGGCCTTAAATTCAAAGTTTTTAAGGACTTCTAAGGAGAAGAAAATGAAATTCTGTAGGAAAGGGTGCAAATAACTGGGATTGGGGGAGGAATGGGAGTGGGAAAGCTGTGCAGAGAGGCCAAGGGCAAAAGCACAGCGATGAGGATTAAAAATAGCAGGATAAAGATCATTCTGGAACCAAAAAATAGCCTGTAGCTCCTCGTGTGCATGTGAAACTGGACTGGTGACCAAAATAACCTCCATGGAAAAGAAATCCAGGATGTTTCCCCAGCAGCTCTCCAGAAAATCTGTGTGCTGATGGGAGTGGGGAAACATCTCTTGTGAAACTGCTTTTTACCCATAAAATCGAGATAAACTCCATTTTATTTCTCAGTTTGATCGCTGGGGTTAAGTATTTCATTTTGCAGGTGGTTTCATCTGCAGGTCTTTAAAAATGTAATATCCCCTAATTGTATCCAATGAAAACATTCATTGCATAATTCTGTGTTTGGATTCATTCACCCTCTGAATTCCACCTGATTTCCAGGCAGCAGAGTTTATTGCAAAGCTTTAGAAAACCAGATTTAGAATATTATTTTAAGTGTCAGGAAACATCAAGCATTTTATCATGATTTCCTGCAGCCCTTGCTCTCGCAAATTTGATTTCCCACTTCACTAAAATCCACTTTATGAAAATACTGCAGCCACGTGTGGGGGAAAGGGAGTTTATGGGCTCCAAAACTGAGATAAGGAGTTCAGAAATTCAATTTTCCTGGGCTTTTTGCTCATGTGTTTTGTTCTGGTGGAGCCTCTTAGGTGGGAAATGAAATTAAATGTTTCCTTTAAAGCAGCATTTTCACCTCCCAGAGCAACACATTCATTTGCTCTCAGGTTTTCCTCCCTGGAATATATTTTTGGATATATACTCCTGGGTATTTTTGGGTTGATATTTTTGGGTTGATGCAGGAGTATCAGCAGCTCCTTAAGGTGAGGCTCGCTCTCAATGTTTATTTTGCAGGGGATTTTCTCCTCCCTAGCATGGGATGGAATAAAAATAGCCAAGATTCAACCCCAAGGCCGAGCAAGGCAAAGTTAATCTGGTTTTGAGCTGCTGAGCTGGCACAAACTCCTGGGCAGGGACCAGCTCCAGGCTCTTCCTGGGGCTCTGCAGCTGGAAAATCCACCTGGAATTCATTCCCAGTTCCCTCCTGAGTCCAGCTTAGAGCTCTGATCAGCCCTCATCCCAAAGCAAGAGGCTTTTGCCCAAAATCAGGGAGGGAAGGGATTTAATTCCTGTCAGGACACCCAGGGTTTGCCAGCAGAAAGCTCCCAGGTGCTGGAACTTCTCAAGTGTCACAGCAGGGCGGGACACGAATCACAGACACACAGCAAACTCCAGGGAAAAGGTGAAGAACAGAGAATTTTATTTTGATTTTTGTATTATACAGAGTTTTGGGAATGGCTGTGGATTGGAGAATGAGGGCAGCACCTCTCCAACCACACTGGTCAGGGAAAAGCTCCATCAGACCTTTCTCCTCCCAGGAGAAAGGAATGAAAACAAAAAGACAGAAAAAACTATCTGTGTGTTTACAGAGAAACCTCGTGAGGAACTTTATCACCAAAATTAAATCATCAGAAGGTTGAAATCAGGGTGACACTCAAGCCATGGTTTTCCTTCTTTTTGGGAAGATGGGAGTGGTTTTTCTGGTGCATGGGTTTGGACACCCCAAAAGGGCCCTGGATGGGGCTGGGGAGCTTTTCATGTTTAGCACCTCGAGCATCTCCTTTCTTTTGGCCCCTTAGCACCTCATCCTTAAAGCTGGCTCCCAAAATTCCTTTAAGGAGCTCCTTGGTGCTTTCCCTTTTCATGTTTAGCACCTCAAGCATATCCTTTCTTTTGCCCTCTTAGCACCTTATCCTTAAAAGTGCTTCCCAAAATTCCCTGTTCTTTAAGAGGCTCCTTGGTGCTTTCCCTTTTCATGTTTAGCACCTCAAGCATATCCTTTCTTTTGCCCTCTTAGCACTTTATCCTTAAAGGTGGCTCCCAAAATTCCCTTTCCTTTAAGAGGCTCCTTGGTGCTCAGCCTTCCCTTTTGCCCCTTTCCCTTCTTCTCCAGACTTTCTCCCTCAGAATTGCCATTATTTGGCTGTACCATCGTGTTGGCTCCAAAATAAGTTTCTCACTCTTCTACACACCAGGTTTTTCTTCCCCCCTCAACATTTCCTGCTGGTATTTTATTTGTCTCAATTTAGATGAGTTTCTATCACACCCACAAGATTCCCAAATCCTGTTTTTACCCTTTTTTTGCTCAGTGTTGGCAGCGTTTCCTTGAACCTTAACGATTCTTTCAGATGTTGTTTTCTCATTCCCTGTTTGTGTCCCGCTGTCGGTCGTCAGGAAACAAACCCACTTTTTTTGGGGTGGAAAGCTGCGATTCCACGCTTTCCTGCCCAAAATTATTCTCTGACATTTTTTTGTCCCGATCTGTCGAGACACTCCAAGCTGTTGAGATTTTTTTTTTTTTCTTTTTTCCATTCTGCTCTTCTCCTTTGTTTTCACCACAGTTCATCCCTTTAGTGTTCACTGCTCCAAGTGTTGCTGGGAATAAATCTGGATTTATTATTTAAATTAATTTATTCCAGCAGGAAGGGTGAGCCAGCAGCTGGGATGAGGCAGTGCCTGGAGGGGATGTAGGTGGATTTAAAAGCAGCTGCACCTGGAGATGATGTGCAGGAAGGTTTAGACATGGTTTAGTGATCGGGTGTGGTAAACAGAGCTCAGGCAGAGATAACACCTTGGATACATCGTTCTGAGAATAATCCTGCAGCTCTGTGGGATAAGAGGATGAGAGGAGGGCTTGGAGAGAAGGTTCAGAGCGATGCTCCCACTGCTTCATCTGGGATGTTCCCAGAGCTGCCTTGCTTGGGTTGGAGTCCAAGAGTTTCAAGGTTGGGAAGTCATCAGCTGGTTCCTGGGAGTGGGCTCAGCCATGAGCCTTGCCTTGGAGAACTGCTAGGAAACTCTGGGAAATAACATGGAGAAACTCTCTGGAAAATGATGAAGGACCTGGTGGACTGGGATGAGTTCTGTGGGAATGAACCAGGTGGAATAATGAGCAGCAGGGGGAAATCCCTACAGAGTTCACCCACCCATCCTGAGGGATGAAGTGAGGGAGCAGCACCAGGGGGAGAGACAGAGCACAGCAAAGAGCCCAGAGACTTGGGGGGAAAATATGAACGATTTGGGGAAATAATAAATCATTGCCTGAGGGACAGCCAAACATGGATTTGCTGAGAAATAAACCTGATCTCCCCAGCTCCACGTCGGAGGCTGTCAGAGAACGGGCTCAGGACTTGTTCACCACCACGGGACAAAAGCCCAACCAGCCCCTGGTTCATCTCGTGTTCCTCTGAATTTCAAATCTGTTTTTCCTCCAAAACGTTGGCTCAGGATTGCTTCAAATTCTGTCTAAACTCCTGGAAGTGAAAGGTTGAATATTTTCGGGAACGTTGCCAAAATTTTGAGCTGTGCTGCGCGAGTTGCTTCGCTCCACGCTCCCGATAAAAGGTGTTTGCTTTTTGTTGTCTCAAGGCTTGCCGTGAAATCTGAAAACTCCAGGCTGTGTCACTTCAATATACAAACACTCCAAGCAATACAAAAGCCCTAAAATCAAAGCTGTGCTGTTATCTCTTCAGAGCAGGAGCTTTTTCAAGGAGCTTCTAATGCAGAAGCAGAATCACTTCCAGTTGCTGCTTTGAAGTTTTTATAGTGTGCTATCATGGACCTTTAATCCATGCTCTTAAAAATAGGAGGAAATGGCAAAGTGAAGCAGTAAAGGGGAAGGAAGAGGTTGGATATTGAATTTGAGAGAGGCTGGTGCTGTCCCAGTGAGAGGAGAGCTGCTGCCACTTGGCTGTGGTGCTGTTTGGTGAATAAAGATAAAAAATCTGTTCAGTGGTGGCTGCAGCGCTCTGATGTCACCCAGAGTGTCTGTGCTCGAGGTCTCAGCCTGTCCTCAGGTTACTTTTCCCCCCTCAGCTGGATAATTCCCTGCTCAGCCCCTCATTCTCCATCCACTCAGAGATGGAAACCTCCTTGCCCTTCTGCCTTGATAAGTGCAATTAGCAACCCGTGTCCTAACGAGCTGGAGAAACAAAATGACTGTGTACCATTGCGTTTAATCAAACTGTGTTTCAGGAAAATTTCCTTTAAATGGCCACTTACATTTCCCTGGCATTGAATCCCTGAGGCTGGAAAAGATGTCCAAGGCCATCGAGTCCAACCTGTGACTGATCCCCACCTTGTCACCAGCCCTGAGAGCACTGAGTGCCACCTCCAGGAGTTCTTTGAACACAATTGCTTCCATCTTTCCTTTTCCTGACTATTCCACTGTTCTCCCTTTCATGAGTACCTATCTCCCTTCATTTTTCCTGCATCTGCCTCCTTCCTCCTTGTTTTCCCATCTTTTTGAGTGAACTACTCATGAACTTGAGGAATTTGAACAAAACCACCTCCAGACCATTCCCTGCTCCCCACGTGCCTTTGGGCTCAATAACCAGAGATGTTCTGATCCCACAGGCAGGAAAAATCCTTTTTTTTTATTCTTTCACATGTACATTTTTAGAGGGAAGGAGGAATAGCATCCAGGCATTGGTGTTTGCCTTAAGTGGGGCCTGATTTATGGCTCTGCTGCTCTCCGGGGTGCAGCTCTCGGTGTCTGTGTGGTGAAATGCCTCTGGAAAAGGAACAGGCTTTGGAAACTATTTATGGATTCAAACTGGCTGCTTTTCTATTTAATGAAGTCCCTGTCTTTGAGCCTCTGCCATTTAATTAAGTGGTTTATGTAATTACTCTCTGACATCAGTTCTGTCCACTCTGGAAGGTTTGGCTTTTCTTCCTGAAGGAGGTTTTTTTATTTAATGGGAATTCCTGGGCCCTTCAGCTCGGGAGGAGAAACTGCAGCTCAATTCCAGGTCCTGCTATGGCCATCCTTCTTTTTCCTCAGTCACTGATGTCCCTAAAATTTCTCTGATTCCTCCTGGTTTTAGGGAAAGGAGCTGTGTCACTACAACCAAAGCACCTCTTCCCTCTGAGCCTTCACATCCTCACCTCTCTGAGCTGTTAACTCATCAGAGGGAAAGTTCCCTTCTCTGGGAAAAAGAAACTTTTAAAAGTAATTTTCCCCTTTTTATTATTGCTTTCTGAAACCCTCAGATATTCTGTTGAATCTCAGATTCCAGGTACAACAAACAGAGAGGGTTTTCCACGAACAATTCTCTATTAGCCTTACCCCAAGCAATCGTTATTACCCCACTATTTGTACATCTCAGGATTCCAGGAGCCTTTTTAAGCACTGAGTTGTGCCACAGTCTCGTGTTTCAGCTGCTTATCACCCACATGATCACAAAAATCTCTTTTCCTGGCAGCCTGCTGTTCAGGAGCACACGGAGAGGACACAAAAGTTTGCTTTATTCCGGATTAATTTTACAGGGAGCGGGAATGTGGCGCTTTCCTGGCTGCCTCCAGCTCATTGTTTGGGTCAATACAGTGGATTTTTCAAACCCAAAGGGAGGGGAGGACCTCAGAAAACAACCATAATTACATTTAACCAGAGCTCATTGAATCTGCAAGTTGTTCTGATGCCTCAGGTTTTGGCTTTTCTATTTTTCGGATTCTGTGCTGCTTTAGTGTGTGGGTCTGGGCTCCATATCAGGGCATGGTGAGCTCTGTGCACAGAGCAGGGACACAAAACAATTCCTTCTCCAGCTGGGCACCAAGGACAAATGATCCAAACCTCAGGCCCAAGAGCACAAACAACGTGGGCTGAGGAGAGAAAAACAAGAAGGATGGGACTGGATGGGCTGAAGCTGGAATTGGACAATGAACTGCAAGATGCAAATGGAGCAGAATTGTAAAAGTGCCAGAGACGTGCCCGGTGTCCATTTTGTGCCCATTTTGGTTCATCTTGGGTGCAGCCCTGGCTGGGCTCTTGTGCTGCCCAAGGTGGATCCATGGAGGAAATGCTTGGAATAAATCCCTGCTTTATTCTGGAACTCTGCCCAGCCTCTGCTCTAGGGCAGCCTTCTCAAGGCATCAGTTCCCCTCAGAAATTCGAATTTCTGAAGGAAAACGGCCCCTGTGGTGAATCAAGGGGTTCCATCTTTTCCCTGTGAACTCTTGGTGTGCAGGATTTGTCTCAGTTCAGGAAGGGATGGAGGAAAGTCCAGCTGGGCCAAGTCTCAGTTCCAGTGTCTCCATTCCTGGATCCCTCTGGAGGAGCTGCTGGGATGAGCCCCGAGGCTCCTCAGCTCCTCTTCCTCACCCTCAAAGGTTTTATCTCACCTCCTTCTCCTCACAGCTTTGGCTGTAACACTAATTAATAATTATTAATGGCATTTCTCAATAGAGAACTTTTTAAGGACTTAAGTTCAGACTTGAACTGAACTTAAGGATTGTTTCCACCATCAGATTTGTCTCATTTAGGAAAAGCCTTATCAGGACAGGACTTGGCTCCAAAGGACAACATCTCCTCCTCCAGGAGCTTTCCTGCTTCCCTCAGGGGATTTATGGCTGAGGAAGGCAAAATGAGAATATTTTATTCATTAACACTCTGCTGTGATTTGAAAAATTCCTGTGTGTTTGCTGCTTGCTGAGCTTTGGACTCATACTGGATGGAATTACAGAAATATTCCATTTAGAGGTGCTAGGAAGAGTGGGGGGCAGGTTTGTGACCAGCTGGTGAAATTCTAAGCAGGTGAAAAGAGAATTTTTTTTTTCTTTTTTTGTCTCCTGTGTAACTCACCCAGACTGACTCTTCCCAGTTCTTGATTTCTGCTTGGCACAAAGTGAAGTCCCTAAATCAGGAGAGGCCATTTGGGCTAAAATATTCCACTCCTCTCCCTCAGTGCTTGGAGGGAGAGAACAATGGCAAAGAAAGATGAATGCTTCTTGCTCTTTAATTGACTCTAATAGGCTATAAATACATTTTTTTTCCCTCAACTACAGGAGCAGAATGAAAGGCTTCTGGTAAAACTGGTTTTTCACTTAAAAAAACCCCAAAACCCCTGCTCTTTGGAAAAGCTTCTGCACAGAGCCACCTGTGGAAATCCCCTGAAGTAGTTTTAAGGCATTTTAATTCCTAATAAAAGCTTTCAGTTCAGGGGCTGCGTTGATGCAGGGTTACAGGCACAGAGCTGGAAATGTCATTTCAGGTTGAGTCATTTCGCAAAACTCCTTTTTTATTTTTTTACCTTCAATGTTGAACTTGATGAGCTCAGTAAAATCCAAAATGCAGCATTTTGCTGTATCAAAAAAGGCTTGGGAAATGAGCAGTTCAGCACCTGTGTAAATTTAGAGGGTTTATGACACTCTGAGCATTATTTTTAGGGTTATTCCTCTTCCTCTCACTTCTGCCTGTTTATGCCAATGTAAAAAATGATCCCTTTTGCTTGGATTTGATTACAGGGATATCAGAAAATGTTTCATTTGGCTGAAATGTTCCTGGCTGGCCTCCAAATGCAATCCCTGCTCACAAAATTTAGGAAATAAATTGTAATTTGGGACCTGGATTTTTCTGCATTGTTACCTGGTAATGGCCAAGTCTTTTCAGGCATTTTTAAACCTTTTTTTTTTTTACAATTCATTTCATATTCATATTCACCTCATCTCTCTTAATAGTTCCACCCAATTAGCATCAAAATCAGGTGAAATCTTGACATGCCTTTTTTTTTTTTCCTTTTTTTTAGCACTTCAATCCCACCTCTTTTGCTTTGTGCCATTAACTGAATCGTGCCCTTTGGTAAATTTAAATATTAGTCAAACACGGAGGTCCTTTCCTTCTGGCCACGTGGGTGTTTGGCAGAATTATTGCTGCTCTTGTGGATTTATGGATCCATCCCCTTCAAACCAGCTCCAGCTCCCTGTTTGTCAGAACTGACAGGAATTTTATCCAGCACCTGCCTCAGGCCTCATTTCCACTCTCATTTCCCCACTAATCTTAATTTTTCCCCTAAAAGAGGCATGGGTAATGACTGACTTTCTAATTAAGATTCAGAGTTTGTCTATGTGCAGTTTAAGTGCTGATGCTTTTCTTTTTGCTGCCGGAATAATTCCTTTACTCTCATTATTCCTAATATTTTTAATTTTGGGGGTATGTGTGGGGTTATCAGAACAAATACTCAGGGTGGAATAACCCAGCCCAGTTGGGATTTGATATTTCCATGGATGGGGATTCCAGGCACCCTGTGTTTGACCAGGGGAAAAAAAAAAAAAAAAGA
>VWZP01007919.1:164692-192604 GCA_013396995.1 Dicaeum eximium | reverse complement strand
CTTGGCAATTTTTCCCAGGGACAAAGGTTAAAAGCCGTGCTCTGCTGAGGGTCTGAGTTTTTTGAAACAAGCAGAGAGACATTCTCTGTACCCTAGATTCCAACATGATAGAAATACAATTTTTTCCCCTATCTAAACCCACTCCCTGTGGGTTTTTTTGCCTCCCACCCCTCTGTCCCTGCAGGCACCACGTGTCTGATCGCCCTCCTGTCCGACAAGGAGCTGACCGTGGCCAACGTGGGCGACTCCCGGGGTGTCCTCTGTGACAAGGATGGCAATGCCATCCCCCTGTCCCACGACCACAAGCCCTACCAGCTGAAGGAGAGGAAGAGGATTAAGAGAGCTGGTGAGTTGTTGGGAGGTTCATCTTTTATTTGGGGCTAAAATTGATGTTTCCCCTGGGAGAGGGTGGGAAGCGCCCAGCTGAGGTGGCAGCAGAGAAATCTTCTGTTCTCCACCCAAAATCCCAGTGGATGTCACAGGGCAGAGGTGGCAGCAGAGAAATCTCCTGTTTTCCACCCAAAATCCCAGTGGATGTCACAGGGCACAGTTGGCAGCAGAGAATCTTCTGTTCTCCACCCAAAATCCCAGTGGATGTCACAGGGCAGAGGTGGCAGCAGAGAAATCTCCTGTTTTCCACCCAAAATCCCAGTGGATGTCACAGGGCAGAGGTGGCAGCAGGGAAATCTCTCATTTTCCACCCAAAATCCCAGTGGATGTCACAGGGCAGAGGTGGCAGCATGGAAATCTCATTTTCCACCTAAAATCCCAGTGGATGTTACAGGGCAGAGGTGGCAGCAGGGAAATCTCTCATTTTCCACCCAAAATCCCAGTGGATGTCACAGGGCAGAGGTGGCAGCATGGAAATCTCATTTTCCACCTAAAATCCCAGTGGATGTCACAGGGCAGAGGTGGCAGCAGGGAAATCTCTCATTTTCCACCCAAAATCCCAGTGGATGTCACAGGGCACAGTTGGCAGCAGAGAAATCTCCCATTTTCCACCCAAAATCCCAGTGGGATGTCACAGGGCAGAGGTAGCAGCAGGTGACCCTCCCCTTCAGCAGCCTTCAACAGCCCAGTGACCATCCCTTGGGATGTCCACATGGATAACCATGGATCCCAGGAGCTTCAGCCCCAGCCCTGCCCAAAGCCTGGCTTTGAGAGGCCTGGTCTGAGCCTGAGGGAGGTTTAGTGCTAAAATCAGCAGAGCCTGAATCTGCTTCATCCAAGCTGGGTTTTATTCCCATATAACGAGCACAAACATGGAAATCGTGGCAGGAGTAGAGGGAAAGAAACCTTCCCACAATAAATCTTCCTTGTTTTCATCACTTGTCACCGTAGCCACCTCCTGGGCTGGAAGTTACACTGGGATCATCAGGTTTAACAGCCAATTCTCCTTGGATTTGGCGAAGTCTTTTTGGAATCCATTCCTGGTTTGGCTGCCACAGCAGCAGCAAATTTTTTGGTGGAGAAAAGTTCCTCTGGTTAATGTTAACCCTACACTGAGCATTGCCCCAGCAATGCAGGGCCTCTCTCCCCTCCAAAATGGGAATAACGAGGTTTTTCCATGAATAGAAAACATTTTAAAACCCTCAGGTTATCAGTGTGCTCCCAGCAGCATAAATACCTGTCCCTTCCTCTCACTAACACAGGCATGTCACGATCTGCCCTCACTCTTTTCTTCTGCAAAATTATAAGGAGTTTCCTGGGGAATTGTGTGGAGCAGGAATTCCTGTGCTGTTCCAGAAGCTGGGGGTTTCTCTGAGGGAAAGCAGAGCCATTCCTGGGGGAGAGCAGAGCCATTCCTCGGGGAGAGCAGAGCCATTGCTGGGGGAGAGCAGAGCCATTCCTGGGGAAGGCAGAGCCATTCCTGGGGGAGAGCAGGGCCATTCCTGGGGGAGAGCAGAGCCATTCCTGATTAAATTGTTGCAATCCAGCTCTTCCCCCAGGGCTCAGAGATCTACCAAAGGCACCTCCCACATTCTGAGCTCTGTAACCCCTCAGGATGAACCTTTGGGGGGGCTGGCAGGAACCAGAGAGCTGCTTGGACATTCCAAAGAGCTGCTTGGACATCCCTCAGGGCTGCTCTAAGCCTTGCTGTTTCTCCCCAGGCGGGTTCATCAGCTTCAACGGCTCGTGGCGCGTGCAGGGCATCCTGGCCATGTCGCGCTCGCTGGGCGATTACCCCCTGAAGAACCTGAACGTGGTGATCCCCGACCCCGACATCCTGAGCTTTGACCTGGACAAACTGCAGCCAGAGTTCATGATCCTGGCCTCGGACGGGCTGTGGGACGCCTTCAGCAACGAGGAGGCCGTGCGGTTCATCAAGGAGCGCCTGGACGAGCCCCACTTCGGCGCCAAGAGCATCGTGCTGCAGTCCTTCTACAGGGGCTGCCCCGACAACATCACCGTCATGGTGGTGAAGTTCAGGAATAGCAGCAAAGCAGAGGAGCAGCAGTGAGGGAGCCCCGGGGCCAGCTCAGGACTCAGAAGGTTGTGGCTGTGGTAGGAAGCTCTAGGAACGCCGTGCGGGCTCTCCCGGGAGGAGCGGATCTCTCCGGGCTCTGTCCTTGGCTTGACAAAAGGAGCAATACAACAAATCCATGCTGAGCGACCACAAGAATCCATCTTGTCCCCGTGTCCCCGCCTCCTGTGCCCTCGCTGCTCCTCAGAACCGACTGGAAGCTCCTGTTTCTCACTTTTCTTTACGAGTCCCGTGTAGGTTTTTGGTTTGATTCCTCCCCTCCGGCGGCACGGCGGGGTCAGGGCGGCGCTGCCGCTTTTCCCTCCTGGGTGTTGCTGCTCGGAAGCTGCTCTGGTGTTCCTCATCTCTGTAAGCTGCAGTGATAGGGGTGGGTAGGAGAAGGGTTTGTGGTGTGAGGGAGGAAGAGGAGCCAACTCTCAGCCTGCTGCCGCTGCTGGCTCTCGCTTTGTTTAACCTCTGCCCGAAATAAACCCCTGCCAAGCATGTGAGTAGGTAGAGCTCCTGAATTCCCACGTTTATTCAGGCTGTGCATTACTCTAGAACAGTTCTTCTAGGCCATATTGTATCCAAACCAGCTAATGGTGAACTTCAGCAAAATCCTGGGAGTTGAGAACCTCCAGGATGGGAGCAGAGCTCAGCTGTGATGGCAGGATCTGTCCTTCACCCAGAACCACCCTGACCTTATATCTGTGGCATGGATTTGGAAAGTGATGTGAGAGAAAATGGATTTCACTGGTGACTGTTGGGAACCTCACCCAAGCAGGGCGTTCCTCAGAGCTGGAGGTCAGGCCTGGGAGAGGCTTCCCTGTACCACTGCAGGGGATTTGTGGTGTTAATCCCAGGGCAGACCCCTCTGGAACCGCCTTTTGGGATGACATGCAAATGCCAGGCAGCGTCAATGCACTGTAGAGATGAAAGGTTGTGTTAAATCTAGATTCTAAAAGTATGTTTAGGTCTAACTTTCAGTATTTAATTGTATTTTGGGATCTGGGACTGCTCTAAATTGGAATGAGGACAGTTGGAGTTTGCTGCACCTCTGGTACCAGCTGTGTCGTGGCAGAGGGACGGGGCAGGCAGGGTTTTGGGTGGCTCTTTTATCCTTTTCCTGCCTTACAAAAGTCCTTGGGATCTCCCTCACGACATGGTCCTGGACAAGTCTTCAGGGTGATGGAGGCTGCCTGTGTTTGGGTCAGGGATGTGATGGATTCCCTGGCTTTCCTTGGGGAAGTACAATATTCCTCATTTCCCAGCTGCCTGGCCCCCACCACTCAGCTGCAGGTGAGGCTGAGCTGTGCTGGGGAGGTGCTGAAGGGGTCGGGGTCTCTCAAGGCAAAAATCAAAGAGCACAAAATTCTGCTCGAGAAGGAATCCCCATCTTTGTCTTTCCACTTTTGTCCCTAGGTCACCTCTCCCCCACAAACTTCCCTCCTTTCATTTGTTTGGGGATAATCTCAGCCCCTAACTGGCTCTGGTGGCATTTCCAGTGCTGTGCAAAATGTGTCTGGAGCCCTGAGCTCCAGGGAGAGCCCCTGGGAGGTGTCCAGCAGCTGCACTGCTCCTTTCCCAGGGGATGGGAGGAGGTTCCTGACGTTTTTCATGCCCTGCACTCCGTGGATCTGAGGGGCAGCCTGGCTCACAGGAGATGGTAATAACTGCAGAGCTCTTCAGCTGTTCCAGTGTGAACGGGCAGCCGAGGAAACGCAGCCCTTGGGTGATGATTCCATGGAGATCCTGGGCTGGGAATGGCACAGCAGCAGTGGGAGCAGCTCCAGGCAGAGCTCGGTGTGTGGAGTTTGCCTTCCCTGGAGGTGTTCCCATTGTGCCTTTCCTTTGGAGGGCAAGGCTGCCCTGGGAAAAGGGGAATTCCAGCCAGCAGCTCCAAAGGAGAGGGATGTCTGTGCCCAGAGGCATCCCCACTCACCCATCACAGCACTGGAGAAGCTGCAATGATGGTCATTCCCACAAAAACAGCGCTGGGATGGGAGCTCCTGGCAGCATCCCAAGGTCAGTGAGCATTCCTGAGGGATCCATCACCTCTGGAGCACAGCCCTGGGACAGGCAGGGAAAGGAGCTGGCAGGAATTCCCAGCCAGGGGGGAGCACTGGCAGAGAGCTGGCGCTGAAGTGAGCCACGCTCAGGGGACTCGGGCACACACAGCAGGGCAGAGAGGTTTGCAGGATCGTTCCAGGATCATTCCAGGCTCATTCCCTGAGCTCCCAGTCAGCCCTGTGTCCATGTCCAAGTGGCTGCAGCTCCTGTGCCCTCCCTGCAGCGCTGTCCTGGCCGCAGCCCGGGAGCTCCGCGCAGCCTTGATTCTTTAAAAAAGGAGCTCCGGCTGCTGCGGGTTCCGGGGGGACGGACGGAGGTGAGAGGTTCGTGTGGCCTCCCACACCCACGGCAGCGCCTACCCGTGCTCCCAGCTGGAAGGTTGGGAAGTTTCTCCTCCAAATCAAAGCGTTCCCAACTTTCCAGCCGCGCTGGTTGGTGCCAAACCGTGCCAGCTGTGGATGAGCTCCTCCACACGTGGTTTATGCAATCCAGGTTCTCCCACTGCCTTAACGCCCCATGCTCCATCCGGGAAGGGCTGGAGCCGGGAATATCCCGCTGGGCTATTCCAGCCTTCCCGCTGCTCTCTTCTCCAAAATCTGCGAGCTCCTCCTGCTCACCCTGGGAATTTCGGTGGCTTTGTCACCTTGGGGACATCGGAGCCTCAGGGCACGGCGTGGAGTCGCTGCCAAAAAGCCTCTCCCGATGGCCCGAGGTGACAAAACACTGACCCGCAGAGCTGAGGCAGAGCTCGGGAATTCGGCTGTTCCTGGGATATCCCAGAGCTCGGGAATTGGGCTGTTCCTGGGATATCCCAGAGCTCGGGAATTGGGCTGTTCTGGGATATCCCAGAGCTCGGGAATTGGGCTGTTCCTGGGATATCCCAGAGCTCGGGAATTGGGCTGTTCCTGGGATATCCCTGAGCTCGGGAATTCGGCTGTTCCTGGGATATCCCTGAGCTCGGGAATTCGGCTGTTCTGGGATATCCCAGAGCTCGGGAATTCGCTCCCGGGATATCCCAGCTGACTCCCGGGGATGCTCCCATGACTCTGAGCCCGGAGCACGGATTTCTGCGGAGTTCCTCCATCCCCCGGCTCGCCGTGGAATTCCTGCAGGGAATTCCTGGGGACAGCCGGGTTGGTGGCACCGCGGCTCCTTCTGCTGGCCTGAGCCTGCCCCGACATTCCCGAAATCCCCTCAGCATCCCCGGGATGAGGGATTTCAGCTCCTGCTGCTGCGGGGTTAAACCATTTCCTGAGGTGAAATTAAAAATATTGTGAAGATTTCGGGATCCAGAATCAGGATTAAAGTTCTGCATCAGCTGGAGCAGCGGTGGCTCCAGAAATGCCAAAGCCTCAACAAGAAAAAAAAAAAAAAAAAAAAAAAAAAGGGAATTTTGTGTCTCAGGATACAGGACAGCCCTGATTTAAATAATATGGATTTATTGCTGATGTAGCTGATGCTTTGTTTTACACAGAGAGGCATTTAGTCAGTGATTATATTACAGAAAAAAACACCTCACCAGCCTTTCATCTCCCAAAGCAGGATTTTAGTACAGAATTCCAAGCGAGAATGTTCTGCTGGGATTTGGCCACTGCAGAGCCCGGAGCTGCTGCCCCTTGTGCCCAATATATTCATAAATGGCCTTTCTAAAACCCACAGAGAAAAAGATCTGTACACTCAATAATGAGCTGAAGTTTTGTTACTTTTATTTTTCCAGCGCTGACTGGACAAGGCGTAGGGGAGGTGGTGGATAAATATGGATTTTCCTGAGGTAACTGAAGATTCCAGGGATCAGAAAATCAAAATTCCTCCTGTGTCCAGCTCTGGAGGATAATCTGGGTGCTCTGGAGAGCAAATCCTGCTGGGTGCAGCTGAATCCTTTCCAGAGCCACAAACAGAGGTTTGAGGGTAATTCCTGAGGGGAAATCTGGGTGGATTTCATGGATTTGGGCAGCTCCTGTGCCTGCTCTGCTCAGCCCTAGGGAAGCTGGAATGAGGTGGTGTTTAAGGTCCCTTCCAGCCCAAACCAGGCTGGGATTCTGGGAATTATCTGAGCAATAGGGAACTGAACTATTTTAGGGAACTAAAGCACTTTTTTCCAAGAGTATTTAATGGCCAATCCTGCATTTTTTGAAGCCTGTGGAGTTGCATCCACGGACACAGGCAGCCTCTCCATCTTCTGACACCAATCATCCATAAAGGTGAGGCAAAATTTAGGGAAATATCCCAAACATCCTATTGTACTGACCACAGGGAATGCTGCCCCTACATCTCCTGTGAGATTTATGGGGAATTTCTGTGTTCCAGGCTGCACACAAAGCATTGCAGCAGTTTAACTCCTCTGAAAAAAAACCAAAACATCCAGACTGGGAATTTCAACTTGGAACTCACTTTTGCTCCCCACCCAGCAGCAACTTCCAAACATCTTTGCCCAATTAATAATAATAATAAATGAATAATAATAATGAATAATGAATTATTATTATTATTATTATTATTATTATTATTATTATTATTATTATTATTATTATTATTATTATTATTATTATTATTATTATTATTATTATTATTATTATTATTATTATTATTATTATTATTATTATTATTATTATTATTATTATTATTATTATTATTATTATTATTATTATTATTATTATTATTATTATTATTATTATTATTATTATTATTATTATTATTATTATTATTATTATTATTATTATTATTATTATTATTATTATTATTATTATTATTATTATTATTATTATTATTATTATTATTATTATTATTATTATTATTATTATTATTATTATTATTATTATTATTATTATTATTATTATTATTATTATTATTATTATTATTATTATTATTATTATTATTATTATTATTATTATTATTATTATTATTATTATTATTATTATTATTATTATTATTATTATTATTATTATTATTATTATTATTATTATTATTATTATTATTATTATTATTATTATTATTATTATTATTATTATTATTATTACTACTACTAATACTACTACTAGGCTTTTCAGGTCAGGAAACCCCACAGTTTTCCTTTCAAAATCACAATATTTGGAATTCTGATTTAATATTACATGAGGAAAAAAAAAAGAAAAACAAAACCACTTAGGATTTGGGAAACCTTTAGCCTGTGTTTTACACTTTGGTTTTGGTACACTATTCTGGGCAGATGCAATAAAATCTGGGCCCCTCCCCACTTCATGCCCAGATTATTTCATACTTCTAAGGGTTTTCACCTTTTGCCAGGCTGCTGACACTAAAAACTTCCCTAAGAATGGCTTTGAGCAGAAACAGGAGCTCAGTTAGGAATTTTACAGCCTTTTAAGCAATAATAAAGTCAGAATCAAATACAAGCCAGATTTGGAAATGAGTTTTTTATGGAAAACCAGGAGCGGGATGGAGTTTTTCCCAATGCTGCTGGCACTGTCAATGAGAATTAATTTCAGGTGGCACAAAGAGATCACTGTGTATAAACCCAAGCCTTGGAACCTGTGAGCAGTGTCAGCGTTTGGGGCTCAAAACCCCCAAATTCCTGCAGGTGACAGGAGAACTTCTGGCCATCCCCAGCTCCCCAGGACTCCCATTCTTCCCCCACCACGAGCACTCTCTGCTTTATCCATTTTCTGAAGGCAGCAGAGTAATAATTTTTTTTTTTTTAAAGCAATACAAGCTGTGCTGTAGTATCAGTGTTCTTGTGGTAAATAANTATTATTATTATTATTATTATTATTATTATTATTATTATTACTACTACTAATACTACTACTAGGCTTTTCAGGTCAGGAAACCCCACAGTTTTCCTTTCAAAATCACAATATTTGGAATTCTGATTTAATATTACATGAGGAAAAAAAAAAGAAAAACAAAACCACTTAGGATTTGGGAAACCTTTAGCCTGTGTTTTACACTTTGGTTTTGGTACACTATTCTGGGCAGATGCAATAAAATCTGGGCCCCTCCCCACTTCATGCCCAGATTATTTCATACTTCTAAGGGTTTTCACCTTTTGCCAGGCTGCTGACACTAAAAACTTCCCTAAGAATGGCTTTGAGCAGAAACAGGAGCTCAGTTAGGAATTTTACAGCCTTTTAAGCAATAATAAAGTCAGAATCAAATACAAGCCAGATTTGGAAATGAGTTTTTTTATGGAAAACCAGGAGCGGGATGGAGTTTTTCCCAATGCTGCTGGCACTGTCAATGAGAATTAATTTCAGGTGGCACAAAGAGATCACTGTGTATAAACCCAAGCCTTGGAACCTGTGAGCAGTGTCAGCGTTTGGGGCTCAAAACCCCCAAATTCCTGCAGGTGACAGGAGAACTTCTGGCCATCCCCAGCTCCCCAGGACTCCCATTCTTCCCCCACCACGAGCACTCTCTGCTTTATCCATTTTCTGAAGGCAGCAGAGTAATAATTTTTTTTTTTTTAAAGCAATACAAGCTGTGCTGTAGTATCAGTGTTCTTGTGGTAAATAATTTATTTCTGAGCATTTCACAAGGCAGGCTTAGAGAAAAACGGAGGGATTTGGGGTTTAGGATGTGTAAACAATCACAGAACAAGACAGTTCCCCCAGGACCTGCTCAGAGAACAATCAAATCCCAGCTCCTAAACCCACGGCACAGCTGGAATTTCACCTGGATCTAGGAATACAACAGCATCATTCCCTCAGTTATGCAATACTGTATTTTCCCAAAAAATATTTAAAAAAATAAAATAAAATAAGCCTTTATTTTTTAAAAGCTTTGACCTACTCACCATCAGAACACTGACATCTGAAATCCTCGTCTGGAGAGCGTTGTCCCCAAGATTTTTTTTTTTTTTTTTTTTTAAATCCCTATAAAAAACACATAAAGCCCATCCTCAAACTGCACCCCAGCCCCACCCAGGTGTGGAGCAGAGCAAAAGCCAGCAGTGCTCTCTCAGCCCCTGGGCTCTGGGGGGGCTGTGCCAGCCCAGGGCACCCCTGGCAGCGTGGCCAGGGCTTCTCCTCCGTCCCTCCCCCGTGTAGTGGATGTGTCCAGGTTAATTCTGTTCATGCAGCTGCAAATTCTGTATCGTTGTATCCATTAGAAGTGTTAAACTCCTGAAAACTGGGCCTTGCTGATATGAATAAAGTGATTAAAAACCGGTCTTTACACACGGGGAGGAGTTGGTCTTCTTTAAAGCAGCGACGGGGGAATTCCTTCCTTTTTTGCATTCTCAAATTGGAACAAAAAACTCATTTAGGAGGAGACATAAATCACAACAGAAGTGATTTCTCATCTTCCAAAACTCCTGGGATGCATCAGACGCACACAGGGCTGGGGGGATTGATGATCCCAATGGTTTTGGGATGTCCAAATTGATCGTTGAGCTCCACTTCATCTCCCTGCTCTGGGAACACTGGCAGAGACACCAAAGCCATTCCATTTAGCATGGACACACAAAGTGCACCCCATGTCCAGCATTTCTCACCAGCTCCTGCAGATCCCACAGGATCCCCGGGATGGGAACGCTCTTGGAAACCTTGTGGAGGTGACACATTTAAATTCCCCAAGGTGTGACACTCTCGGGAGCATTACACAGGAAAAAACGCTGGGTTGGGTTAAATTTCCTGCTGGGCAGGGAACAAATGCTGGAGAGTGCAATAAAACAATAAAAACAATGCAGGCAGGAATTTGGGAAGCATCCTCAAAGCTGCTTTTTTGGTATAAACATCTTTCCTTGGTGGCATTTTGTGCATTCCAGAAGATTCAGGGGGAGTCCCAAGGTTGCTCTGAGCGTGTGGAGAGGCAGCAGAGGAAGACAGGACAGAGCATTCCAAGGTGCCCTCTAGGAGTGGAATACACATGTGGAAAATTGTGAATCCCTGGTTTTGTGGAAGGAATGCCCTAGAGAAGCGCTGCCCCAGCAGTCAGAATCCACCACTTTTACAGCAAATTGAAGTTTCTAAATAAATCCACAATCAAAGGCAAGTTTTTGAAGTGTCAGATGACAAATCCTGCCAAAACTGGACCAGTTCATTTGATGTAAGGCCATGAACTGCAATCAGATGTCTGTACTTACAGACATCAAAGTTGATTTTATAGAGAAAAAATTGTTCTGCATCTTCTGGAATGGTGATGTTGACTTTGAGTATGTTCAAGCAAATTCCCACATAAACATCCTCAAATTTCAGGGGTTTGACGTGGCCCATCAGCTCGTAAACCCTCAGGGCCAGTTTTCCATCCAGGATGTATCCCAGGCCGCTGCAGTAGGGGGGATAGTGCTGGAAGGGATATTCCTCATAGGAGATGTATCTCTTCCTGTCAAAGCCTCTGTAGGCAAAGTTCTCCACCAGGGGATACCCGGTGAAAACGTTCTCCGAGGAATTCAGCTGCAGCAGGAACTTCACCAGGTTGGGAGTGTTGATGAAGACGTCGGCGTCGGTCTTCATGAAGAACCTGGCGTTGGAACAGAACTCGGAGAGCCACTGGAACGCCATGATGGTCTTCAGGGTGAGGTTGTCATAGGTGTCCACGAAATCCTGGCGGATGATGTCCCCGTAGAGGATGCTCTCGTCCTCCACCGACAGCGCCGCCGCGCCGTCCTCCCTCTGCGCCTCCCGCCCCAGCAGGAACAGGGTCAGGATGCGCTGGCCCCACCAGGACTCCCGGGAGCCCCACGTGATCCTGATGGCCTGCCTGGCTTGCACGTCCCTGGGGCTGGAAGCCACCAGGATGACGAGGAAGGGGCGGGCGTGGGCGCAGCTGGGGCGCGCGCGCAGCGTGAACGGGCGCTGCTGCCGGTGCACGGGCTCGAACTCGTAGAAGTACAGAACATCCACGTGGCCCCGGCCAGCGTGGGAGGAGAGGGTGATGTACCACATGGTGATCAGGGAAAACACCAGCAGCAACAGGAAAATCCATTTCAAGGGTCTCACGTACGAGGAGCCGACCGGAGCCGCGGCCATGGTCGGGATCTGCCGGTGGCCCTCAGAGCCTGTTCCATGAGTCCTGGAGCATCTTCACTGCTAAGGAGAAAGGGGAAAGTGGCATTCAGGGTGCTGTTAGTCAAGTATTACCTTTTCCTTGTGTTGGCTGAAGTGCCAGCTGGAATTGTGCTGTGCCACCAGCCGATCCAAGCGTTCCTGATGCAGCTGTCAGGGATGGCAGCAGGACACGGAGCCCCTGCCCGGCAGGGTTTGCAGGGTGGCACTGAAAGCTCATGGCTTTCACCCTGGAAATGTCCCCTGCACAGACCTGATCTCCAGCCAGGATCCTGCTCCAAGGGCTGTGATCCCAGGGATCTCTGTCTCGACTCCACCTCCAGGACAGAGCGCCGTGCACAAAGCCCAGCCAACGCTCAGGAAATGGATGCTCAGAGGCCTCAGAATTTCGCTGTTTCCGTTAAAGGCAGCCTCAGAATTTTGCTGTTTCTGTTAAAGGCAGGAAGTCTGACTGCTTTGCATGAGCTGGAGCACAAGGGACAAGAAAGGAGAAGTACGAGCAAATATTTAATCTTCACTCAAGGCTTAAGCAGCTGCTTGTTCTGAGGGGGAGGGGGAAGGTAAAAATTAACTTCCTTAAATCAAGAGATGTACTAAAGCTGGTTTTGACCAAAATCATGACTGTTTTTACCATCAGCCAGGTAATTCTTGGATTTGAGGCACACAAATCCACAGCAGGTGAGGTTGCTGTTCCAATGTCAGAATTAGAGATTCCAATGGATAAATCTTCACAAAACTCAGTTTAAAACCAGACCCTCAGGCCTGTACCCTCCAATGTTTGCTTTCACTGTATTCCCTTAAAACTACGTGTGCTCTATCATCTATTTTAGACATCTTTAAGCCAAAATAATTCCAGTGCCTAACTGTGGGAATTCCAAATGGTTTCTGATGTTTGCAGTAATAATTTTTACCTTCCAAAAGCACACACAAAGACACAGTCAGGATGATGGAAGGTTTGATTTCACAGCACAATTAATTACTCTTTATCTTCAAAAATATCATCGCAGGGCTCATAAATGTTTTAGATTTGACAAATAAATCCAACCCCCAGAACAGCACTCTGGAATCCAAGGGAATTTGATTTTCCAGAGCCGACCTGCCTCATGTTTCTGTGTAGGATCTGATTTTAAATTAATCATCCTTTAAAGGAAGCATTTGGAGAACATTTCACCAACAACAGCCTTAAAATGGATTAAAGCAATTTTATATAAAACGCTTCAATAGAAGTCCAGTAGAATTGGACTGATCCTTCTCAAAATCAGTAATTTACTAATAGGAACCTTCTCTTTTTATGCATCAACCTGACTTTCAGTGGACAGGAGGAAAATACATACTGGAAGAATATTCCCTAAGTTATGTATCAGTGCTTATTATTTGATTTTAGATCAATAACATTTGTTTTGATTATCAACTTTAAAGCATATAAATGAAAACTGATCAGTTTGATCAGTTCTTGGCTGCCTAATGAAAAAAATATTATAAATATTTTGATTTTTATGGGAAGAAAAGCCTGATTTCATGACACTGTGAACAACAAAACTGGAGACAAATCCTGATCTGCTACATAAGGAAAAAAACCAGGGAAAATAAACATCAATTCAGGTCCTTCAGGAAACCCCAAGCACAAAGGGAAATAAATCCTCACCTTCTCCAATTTGGGGTGCTTGCAGCAAGGTGAGGGAGTTGAGGCAGCGAGGTCTGAGCCCTTCTGCTCAGTCATGGTGCAGGTCCAGCCCTTCCAGCTCCTCCTCCACTTCCAGACCTTTTCCTGTGCACGGCAGCTCCTTCCAGGGCATTACTTTCATTTTCTTCCACGCTGAGATTGTAGAAATAGATAAAACTGGTGATCTTCCAAACAAATGTGGGGCAACACAAGGCTGGGAATGCTCCATAAGGATTTAGATCCATCTCCCACACAGGATTGTGGAGTGTGGACATGCTTGGCAGGAAAAAGGTGGGAAATTCTCATATTCATTAAAGAGTACTAATTACAATAACCGGTAGTCCAATATGATGATTTTAAAATACCATAATAATAGGTGTATAGGAAAATAAATCCTTTTTAAAGCCACCAGCAGAAATAATTTGGAAATACTTTATTTAAAGCCGGTTTTAAGGCGGGCTGGGACGGGGCCTGAGCAGCCGGGTCTGTGGGAGGTGTCCCTGCACACGGCAGGAGGTGAGCGAGATCATATTTAAGGTCCAAACCAGCCACTGAGTCTACGCTTTTCAACTTGAAACCAATCGAAACTAGAGGCAATTTTGCTCTAATAGAACAGAACTCGAAGCTTTTTATTTAAAGGAGCTTTACCGGCGCCCTGCTCCCGGGCGTGCCTGCCCCGTCCATCGCTGCTCTGGCTCCCGGCGCATTTCCCGGCTGGGGATGAGCGGGGCGCTCCGGGCCGAGCACCAAGGGATGGCTGCGGGGCTGTGCCGCCCTCTGCCGAGCCCGGCACCGCTTCAGCCCGAGCTCGGCTTTGCCTTCAGCCCGGCAGCGGAGCCGCGCTCGGGGGCTCGCTCGCACTGCTCTTCCCTCGGCACGCACCTCGCTGCACCCTGGGGCCGCCTCCCTGCTCTCCATCCCCATCCCCATCCCGTCCCCTCCCCATCCCATTCCCCATCCCCATGCCCATTACCGTGTCCCGCTCGGGGAGCTCCGGGCCGGGCGCGGCGGGAAGGAGCCGCCTCCTCTTCCGCTCCCCGAGCGCCGCCGGCCCCGCTCCTCCGCCCGCCCCGCTCCTCCGCCGGCCGCGCTGCTGCTCCCGCCCCGGTCTGCAGGGAGCTGCAAGGCGAGCTCAGCACGGACGGGACAGAACCTGCCCGGCAGAGCAAACGCACCTTTGGACAAAGCCCAGGTGGAGGCACAGGAGAACAACGAGGCTGGGGAGGGGCTGGGAACACAAACCCTGTGAGGAAGCCCTGAGGGAGCTGGGGGTGCTCAGCCTGGAGAAAAGGAGACTCAGGGGTGCCCTCAGCTCTCTCTGCAATCCCTGAAAGGTGCCTGTGCCCAGCTGGGCTTGGGCTCTGTCTGCAGGCACTGACAGAACCAGAGCTCACAGCCCCCAGCTGCACCCAGGGAAATACAGGCTGGATGTTGGGGAGAAGTTTTTCACAGACAGAGTGATAAAGTTCTGGAATGTTCTGCCCAGGGAGGTGCTGCAGTACCCATCCCTGGGTGTGGGTGTGTTTAACAAAGCCTGGATGTGGCACTGGGTGCCAGGGTTAACTGAGGGGTTGGGGCTGGGCTGGACTCGATGATCTTGGAGGTCTCTCCCAACCCAGACATTCTGTGAATTCTGTGATTCTGTGAGGTTCCACCGCTGCAGCTCCCAGGGCAGTGAGGGGTCAGGACCAGCAGCAGGAGGCTGCAGCCAGCTCTGTCCTGTGGATTGACCCTGGAGCGGCGCGGGGAATCCGGACTGGGAGCAGCTCTGGGATACAAGGTTTGCCCCTGGGCTACAAGATCTGCCGCTGGGCTACAAGATCTGCCCCTGGACTCTGGCACGGTCACAAACCTGCAGAGGCCCACAGGAATTACCTCGTAAAAAGTCAGGCTCTGCTCGATCCCTGCTTTGAAGGACGGCTGATGGAGGAAATGACAGTTGTGGTTATAAACACGCAGTGCAGGTGGAGCACACGGAACAGAGACCTGTGAGTGATCTTCGAGTCACAGCTGCAGACTGACCACCCATCCCTGCTTTGGTCAGGATATCCACATTTTATTGGAATTGTATCAGGGAGTTCTGATCCTTTTGACACGTTAACCCTGTGTTCTGCGGTTTGCTGCCTCCCCATCTTTCAATTCATTCATGTCCACTTATTTATAAAGAAATGCAAACGCTTTTTTCTCTAGTTTAATACATCCTGAGCTGCTCCTGAAAAACCCTACACATAATCCATCCGTGTTATTAACTACAAAAAACGTGCAGCAGTGAGTGTGTCACTGTCATCTCCTGTTACCCCCAATTAGTCCCAGTCTAACCCTTTTAGCCTCAAGAGAAACCAGATTATAACTTGTCTGTCAGGGCTGAGGTGGATTTTACGCAACCGATGTTGTAATTATTGAAATGATTGCTCTATCAGTCAGCAGCTTGTTACACAAGCTTTACATCTTTTTGCTGATTCTGGACTTTGTGAAGCGAAGAGGAATGGTTTCCTGGGTGTAAGGGCAGCTCCTGCAGTACTCAGGATGTGTCAGAGCAGCCCAACGTGCTTCCACTATCAGAAAAATGAGCAGTCAATAGGAACTCATTCATAGCTGACTAAATTTTCTACCTCCTCTTGTTTTATTCTGCTACTTGCAACTGTGGCCAAGAAAAAAGACTCAGTTATTTTCTTGCTTCTTGACACTTTCCTGAAGGAAATCTTCATTGGGCAACCACGGAGTAGAGTGAAATGAAGGCAACAGGAATTTTTAATTTCAGGCAGCGGGATCTCAGTGATGACCAGACCATAAGGCTTGTATTTAGTCTCCACCTTGTGGGGTGCAGTTAAACTCCTTCACAAACAACATAAACCAACTCCCTGAGTTTACAGCCCTGGCAGGAGGAGTCACTGAGGCAGCTGCTCAGAGCAGAGCCCAGTTTAACTGGAGTTCTCTTGGGGTTTGATTCAGTCCATGGGCTGGAACTCACATTAGAGACCACCTGAGATCAGTTTGTGGGAGATGAGATGCGCCCATAAATCAGCCACCTGCTCATTTTGTGGCTTGCTAAGTATGGACAAATCTTAAATCTTAAATCTCCCTTCCTCACTGCTTGTGTTCATCTCTTGATGCCTTCAGAAGGCTGCCCTGGAACAGAGGCTGAGCAGAGAATAAAGCAGGGATTTATTCAAAGCATTTCCTCCATGGATCCACCTTGGGCAGCACAAGAGCCCAGCCAGGGCTGCACCCAAGATGAACCAAAATGGGCACAAAATGGACACCGGGCACGGGCTCTGGCACTTTTACAAGTTCTGCTCCATTTGCATCTTGGAGTTCATTGTCCAGTTCCAGCTTTAGCCCATCAAGTCCCATCCTTCTTGTTTTTCTTTCTTCAGCCCACGTTGTTTGTGCTCTTGGGCCTGAGGTTTGGATCATTTGTCCTTGGTCCCCAGCTGGAGAAGGAATTGTTTTGTCTCCCTGCTCTCTGAAGAGAGCTCACCAACACTTAACATGAAGCTCAGACCCACACACAAAAGCAGCACAGAATCTGAATATAAAATACCAGAATATAAAAGCTAAAACTTAAGGCATCAATCTCGTTTTTTTCCCAGACAGCGGCTGTGGATGCTCAGGGGGATTCTCTCAGAGCCAGGGCCTGGCCATGATCAGGGAATCCACGGATCAGGCTGCAGGTGCTGGGAACGTGGCTGTTCAGCCAAACTGGCAGGCTGTGACCTTTGTGCCTGTGCCATGGGGCTGTGGTTACTCATCCCAGTCCCACCCTCGGGCTTGGCCGGGAGCTCTGCACCTCCGAAGCCTCGTGGCTCCTTATCGCCGCGATAAAAGCAGCTGTGTGTGTTTGCACAGAGCTCTGCCTGCTCCACAGCTCACTGCTGCCTCTTCCCTCACTGCTGCTGCCTCACCTCAGCAGGGGGAAGGCAGCGACACAAACTGGCCCCAGGAAGAGGGGGAACATCCCTGGAGCAGGGAGCTCCCCGGGATAAATGGGCCTCCAGAACGCCAAGCCCTCCTCAGTGAAGCGAGCCAACATCCTGATGCTGGGGCTGGATTCTGCCGGGAAATCCACGCTGCTCTACAAGTTCAGGTACAAAGATGCCTTCCTAACAACGCCAACGATTGGCTTTAACGTGGATATGCTCGAAGCAGGGAAGGATTTCACACTGACATTTTGGGATGTTGGAGGACAGAAGAAGATGAGAGAGCTCTGGAGCAATTTCCTGGAAGACACCAGCGGGCTGCTGTACGTGGTGGACAGCTCTGACAAGCGCCGGCTGGAGGAGTCCAGGAGGGAATTTGAGCTCATTTTAAAGAATGAATCCATGAAAAACGTGCCGGTGGTCGTGCTGGCGAACAAGCAGGATTTGCCTGGAGCTCTGAACGCCGAGGAGATCACCAGGAGGTTCAAGATGCAGAAGTACTGCAGTGACAGGAGCTGGTACGTGCAGCCCTGCTGTGCCACCACGGGAGAGGGGCTGGCAGAAGCTCTCCAGAAAGTGGCCACCTTTGCCAGGCAGTACAAGAAGTCAAAGGAGACTTTGACTTTCATCACCCTGAAGGAACTCAATGCCTTTTAAGGATTTCTATCATCCACTTCTGGTGACTCTTAACATATTTTGTTGGACAGATTAAATCTGGAAATACTGGATTCTGAAGAACTTTTATGCATAAATATTTATAAAGGACTTTGATAATATTAAATTCTACTGTTATACTTGCAGATACTTGATATTCCTGATAGGATATCTCATACCTCAGATAGGACTTTGCAGCTTTTTTTTTTTTTTTAAATTTACTTGGGGTTATTCCATTTGAATGATGAGAAGGGGCAGTCAAGCACAGGGAATAGGTGGAATATGGAATATTCCATTCCAGTATGGAATATGGAAATGGAATAGGTGAGCAGTTTTTAAGTGGCTTAAATCATATGAAGATTCAAATCAAGTTTTTTCAAGATGTAAACCAGCCAAGTCGTTTGGTCAGCAGTGATCAAACGCTGTTCTGTAATAAATGCTCCATTGATGTGTTTCTTGTTTGAAAATAGAGTGGGGTGAGAACTTCAACTCTAGTTATGTACAAGAGAATGTGGCTGTTTCTGCATTCTAGAATCAATTCCTACAGAGAGGTTGTGACGAGCAGGATGAGCTCCTGACCCAGCCCCAGACAGAGCCTGGCTCCAGTGCTGTCCCCAAGGTGCAGCTGTGACATCCCATTGTCCCCAATATCCACGTGCTGCTGCCCTTGTTCCTGCCCTGCTGCACTGCCCTCCTTGCTGGAGTGGAGCTCAGCCAGGAAGGAGCTGAATCCCCTTGGTTTTGTGGTGAATTCCCAGTCCTGGGCTCTGGAAATGTTGTGGCAGGGGTCCTCTTGTGCTCCTGTTTTTGTGTTTCAGGATTACACCGAGGAAGGAGGTGGGAAGAAGGAAGTTGACTTTTCATTCTTACTAATAAACAGACAGGAATGTCAAGTTATAAAGGGGTGAAGCAGCAATAAAATCACCCAGACATACCCTGTTGTCTCATGCACGGGTTATTCAAAGACCAAAAAACATCAGGTGGGTTTGCTGAAAAAGAAAACAAAGGGAAGTTTCCCAATAGAAGCTGTTATTAATACTGAGACTAATTAATTACCAGGGGCTAAATCCTGAGTCACACTGAGACTCTTGCTAAAAGCAGAGCAAAAATCTGGATTTCTCATTGCCTGCTCTGATGATTTGGGCTCAAGAGAAAATATCATCTTCTGTCCCTGAAAAGATCTTTAAAAGTCATTAATGTTGGTTTTCCAAACCAAACAATCCACGTTTAGAAATGTGATACTTCATATCAGTACATTTATATGTGTCTGGTATAGGGTGAATTCTCTTAATCTAATCATGTGTCTGTTATAAAGCAGAATTTAGTTCTGTGGCCTCAGGACTTCCTCAGGGAGAAACACTCCCAAGAGATTTAATGAGGGTGCACCAGGGTCTCTAATTAGCCAAGAAGCAAGTTCTGAAGGGAGAAATAAAGTTGTAAAATAGACCAGCTCATACAGAAAAAATTGAGAATAAGCTCTCAGGCACACAGGCCCTTCTGCAGGTTATCAAATTACACTAAATGACACTCACATCAGCTTGAAGAAATGTTTTACATTATGCTTCAAAGGAAGGGAATAAACTCAATTCCATTCACTTTATAGAATATCAAGTATTTAAAAATTGCATTTTGGAAGAGCTTGGCTTCCCAGAGAAGTGAAGGCAGACCTGTTATATCTGCCCAAGGAGAACTCAACCTTTTGGAACCATTTCGAAGGTTTAAAATAAACATCAGTCAAGCTGCCTTGGAAATGCAGGTTCTCAGAGGAATTGGATGCCTGAAAGTTTAATTAAAAACACAGAGAAAAGTGACCACCCCTTAAAGGGAAGGCTGATAAGGTACAAAAGACTGATCCCCACGGAGATAAATGTTCCATTGGGACATCAGTCCAGAGCCAGGGCTGAATGAGTCCCTCTGCTCCGGGAGCTGCCAGGGCTTTTCCATCCTGCTTGGGTCAGCAGCACTCGGGGCTTCCTCGGGATGAGACCCAGATGGAATGCACTGCTCCAAAGCACCTGGAGCAAAGAACCTCCAACACTCAGCACATTTTGGGAATGTGGGAAATGGAAAGATAGAAACTTCCACAGAGGCTGGGAGGTTTGATTTGCAACTCTGGAAGAAGCTCAGATTGATCAAAATAAATTTAATAAATAATAATTAATGATTTAAATAATTTATAAAAATGAAGGACACAGATATTAAGTAGAAAAATCATAAACTTATGCTTCTATGGTCATAAGTAAGAATATGCCTTAATTAAGTTAGAAACTGTATGGGATAAGATGGTGAAAGGTTTATAATGTAAGGGTGTAATTGTATAGAATAAGTTAAGAGTTTAGATGTTATAATATGTGTGATATTATAGTAGCCCACTGGACAAAAGTATCCACATTGCAGTAGAAATAAGTAAAGGTGATAGGTCAGAAAAGCAAAATAAACTCTGTGGCAACTATCCATTGGATTAGAAAGTTATATATTGCCTTGGAACAAAGAACTTGTGACCACCTTGAGCTGTGGCCACTGCTCGCTCTTTGAAATCTCCCAGCCTCTGAGACTGATGTTTATCTGAGCAATAAATCCTTCTTAGCCCCTTTTTGGTCCCGTCCCTTCAATTACTGGGACCATTACAACAGGGAAGGTGTTTGGGAAGGTGTTGGGAAGGGGCAGAGGAAGGCTCAGCTCTGAGCTCAGGCTCAGCCCAGGGCGCTGTGTGCTCCCGGGGGAAGCCTGGCAACTGCTGGATATCTGATCCCATCATGTGTTCCGTGGTGAAATCAATACCCAGGGAGTTCCAAAGGTGTTTTCCAGCTCCATCCAGCTTGGGGAGTTTGAACTGCTTGGCTCAACACCATGAGCAGAATTGTCCTGGTGTTTCAGGAATTCTGCCGCTGCTAAAGTCCAACCTGCAGCACTGGGATAATTCATTCCTGGATAAGTTGGGCTCATTTTATTATTTAGAGTTTTTACAGATTACTCACTACAAAACTTCTAGGAGTTTTGAAGGGTTTGGGATGCTTTGAGATGGTGAGAAATCAGAATCTGAAGAGCCCTGGGGCAGTGGAGCTGAAGTCTGGGAGCTGAAAGCTTTTCAATAGGGATGAAAGGCCTTGAAGAGTTGGGGTCCGATGTTTGTTGGGGTCAGCAGTTTATTTTGCCTAAAATTTGGGAATTTTTTTCATCAGTTCACCCTGCTGTTGTGCATTTTTAATTGCTGCAGTCTGGCAGGCTCCTGCAGAAGCACTGCAGGTGTTCTGTAGCTGAAGGGCTCAAATCCTTCAGTGTCTGCTCATGTTCCTTAAAGAGTTGGCTGTCCCTGTTCCTTTGTGCTGACAGAAGAGCCAACAGGACAAAACGAGTGGAGCACAAAAAGAGAAGGGTCTGGAGCCCAAGGCCTGCAGGACCCTGTGGCCTCTCAGGGAAATGTGTTTGGATGGGACCATTTAAAAGCTGACAGACCCAGCCTGTCCTGTTGGCATTCCTTGATAACATCCCTGTGGTTTGAAGGCATGTTGAGGTTCCTGAGGAATATTAGGATATTCTGAGGAATTCTTTAGGAATAACTCACGGAGCTCATTGGCCATGGGTCCAGTGGGGTGAAATGGGGATGAAATGCCATTTTGAGGGAAGGTGTGGGCAGAAGAAACCATTGCAAATTTGAATAGCAGCACTCCCTCCTGCTTTGCCTGGAAGACAACAGTCCAATAATTTAGAATCCAGAAGTGTAGTGCCTAAGGAATGCAGGACAAGGCTTTTCCAGTATCAGCTAACTGGTGTTACCCAAAATATCTCTGTGCCATCTCATTTCAGGCAAGCAACTGAACCAAAGGAAAGACTTTTCTCTGCCAAACAAGTTCCAAGTGCTGCAAAGGAGTCAGCACCACCTTGAAGTGCTGTGTGCACATTGAACAGGTTCTTCCCCAGGTAAATGCGCCGTGCTGAGTTCTGTGCTGCTACAATCAGGCTTCCTCCACTTCCATTAGCTCAGGTATCCTGTTTGGATTGTGGACATCTCAGATCCCACAGCCTGGATTAGCCACCTCGCTGGAATTTGGGATGTAAATTCTGGAGGGTGAAGGCCCTCAGCACACACCACACTGCGGGGACCATTTGCAAATGGAAATTCATGGACAGCAACGAGTCCAGACACATTCTGGATCTGAGCAAACGGAGCAATCCTCGTGCTTCAGTTCTCCAACATTCTGTTCCACAGCCGTGCCCGGTGCTCCTGTGCTGCTCCTGCTCATCCCCGAGCTGTTTATGGCACTCGGACCAAGACACGTCCCCTCCCTCCTGTCACCTCGGTGTCCCCTCCCTGCCTGTACCCAGCAGAGCCTTCTCCCTGTGCTTGTCCTTCCCCAGGATGGCAGTGCCAGCTCCGTGGTCTCCTCAGCAGCTTTCCCCTGGGTTTTGGGGTTTTTGCACTCCTCGGGTTTGGGGTGACCGCAGACATTTACAGCCCCATGTTGTTGTTTTCTGTCAGGTCTTTCCTCAGAGCTCAGCTTTCCCACGGAGTATGCAAACCTCCTGACAATGCTTTATGAGCCGTGCCTTTTGATGAATATTTTTTACTATTTCCTTGTTCTCCCCATAATTATTCATCTGCTGCCTTTTAGTCTTACAAGGCGCTTTCATTGGTGCAAAGATCATCTTTTTGTTCTGGGTTTTTTAGGAGGTTTTTTTACCCTTTTGTTGACTTGGTTTTTACTTTGTTTTATCCTTTTTCATTTGCCTGGTCGATGAGAAGTTGCTAGGCCTCGTATTACCCTGATTCTGGCAAAATATCTGCAAAAATAAATAATTTTGTGATGCAATGGCTCTGAAACCTGAGCCACACATATTGTTTGGTTTCAGCAATTACAGTTGGGAACAGCAGCAAGGATTTTATTGATCCAGACAAAGGCCAATCTCCTCTGAAATTCTGCTTGGCTGTGAAAGGGTGACTGTGCCTTAATCAATAGTTTTCAGTTACTTTAGATAAAGCACACACGTTTATCACTGAAGAATGTGAGTCTCCCAACCTCCCCTCGAGAAGTCAGAGAAGTTTTATTTCTTGCAGGGCTGTGAAAATCCCTCGTGTAGCTAGGATGTACCACAAAACATAAAGGCATTCTGCAAACAGCTTAATTAATAGGTGATAAATTAATGTCTGGCTCCTCGTGGGGTGGCTCAGGGCTGGATGACTTTCCCAGCACAAGGGAATTTTTTTGGATTGAATTCACGTGGATTTTCGTTTGTTGAGGATTAACAATAAAGGTTTAATTTACCTAAAACATCTGTAGGTGGTCACACAATTCTTATGTGCCCATCAGTATTTACACAGCTTGAATTCTCTGAAAAGGTGAAAAAAAAAGGGAAATAATTACAGAAGAAGAATTTAAGGAGTTAATCTGGAGGGGCGGTGGGGGAAGAGAAATGACAGCAATACCATGAAAAAGGGAAGTGAAAAGAAAAATAAGTGAGAAAATTCTCAGGCCAAAGTACTCAAGGCTGTCGATACATAAAGCAGTAGAAAGCAAAAAAAAAAAAAACCAAAAAAAACCCCCAGAAAAACCCAACAGTGGTTTCATAGATAAAATAATATCAGGCCCCAAAGATGATGTAACTTTTGAGAAAATATTCTGCAAAGAACTGTCTCCTCATAGTAACTCTAAACAGTCTTAATCCTGAGGATGAATAGTTTAAAATATTTAACATATTGAACTCAAACATTGTGGAAATTAATTATAGTTTCAAATAACTCTCCCATTTAACCTACACAGGAAAATTTAAAATTTCTTAGCTGTCACCTACATTGAGCCTTTTCTTTTTGAAGCTTAAAGTTTTCCACTGAGTCATTTGGATCACTGATTATTTAAAATACCCATTTATTGCCCACGCTAACAGGTAAATTTGTGCAGGCTTTGCTTCCTCGTGTGCTGCTGAAAAGCCCCTGACAAGCACTAAGGAAAACCCGAGGAAAACACCGGAAAATTGAGTAATATTATTAAAAAAATACTTGTATAAAATGTGTTTCCTCCCTGAGACATCTTGTGGTGTGTGAGGCTTCCTGCAGCTCGTCAAAACGAAACTACCGGGTTGCAAATTCAAACTGAGAGCGGGGGAGCCCGAGAACTCTCTGAGAAGCTTAAACCACACAGCTAAAAATCGCTTTTTTTCAAACAAAAACTGCCTCATTGCAACACTGATGGGCTTATTTTCAGAGCTTATTTTCAATTTGTTAAATATAAATATAAATATAAATATAAATATAAATATAAATATAAATATAAATATAAATATAAATTGCTGCTCTTTAGGTAAAGCCCACGTTTGTTTTCATCGTGCATTAAGATGAAGTTTTTCTCTCTGTGGCACTGAATATTCCTAAATGGAATTCTCATTTTTTCCACGTTAAGTTGTTGTGATATAGAGGAGCCCTGGTTCCAGGTTCATGCCTGAAGTGAGATTTGAATATAAAGAGGAATAATGAGCATAAAAAGAAAGGGTTGATCTCGGTGATCTGACAGAGGCACAGATTCCTGGAGCTGCTGAAATGCTGTGTAATTCAGGAAAATTATGTGCCCATAATTCCCCCTCAAAAGAAAAGCTGAGCAGAAATATTAGCATTTATCAGACATCATAAAATCAAGGAAATCTCAGTCCTGAGCCTTGGGAGAATGGGCCTCGTTAGTGCTGCTGCTCAGAGCACTCATTTTCTCCATTACAGCCAACAAAGAGAGATGCAAACTTGGAGTATTTTCATTTCTCTGCTCAATACCGAGCCCTGAGCCTTCCAGAGTTCCTTATTCAGTCGTGGATTGGAGTTTCCTTTCAGAATGAGCCTGAGACACAGCACTGACAACAGCAATCTGCAACTGGACATTTACATTTGTGCTGCATCTTGGGTTTGATGCTGTTTTGTGAGCTAAACTCTGCTCCCTCTAAGCCTTAACAGCCAGAAAGAAGAGTTTAAACTTGAGATGCTCCCAGAAATGTCTCTGTTTTCATGATGTGTACAACATGAAACACCACCTAACACCTCACACTGTTTAATTATCTGAGCATGTTGTGTAGATTAATTTTTTAACTGAATGATCAGCCTTCCGTTTGGAAACCTGACGAATTAAGGATGTAAAAGCAACTTCCCTTCCTGCAGTCAGGATCCAGAATATTGGAGCTCCCAGACCTGCCAGCAGATAAGAAGTTTTCCTTTTCTTTTAGAAATATTATATTCAGAAATATTATTAATTCACCCCAAACCAGCAGAGACAGAAGCATTTTTGTCACTGTCCCACCATCAGTGGTGCTACAATAAAAATAAATGTGTTAAAATAAATAATGGAAAAACCATATCCCTGGATCTTCCCATCAGTGGTGCTACAATAAAAATAAATGTGTTAAAATAAATCACTGGGATCTGCTCCAGCTCTGGTACCAAAGAACGTTTTTTCCAATGGTCACGTCATGACCTACAAATTTGTCTGCAAAAGCTCTGATTTAGCACATTAAAAAGTGAACACCCACGGGCTGGATTGTAGCAAAGGTACCAATGCAAATTAAAGGCAAAAAAAAATTAAAAAAATTAAAATTAAAATAAAGTTTCTCACGATGTTTCTCTGTAAACACACAGATGTTTTTTTCTAACTGTCTTTTTGTTTTTCATTCCTTTCTCCTGGCAGGAGAAAGGTCTGATGGACCTTTTCATTGACCAGTGTGGTTGGAGAGGTGCTGCCCTTATTCTCCAATCCACAGCCATTCCCAAAACTCTGTATAATACAAAAATCAAAATAAAGCTCTCTCTTCTTTGCCTTTTCCCTGGCTGGAGTTTGCTGTGTGTCTGTGATTCGTGTCACGCTCTGTTGAAGCTGATTTTCCTTTTCAAGCCTGTGCAGTCCATCACTTTGAGGAACTGATGATACAAAGTGATTTTTCAAGTACCACCCGGACTGAAGAGTACTCTTCTCAAAGTGCAATTACTTCTTTTATGCTAAATAGAAGAAAAAAGCAAAATACAGTGTAACCAGTGGTTTTAAATGGTGGTTCTACAGTGTAACCGGTGGTTCTAAATGAACAAACCCGAGGGGAAACGTGCACAGGAATTCTATTTGTTAATTCTCTTTATTTTGGATAAAAATGTTCCCTCCACAAGGGAGCAACCCTTGAGTGAGTGTGAGCACAGCCTGGAAACAGCAGAGCTGTTCAAGTATCCGTGGGCCNTGTTATATTATTTTATATTATTATATATAATTTTTATATTATTATATAATATAGATATTATATATCCTTATATTTCTATAGAGTTATAAGTGTTCATTTCCAATCATTAAAAATGAGTAGAGACTACATGCAGCATCAGGGCAGTAGNTAATGGAAAAACCATATCCCTGGATCTTCCCATCAGTGGTGCTACAATAAAAATAAATGTGTTAAAATAAATCACTGGGATCTGCTCCAGCTCTGGTACCAAAGAACGTTTTTTCCAATGGTCACGTCATGACCTACAAATTTGTCTGCAAAAGCTCTGATTTAGCACATTAAAAAGTGAACACCCACGGGCTGGATTGTAGCAAAGGTACCAATGCAAATTAAAGGCAAAAAAAAATTAAAAAAATTAAAATTAAAATAAAGTTTCTCACGATGTTTCTCTGTAAACACACAGATGTTTTTTTCTAACTGTCTTTTTGTTTTTCATTCCTTTCTCCTGGCAGGAGAAAGGTCTGATGGACCTTTTCATTGACCAGTGTGGTTGGAGAGGTGCTGCCCTTATTCTCCAATCCACAGCCATTCCCAAAACTCTGTATAATACAAAAATCAAAATAAAGCTCTCTCTTCTTTGCCTTTTCCCTGGCTGGAGTTTGCTGTGTGTCTGTGATTCGTGTCACGCTCTGTTGAAGCTGATTTTCCTTTTCAAGCCTGTGCAGTCCATCACTTTGAGGAACTGATGATACAAAGTGATTTTTCAAGTACCACCCGGACTGAAGAGTACTCTTCTCAAAGTGCAATTACTTCTTTTATGCTAAATAGAAGAAAAAAGCAAAATACAGTGTAACCAGTGGTTTTAAATGGTGGTTCTACAGTGTAACCGGTGGTTCTAAATGAACAAACCCGAGGGGAAACGTGCACAGGAATTCTATTTGTTAATTCTCTTTATTTTGGATAAAAATGTTCCCTCCACAAGGGAGCAACCCTTGAGTGAGTGTGAGCACAGCCTGGAAACAGCAGAGCTGTTCAAGTATCCGTGGGCCAAATCTTTGATTCCCCCTCTCATCCAAAGCCCTTCAGCCAACTCCCATCAAAAATCCCCTTCAAACCTGTCCCTTGCAAAATCTGGGTTTGCACACCAGCTGAAACATTATTATAAATATAATACACTATAAATTATTATAGAATATGAATTTTNTTCTAGTTATGTATGGCACAAAGGCATTATTTTCTAGGTAAAATTTCAGAAGTAGGAACAAAATTACCATCCCCTCTTCTCTGCAAGTGTATCTCTTTATGCTTTCAATACCGTTTATCTTATTACAATAAAAATTTTAAAGTTTCTGTAGCAGCTTTGGATTTGGTTTTTTGGTTTTTTTTAATTTTTTTGTGTTTGGTTTTTTTGTTTTTTTGTTTGTTTGTTTATTTTTTTCTAAAATTCTGGAACTCTGGGAGGAAGGGGGATTATTCTTAGCAAATGTGCAGTGAGGGGAAAGATTAATGTTCAGCTCCATGATGCAAATAGATGCGAAGTGTAACGAGGGGAAGGATTAAATTTAATTTTTGACTCCATGATGGGGGTGAATACAAACTTTACAAAGGGGAAGGAATAAACTGTTAACTTTGGACTCTATGAGGAGACTGAATGTAAAGTATAGCGGGGAGATCGATTCAAGCGTCAACTTTCGGCTCCATGAGGGGAGCGAATGCCGAGCGGAATGATTAAACTGTTAACTGCCGGCTCCACACGGGGAGCGGAGGGAAAAGTGCAGCGGTGAGAAGGATTAAAACGTTAACTTTAGTCTGTTCCCGGCCAGGCCGGCAGCAGCGCAGGCGCGGGCAGCGCCCGTCCCGCCGCCCCTCCCCTCAGCCCTCAGCGCCCAAGATGGCGGCGGCGCTGAGGCGGCCCCTCCTTCCCTCCCCCTTCCCGCCTGCGTCACGGCTCCCGCCCTCTCCCTC
>VWZP01007919.1:143411-164342 GCA_013396995.1 Dicaeum eximium | reverse complement strand
CGCGGCTCCTCCCGGGCGGCTGCGCTCGGCCCGGCCCTGCCCCGGTTCGCGGTGGGAATCGCTGCGGGAAGGATCTCTCCGAGCAGCCCCTGAAAACCTGAGTCAGGATTAGGGCCCAGCTGGGTGTTCTGCTGCGTGTCTCCAGATAACTAATCAAGTAAATAACGCCATCATCTTCGTAGCGAGATTGGTTTTTAAAATCACTTTTTTTTCCTCTCTTTTTTTTTTTTATATTTCTGTTTTCTGCTCAGAGTGTTGAGAAGCAGTTGTGGCTTTTAGCACAGAGCCCCTGAACTTTTTGGTGGCTCAGTTATTTGAGCTGTGAAGGTGCTTCCTAAACACAGCAGGATACATAATTATCTTGGGGTTTCCTTAGGAAATAGTCACATTTTAAAACTAGGTATCAATCCTCACCTTTAAACACTCGGCCAGGAGTGCTGATTGGAGCTTAAAATTGTCTCTTCAGGCTTCTGGACAAGAATTTTGGCATTCTCATGGCTGTTTTTTATTAGCCTCAAAGTGTCCCTTGGGTTTTCCATAATATTCCAGTCTTTTATATAAGACATTACAATGTTTCCAAAGTAAAAACTCCTTTATGTCCCTGTATTAATTAAAACATCAGCCAGGTTTCCCAGAAGTCTGTAACACCTGGATTTGTAACCTGTCCAATTAGATTGATAAAACAATTTATTATTCAGTTACATCCAAACTTTTGGCAAAAATATTAAGAGTAGGAATAATTAATTGCTGTGTTTGCTTACAAGGTTGTGAGGTTGGTTAGTAACCCCTTGCCTTAGATGTTAATTTATTTTTATATAAATTTTGTTACTGCTGAATAGACAATTAGAGGAAGGCATCTTTATTTGTGCACGTAGAATGTGCTGTTACAGTGAAAAATGGGATTCATGAGAAGACACAGGCTGGAATTCAGGGGCTTTGGTGTAGAATTTTTAGGAAAAAGGGCTGAGGTAGGGAAGGTTCAAGATGGACCCACAGGTAACACCACGTGGGAGTGTGTCAGAAGCTCTTCAGTCATTTTTGTTTATTTGCTGTATTAAACCACCTTTTTCCAGAGCCCAAACCCACTGCTGGGCCGTGTTAAATTTTAGAGAGTGACATTTATCCAGCAAATCCTGGAGCACACGCCTGCTCCCTAAAATAACCACGGTGCAGGGCTATTTTTCATACAATAGCTCAGGCTGCTGGCTGGCCCTGCTGCTCAGTCACTGCTCACACATCCCACTGGGCACTGCTGAGGGAATTGCTGGGGCAGGACACCTCCAAAATCCAGCTTGCAGGGCTGTTTGGGCAGAGAGTTGGGTATTTATTTGGCAGAGGAAGCCAATATTTGATCTTTATCTCCTTCACTCCTCCCCCTTTTTATCTCCACTGAAGTTCTCCTTGGCCCTGGGTTGTTTTTACAAAACCATCTTTTTTTTTTTTTTTTTTTACTAATTTTTCATGCCAGTTCGCCCCTAAAGAAATAAGAAATCTCCTTAATTTTGGTGAATGCCAAACGAAGAGATTTCTAGAGGTTAGGAAAGGTTGCAGTGTTGTGAATTGCAAACTTCCTAAAAATGTTATCTCTTAATTCCACGTGCTCAGATCAGCCCATTGACAGTTACAGTTCCTGTCACATTGTCCTTGCCTTCCAGCTTTTACATATTCACAGGAAGTTCTTGTGTTTCTCACCAAAATCAGGGAATTTCCTACATTTTATCCCTCAAAGTACCAAACATTTATCAACTTTTTTAGCTACTCTAGTTATTTGATTTTTCTTCCAATGTGCTTCTAAAAATCCAAATTCTGGCCTGGTAAAAAGAGGAGGGAAAACAGAAAACAAATCCCCACACAAGCACCTGCTTTACATAAAATGTTTGACAAAATTCCTTCATATGCTGAAGGCTTGGGTAAACATTTCCTGCACGGGCACGTTGTAAATAATTGCTGCCATGTGTTTGGAGCTGACAGATTGGTGGTGACACTGGGACCAGAAATCTCCAATAATTCCTTGTCCTTTCCCTCATTTCAGCTCCTGCTCAAAGGACTGCACGGTGTAATAAAGTTTTTAATAGTGGGAGAGCAGTAATTTGGAGCTGAGGCAGCATCTCTGGGGGGAATTTAAGATTTCTGCTCAGCATTTGCAACATTTTTTTAGGGTCTTCAAGATTTTTAGAGCTGTGGGGGAAAAATATAATTGGTTCAGCACAAAGAGGAGCCTTAAAAACTGCACGAGTGGCCACAGTTTTTCTCTTTAACCTCCAACCCCAAAATGTGACTTGAAGAAGGGCTTATCTGGACTCAGATATTAAATTATGCAAATACTTATCCATTAGGGAGCTGGGTAAGGTGACTTTTTTCATCTTGTGTCTTCAGTGAGGAACAGGTTTGACTTGGGCTGGTTTTTTCCCCTTGGATGAGAAAGGCTGAGCTGGTTTTTACTGGTTTTTGTGGGGATGGCTGTGCTGACACCCATCCAACCTTTATTTTTAATGGTAACACCACAGAGCTTGGAGTTAAATACCAGATCTTTACAATGCAAAGTGTAAATTGTTCATTGTGTCTGTGCTAGAGTTTTATGGACAATTTGAGTTTAAATCATGTCTTTTTAGTCCTAAAACATTTAAATAATGTTTTATAAATAGTAAAGTCCTAGACATTTAAATAATGTCTTTTAGTCTATTTAGGAGTCTTGATTTGGGAAGGCTTGCAGAGTTTTGGGGTGTTTTATTTGCTTCATTTTCTTGCACCTGGTGATTCAACATTTCATTTTCTCTTGGTGACTGTTGCCTGCTGCAGCATTGCAATCTGACTGACATTTCGCCTTTTTTTTTTTTAATGAAATAAAAAAATATTTCCTGCATTTTATTTCTCTGGAAATCCAGGAAGAATCTGCTGAATCTTTTCTCCTCTGCCTCACCTGTGTTGCTGGGTAGGAGATTAAGGATTGCTTGACCAGTGCCAGCACAGGAGAGGTGTTAAATAGAGATTTCTGCTCTGCAATTGAGAGATGCATGAGGGGAAATGATGATAATTCTGTGATGCAGAGCACTTCAAAACTCATTTTGCAGCAGCCATCACATCAAGATGCTTCAAGATCAGTCATGTCAGGATTTTAAGATTGCCAGCATCATTCACTGAGCTTTAAAAATCCCAATAAATTTGAGAACACCAAGGAAGCTCCAGGGGAGTGAAGGAAAGGTGGTGGTGTGAGATATATTGAATATTGCAGGTACTTTGAAGCTTTTCAACCCTTTCTGTATCCCACACAAAATAGTCTGCTTGGGATTAAATATGGAAGAACTGAAGGAGAGCAGGAATTTCACTCAGTGAGATAAAAATAGGTTCCTTTAAGCTGACTTGGAGTTCTGTGGTGAAGCTCATCCATCTTGTCGCTTTCAAATGATACTGAAATATTTGTTTAGGGCATTTTCTGTGCCATGCACAGCTTCCCCAGGAAGAACAGGGCTGGTAGCACATGTAATGTCATATTGATTTTTAGTTTTTTATCTGCAGCTCACTCCCATTTTCATTCTCACCTTGCTGAGATGGGATTTCTGGGGGTATCTTGGGTTGGCTTGATGATCCCAAAGCATTTTTATCAGTGATCTTGAGAGCAGATTTCATTGCTCCACTTAGCAATTGGGATAGGATTTGTAAAGGAGGGGGATAATGGATGGAGGAGGGCCTGAATCACTGGATATAACTGAGGAAAGATAATCTGTTTTCACATGTCTACTCCCTGTGGGGTGTTTTTTGGTTTTATTTGGAATCCCAGACCACACTGGTGCTGGTAGCAACTTCCTGGGAAGGCAGGAAGGAAGGAAGGCACAACCAACTCATTTTTATTTACACCAACTGCTGGCTTTGCAGTTCCCCCACAGAAGCAGTGCCCTTGGAAACCATTCCCTGGCACGAGAGGAGCAGCCAGAGCTCTGCAGTTACTCCTGTGCTGGCAGACCTTCCTGCTGGAGGTGTAGAAATGGAGTGGAATAGTTTATAACAGCAAAAAAAACCCCCATCCCAGCCAGGAGTGAGCACAGGCTGAGTTCCTGATCCCTTAGGGAAGGAACAGGGGCAGGATCCCATTCCAGGTGGGTCCCAGCTGCTGGGAATGTTCCTCCTGTTGCTGTGCAAACATCTCAGGATCCTGCAGGCATCGCTGCCACGAGATTTTAATGATAAGCTGAAGGGCTCAGTCATGACTAATGGTCAGAAATAGCCCTTATGATAAATCTGAAGCTAAATATAATTGAAAAAAGGAGGATGGAGGGGTGGCCATCACAGGCCGACAGAAATAGATCGGATCATTTGATTTTTGATGTAGCAAATGACAAACAGGATCCAGTGACTGAAAGAGCCACGTGAATTCCTGCCAGAGTGGTGCATGTTGTTCAACTGGGGCCCTTCCCAGGGCCAGGCTGAGCTCTGCTTTCCAACCCTGTGTGCTGAGGGTTTCCTGTGCTGCTGGGAGCTTGTTCACATCTCCCCCAGAACAGAAGGAATCCTTCCCCACGTGCCAGTCTCCACCAGCCCTCGTCTCTGCCCTTTGAGCTGTTCTCCAAAAGGCTGCACAAGTCCATCTTGGCTCTGCTTGGCATTTCCCTTTCTCCAAACGATTCCCTCTCTACCTGGGCTGGAGATAGTGGGCAGTCCCATGGTAGAGCTGACTCCAGTTCTCATCTGTTGTGCTTTTCCTCTTCCTCAGAGCATCAGCAGTGCCAGTTGACCTGTAACCATTCTGTCAACAGACTGTGTTTGCATAGAGAGTGCTTTTAGTGGAGCCATGTTTTGGGAAATTGTGCTCAAGAGTGGCTTCACTGGTGGCTTGTCTTTCATGTGAAGGCTTTTGTGATTCCCAAGTGTGCAGGCAGGAATTGAGGCAGGGCCTGTCAGCTTGTGGCAGGAGGGAGAACATTCTTGTCCCAGCAGAGGATCCTTCCAAGTCTGATCACCTGCAGATAGGAGTTGTCAAGTAAAGAATTTTCTGAATGACACATCTGAGGCTGCTTTTTCTTGTAACATTCGTTTTGGTCCCACTCAGTTCTCCCTGTGTCAGCAGCAGCTCTGCTGTGACCAGCAGTGTCACCCCTGGGCTCTGGGAAGAGCCATCCCTCTCCCAGGGCAGCTTTTGGGTGGGAATGCTGATTTTGCTGGCTTGTGCTTTGGGAAGGTGCTAAAAGTCCTGTGAGATCATCAGGGTGTGGTGCTGTTCTGCAATCTGATTATCAGAGAATTTCCTCACATTATTTTCATCTTGGATATGGCAGATTTGTGGAGTTTGGAGAAACTCCACTGAGCATTTGAGAGCAGGAGCCTGCAGCACCTCAGTCACAACTCCTTTCCATTTTGCCCCTTGAAATACATGGTTTTATTCCTGATTCCTTTTTTCCTCCACATGAAGACTTAGGAGAATGTTTTAGTATGAAAAAACAGAAATACTGTCGTTCTTTCCATTTCCTGTAGGATCGCTACTTTTACAATGAAAATTAAACCTTGTGTGTAAAAGTTTTGTTTAAAGTGCATGAACTGAAATAGTTGTACAAGAACTTTTTTAATTGATCTAAATTCAGATTATGATTTTTTTAATCTTGATTCTTTCCAGACTATGAGAAGACAAAGAAATGAAGTTGTTGTGGAGTTGAGAAAGGTGAGATGACCCAGAGTTATTATTCTTTTATTTTATATTGTTATTCTTTTATTTTACATAATTATTCTTTTATTTATATCATTATTCTTTTATATAATTCTTTTATATCATTATTCCTTTATATCATTGTTCTTTCATTTTATATCATTCTTTTATTTATAGTATAAAAACTCAAAAGTTCTGAAGTTATGGGAGTTCCACAACTTTTGTCCTGAAAACCAGGAGTTTATTTGTAACCTAACTAAGGGAATCATTCTTGCACTTCTAGAGGTTTTTAAAGATTTGGTTTTTCCTTTGAAAATCTGCTCATCTGCAGGCAGGAAGTCATTTCCTCACAAGTGTGGAAGTGTGTGAGGGTAAAACTGGAATTGTTGGAAAGAAGGAATCACAGCTGGAGTAATTTTTCTTCTGAGCTGAACAGAAGAGCTCTGGGAATTGCTGTGTCCTGTTAGAAATGATGACAAATAAATTGGAATGTTGATGGATGTGTGCACATCAAACTTCCAGCACAAGTTGGATGCAGGATTTTCAAGAAGAATTCCCAAAATGTGTTTCTCTGTGCAGTCCTTTCCAACTCTTTTGGGAAGATTTAAGTGTCAGTGATGGTTTCAAATTTGTGAAATTTGATTGTTTGAAACAGAAGCTTCTCTTCCCTTCTCAACACCCCCACCCCCCTAAATCCAGGTTTTCAAGGTATTCCATCATTTTTCTCTTTAAGAACAAAAGAGATGAGCATCTCCTAAAGAGAAGGAATGTTCCCCATGAAGATATCTGCGAAGATTCTGATATAGATGGGGACTTCAGAGTGGTAAGAATTAACTCACAAGAATTTCTTCTTTTTGCATACTTTAAAGACATTTGGAATTTCTAACTGCTTCTTGTCTCTGTTTTCTAGCAAAACACTTCTTTGGAGGCAATAGTACAGGTAAAAACAATTAAATTGTTTGAATATCCTTCATGGCATGATGGCAGATGTGTGAAAAATCTAATTTCTCTTATTTTAGAATGCTTCAAGTGACAACCAGGGTATTCAGTTAAGTGCTGTGCAGGCAGCAAGGTAAGAACACACTTTGCTCAAATATCCTGACTTTATTCTTACTTTATCATGCTCTTAAGGTCAGAAAATGTTCTAACTTAACTGAAATTCTATTAATGAAGTGATTTTAAAAAGGAAAATAGAACTTAAATCAGAATACACAGGCCTTTTAAGTAATGTGGATTTTCTTTACATGTAAGTACCTGGATTCATCTTGGTGCAAACTTGATGCTTCTCACAGAGTAAAATACCCTTTATTAAAGGACTGTAAATATTTGTTTTTAAGTGCAGAGAGAGCTGAGTGTCCCCTTAGCTGGGTGGAGAAGGAAGAAGCTGTAGGAGTTGGAACTCAGTAACTGTTATCTTTTATTTTCCTGGCTGGTGATGAACTTCCAAAGGGGAGAAAACATGGAATGAAATGGCCAATAGATGTAATGGCTTTGCTTTTCCAGTGGCTCAATAATTTCACTTTGGGGGATTATTTTCACTTAAGAGGGGGAAAAGAAAATCCTGTGGGTCTTTGTGAGGAGGAGAAAAACTCTTGGGAAGGAATTCCCAGCCTGGTTTGGTTGTTGGGGCTCCATTGGAGATTCCCAAACCCAACCCCAGGGAGCCTTTAGTGACCAGTGGCAGCAGTGATCCCTTTGTGAGGGGTTAAACACCTCCCTGCTCCTTTGCAGGCAGGATTTGGCTGTAATTTGGTTTTTTCCCATTTCCCTGCACAGGAAGCTGCTCTCCAGTGACCGCAATCCACCCATTGACGACCTCATCAAATCAGGAATATTACCTATCCTAGTGCACTGCCTTGAAAGAGATGACAAGTGAGTATTGCCACAACTCCACATTTCACAGCAGTTCTTGCTGTTTAGCCAATGTGAGGAATAATTCCTGTGCTTTTCCTTTCTCTGCAGTCCTTCCTTACAGTTTGAGGCTGCGTGGGCTTTGACCAACATTGCCTCTGGAACCTCGGAACAAACCCAGGCTGTAGTTCAATCCAGTGAGTCCTGCAGGGTGGATTTGCTTCCATCCACATCCGGGGTTTGCTTGGGATCGGGCTGAAATCAAGGCCCTGAAGGAGCTGCTGCCAGGTGTTTACTTCACACACCTGATTTTGGCTTCATTTCCTCAGGGTTTAAACACACTTGGGTTTCCTAATGGTGAGCAACAGCTGGAAACTCAAAATATCTTAGCAGAGCTGGTATCTGCTGGTTTCCAGTTCTAAGACTTAGAAAAAACCCACCAAAAGTCACCAAAAAACTTGAAATAAAACCAAACAACCGCTCTGAAAAGCTTCCTGTTGTGAAGAGGGAAGAATATTCATGGGCCAGAGGGTGCCTGACACTGAACTCTTCCAAAATCAAGTTGAATTACAAAACCTGTCCTTCCTTTTTTGAGGCATCTGAAACGTGGGAAGGAATTGTTGTTGGAATCTGAGCTGCCAGGGAAGGCCAACTTTGTTCTGGACTCCAGGCATGTCCTGAAGCAGAGCTTCTGTTGCTAAATCAGAACTTAAGTGGGCAGGGTTTTTCATTGAGTGAACAAACCAGAGCTTCTTGAAGAATCAAAGAGTGAAATGAGTTTTTCCTAAAATTTAAGGAAAAAAAAAATACACAAAACTTACGTTTGCTGCAAGATCAATTGCTTCTACTTTTGCAAACTCAGTGTTAAAAGCCTGTGAATTTTGATATAATTTGGTTTTCACCCTTACAGGATGTACCTTTGGTAATACTTTTACCCTTTTCACCATCCTCTTCCTTTCCCACTTACAACCTGAGTTTTCTTTGGGAAATCTAATTAATAGATAATCTATCCCACCCCTGATCTAGAACACTTTAAATCTAATTTATCAATGGATTGAGCACTTTTTCAGTGATTTCTGTAGGTCTGTATTGCACTCTGTTAGTCAATTTAATAGTTGTGATGTATGAAATTATGATTTATTTAAATTTGAAAGATGCTATTTTGTAATTTTTCCGTAAGAATTTATTAATCTGCTTGCTGGAGATGTTTTTTCTCCTTGCATACAGACACTGTAAATACCTTTATTTAGCAGGAAATAAGAATCCTGCTGATTAGTTGTTTCTCTAGTAAACACGTAGTTTACATTAAGAAAAAATCTAACTAAAAATTTCAATTTTCTCTTGAAATATAAGAAGTAAATGGGTTCCTTACAGAGTGGGCTATTATGTAAGCAAGCAGCTCAGTGCTGGGGGAGAATAAACCAGGATCAGTGATGTAAATGTGGATTCCTTTCCTGCCCTCTTCCTACATTCCCATCCTTAATTCCCACTCCATCCCTGCTTATTCTCCACTTGCTTCCTTTGAGTGCCTGAGTTTGGTCTTTGCTGTTCCTTTGCACTTGGGGCTGGTGCATAACTTAGCAGAGAATTTCTGAATTCAATAAATGGAACTAAATTTGGATCCTGACAAGCTTCAGTAAACTTGAGACTTGCAAACAAATGAAATGTCAGGGGTTTCATATTCTCTGTAAGAATATGCAGCAAAGGAATTATTGCAGGGTTTTATTTTAATATCACTGGGAAATTACTGAGGCTTTGACCAGTTCTTAACAGGAGAAAAATGTCTGAGGTGAGAGTTAATTCTGTGAGTTATTTGCTCTTTGGAGCTGCATTTTTAACCATTTCCCTGGGTTATTTTTGTACCTTTCAGATGCTGTGCCGCTTTTCCTGAGACTGCTGCATTCACCTCATCAAAATGTTTGTGAGCAGGCAGTGTGGGCTTTAGGAAATATCATAGGTGGGTGTTCTGCTGCACCACCAACCTCTGGGCTGTTTGACTGTTATTGTTTGGAAATTCTGACAAATTTTGGAGTATGTTGGGCTCTCACTGTTTTTGGTGGTCTGGTGTTGTCTGCCACTCCTTTTCCTTAGCCATAAATCAGTAAATTAGGAGGTGTTTTACCTCTAAATTAGGAGGTAAAATCTGTAAATGATGGGATGTTTTCTGGTAGGATCTCTAAAGGATGGGATGGATGTTTTTTGTTAGGATCTCTAAGGATGGGATGGATGTTTTCTGGTACGATCTGTAAAGGATGGGATGGATGTTTTTTGTTAGGATCTCTAAGGATGGGATGGATGTTTTCTGGTAGGATCTCTGAAGGATGGGATGTTTTCTGTTTGTTAAAACCCCACTGAATGTCTCCCACAGGTGATGGACCCCAGTGTAGAGATTATGTCATTAGCCTTGGAGTAGTGAAGCCCCTGCTGTCCTTCATCAGCCCCTCCATCCCCATCACCTTCCTCAGGAACGTCACCTGGGTCATGGTCAACCTGTGCCGCCACAAGGACCCCCCTCCTCCCATGGAGACCATCCAGGAGGTGATGGCTGGTGGCTCTGGGCTGGGGCTGGCTTCTAGCTGGGCTTTGCCTGCTCCAAAAATAACCTGAGCTCTTTGTTCCCCTCAGATCCTGCCCGCGCTCTGCGTTCTCATTCACCACACCGATGTAAATGTGAGTGACCCCTCCTCCAGCCAGCTTCTGCTGTGGTTTTTAGCTGAAATCTGAAAGAAAATTAAAGTCTGTGATGTTCCCTTTGATTAGGAAAAACTTCTTTGGATATCTGTTAACTGCTTATTTTAACATATTGATGTTATTTTTAAATAGTGATGGTTTTTCCCCTGGTATTTCTGTCTTTGCAAGTGTTTATTTGCGTGTACTTTCCCTGCACTTAAAACTGAAACTGCTTTTTATTTTTATTTTTATTTATGTGAGTATTCATTCACAGAGAAATACAGGAAATTTTTTTTTTTGCCTAGCACTTAAATTTGTAATGAGAATCAGTGTGAATGAAATTAAAATCAGTGTCTGCTGCACATGTCAAATGTCAGGGTTAGATGTAACTTCTGAGGTGTTAAATATGAAATTGATACTTAAAGGTGAAGTAAATAATCAAAACTTTATTGAAATTGTGGAATAAGTCAGCTTTTTGTCTGAACATAAATCAGAATTTAAGATTAATTCTTTGCTTCCTAAAGAAGTTGTAGCTAAGTTAATGGCAACAGTACTCTCCAAAAACTGTGCCTATATTAACTTTACTATTCCTGTAGTAATTGTGACTTAATTTCTTGTCTCTGAGGAGGTGAAATGAAGTTGATTTGAAATTTTGAGATGCCTGTATTTGGTGAGGCAGTCAAGAGCTGTCAGCTGAAACAACACTCACTCTGTATTTCTGCCAGCTGCCAGTGTAAATGCTCACATTTCCTGCTGCTTAAACTGGCTTTCCTGCCAGTGTGAATGCACACACACACAAATCCAAATTAACTGTGAGTGTAGCCATAAGTGTCCATCCCTTGGAGGCGTTTCTGTGCTGCTGACAGGGCTCTGTCTGTTTGTCCTGGCAGATTTTGGTGGATACAGTCTGGGCACTCTCCTATCTCACCGATGCTGGCAACGAGCAGATCCAGATGGTGATAGACTCTGGAATTGTCCCTCACTTGGTTCCTCTCCTCAGCCACCAGGAAGTCAAAGTCCAGGTCAGTTTGGATCACATGGAGCAAGTGACCCCCAAAATACCTTTCCTCCATTTAAAAAAAAAAAATTCACATTGAAATTTAAGAAATATTTTTTGCCTGTCTGCTGCAGCATTTGCATAAAACCTTTTATGGCTTTCAGCTTTGCTGAAAAAAAAAAAAAGCTGTTTTGAGAGGAAATGTTTTGTTTTCAGACAGCTGCACTGAGAGCTGTGGGGAACATTGTCACTGGCACCGATGAGCAGACACAGGTAGTTCTCAACTGTGAAGCTCTCTCACATTTCCCAGCACTTCTGACACATCCCAAAGAAAAGATTAATAAGGTGAGCAGCACCAGGGGTTTTAACTTTCATATTTGACTGAGCTTGGGTTCTACTTTGTGTAGTGTCACAAAGATGTGAATAATTGACTCCTTCCACCAGTTTGTGGCAAATTTCAGGAAATACTGATATTTTTCTGGAAATTAATATCCATAGGGAAGTCTCTTAGTAGCTGCAGACTTGTGCTTGACAGGAATGTCAGTGTTTGTAGGAAATCAAAGCTTTCTCTTACCAATCTGGCTGTTGACTGAAAAGCTGCAGTTCTCAATAGGTGAAATGTCACTTAATGAATGAATTAAACTAAGCTGACTCTCTTGGAAGTGATGAGACAGAGATGATTGGGTGTGTTTGGATGGAGTGTGTGTGAGAAAGGGAATGCAGGGGGAGGCTGGGCTGGGGTGTGTGTGGGGTGTGTGAGGGGGCTCTCATGGGGGCACTGATGGCTGTGCTGAGCCAGGAGTGCATCTGAGGCGTGTTGGGCACCCCAGGGGCCCCTCTGCAACACTGCCAGTGATTAAAGCCCCAAAAAAGCCCACCAGGAGAGCCCCAGGCAGCCCAAATCTCCCAGGGTCACCTGTGATCCTGTGATCTGATCTCAGAGAGTCACTGAGGGAGGGATGAACGTTGCTGAAGCTTATTTTGAGAGAAATTCTCGGCTGAAAAGTTCTCCTTTGGGGAGGCTGAGAAGGGAATTGAATGGTGGAGGATTTCTAGGAAGGGAGAAATCGAGCAGCTGTAGGATTTTAAAAGGTTGGTACTCTGAATATACTCAAAATTATATTTAAAACTTGATGAAAGTTAAAATTCCCACTCGAAAAGGGAGGTGAGGGCTCTGAACTTAACTCAAGGAGGGGCTGCTGGGGGAGATTTGTTCTTGCTTTGCCTGGGAGGAGAGTCCTGGGCTTTGGGACAGAATGAGCATCAGAGTGTTGTTAAAAATCAAGTGTTTAATACTAGTGCTGCATTTTTCTGAAGCTAAGAAGAGGCATTAGGAAGGAGGTGAAGAACTGTCTCCTGCACTGTCCTGTCTGGAATACAGGGTTTGTCAGGCATTTTGGCCATCAGCCAAAACCTGCTCATTGGCAGTGCTGGGAGCTCACTTGGCATTTCTTGTCTCAAAATAATTTTTCCTTTTAATTGGAAGTATTTGGTTGAAGCTGGTAACAGTGAAAGGCTGAGGAGTCTTGTGGAGTCTCCTGAGGTGAGATTGTCCCTTTGGTTTGTCTCAGCAGAAGCTCAGCTCTGCACAATGAAGCTGATGGAATGCTTGGTTGGGTTTGAGGTTGGCCAGTTGCACTGGGCATAAATGGTGTGGAATCCTTCTGTGAATGAATCCCTGATGTTTTCTTTTGCAGGAAGCAGTGTGGTTCCTATCTAACATCACTGCAGGAAACCAGCAGCAAGTTCAGGCAGTAATAGATGCAAACCTTGTTCCCATGATAATCCATCTTCTAGATAAGGTCAGATCCCAAGGATTGGTGTTGGGCTTCAAATCCTGTATTCCTTTCCAGCTGTTGGGTTTAAAAAGTGGCTTCCCAAACCACTCTGTGCTGCCAAGGATCTGCTGTGGCACAAAGGAGGAGCAGCTAAAAGCATGTGGGAATTACTGAAGGGAAAAGAGAAATAACACAGAGCTGCTCTCAAATAGCTCAGTTAATTGCCAATTTATTGATCTGGGAGAAAAGGTGGGGGAGTTTTCCATGTGATAGCAGCCCCAGCTGCAGGGTGTGCAGGGCTTTATCACAGCTCCCACTGTGCTCAGCCTGGGAATGTGACACTGCTGATAAGGACTGGCACAGAGCAGTGCTGCAGCTCTCTGGGCTCTCGTGTAAACAAAGTTCCTTCCCCCGGAGATCAATGGCAAACCCTGGTTGTAGGAAGGGATGAGGACAGGATTTATTTGTTACTCTCACAGAACACTGCTACAGTGACACCTTGCAGAGGGGACTGTAACAAGTGCAGCTTTTGTGGGAATCCTGCAGTGACTGTTGTGTCTCTGCTTGTGCTTTCAGGGGGATTTTGGGACTCAGAAAGAAGCTGCTTGGGCAATAAGCAACTTAACAATCAGTGGGAGAAAAGACCAGGTGAGTCCAGCTGTGAGAAAACTTCCAATTCTTATCTCCCCCTGCCAGGGAAGTGCTGGGGTTATGGATGTGATGTGTTCCTTCTCTGGTCAGTGATTTCCCCTCTCCACAGGGGATTGAAGAGTGACCTTCCCTTGTTTGTGGGGTGCCTGAGGTCAGGAGCATCCCTGGGGGTTGGTTGGAAGCTCTGTTGGGAGAGTGGCTTCAGTCAGGCTCTGGTGGTATTCTCAAACATTGCACACTCCTTTTGACCTTTTTCCCCAAACCATAAGGATGTGGTAATTAAAAGGACAGTAACCAATGAGTAGGAGTACACAAATCCCTTGTAAGCCCAGAGTATGAGATTTATGGCAGGGTTGGGGTGGTGCTGTCACTCTCTGAAAATGAGGTAGAAACTCCTTATCTGACACTGAAAAATTGACAGCATTTGCTCCTTGGGTGTTGTAAATCTCAAATCTATTTGTAGTTTAATAGCCAAATGTTTCCTTTGAATGTGCCAGAAAGGGATTCCTGAAGTGGCCACTGCAGAGTGCCCTGAGCTGGGTGGGTGACTCTGGCACTTGCTGGGGGGTGTTTGCCTGTGCTGCTGCCACGTTCCTGCTGTAACTCTTGGCTTTTCCCCCCTCAGGTGGCTTACTTAATTCAACAAAATGTAATTCCTCCCTTCTGCAACTTGCTGACAGTAAAAGATGCACAAGTTGTGCAAGTGGTTCTGGATGGACTAAGTAATATATTAAAAATGGCTGAAGAGGAAGCAGAAACCATAGCCAATCTTATAGAAGAGTGTGGAGGTAGGAAGAGCAAGATTTTAATAACTTGTCCAGGGATTGCTGCTTTGGCATCAAGCTTGTGTTGGGTTTGTTGTTGGCACAGATATTTAATGGCAAACTTGTTTTAAAGCACCCTTTTTGTGCCTATCAGGTGAATATCCACAGCTTTTCCTAAGTTCATGATAAATGAAACGTGGAGGAGCAGGATAATGGCACCACAGTTCATTAGGTGCTATTTTTGTAACATAAGTCTGCATATTAGACAAATTAGTCTAATTAACAGAAATTAAATTAGTCAGTGTAGGGTGATGTGCTTACCTTAATAGTGCACAAATCCAGGTGAACTTGAAAAAAATAATTCTACATACAGTGGTTGTAAAAATGTAATAATTCAAATTTCCTCATGGTTTTGAGACTTTCTCCATGTTGGTTGTGGTTTAAGTTGACTGAAACTTCTCAGGAATGAAAGAGCAGTGATACCAAATTTGGGCACAGGTAAAAAACTGAGATTTGTTAACATGGAGTAGAATAATCTTAAAAATACCGAATCTTTTTGCCCTCCCTCAAGTGATGGCTGGGAGGGGAAAAGAGGTGTTTGTGCCAAAACTCTGCTTGTCAGAGCTTCCTAAAGCTTTCTGTGTACTGAACTTCTGTGTTTATATGTATAAAATATATATAAATATGCCAGGTAGGTTTAATAGCATCTTATTCATAACCAGATTATTTATAACTATTCCCAGATGTATTTTTAATTCCTTTGTTGGAAGTTGTTTGGCCTGAATTTGGTGTTCTGAGATCTCTTGTGTGTTGCTTGCAGGCCTGGAGAAAATTGAACAGCTACAAAACCATGAAAATGAAGACATCTACAAACTGGCTTATGAGATCATTGATCAGTTCTTCTCCTCAGATGATGTGAGTGTGCAGTCCCTGCAGCCTCTCATTGTTTGCATTTCTAAAGCTGCTTCAGGAGAAAGGCAACAGCCCCAGGGCTGCTCTGTGCCCCTTGTTGGGCTCAGGGAAGGAAGAGCCTTGTGTGAACCTCCTGCACCTCCTGCCCTTGCTCTTGAAGCACCTAAAGAAGATCTGAAGCCTAATTTAAGCCTCATCTCTAAGGATTAGAATCCCAGGCTGTGAATAGTTCCCTTAACTCTCAGCTTGACAGCTCCCATTTATAAGCTCCCTGCTGCCCCCAGGGCTGGGGCTGCTGCTGGAGGCACCAGGCAGTTGGAATGTTGGAATCATTCTGATCAGGAACGTTGTTTGCATTTCCAGCATGGACCAAAGACCAGAGGCAGGCTTGGTCTGTGCCCTTGCAGTCACAGGAGCTCAGTGCAGCCCTGGCAGTCTGTGCCAGCAGGGAGGGCTCTGCTGCCTTGAGTCCAGCTGCATTCATGGCCTGTTTTCACTTGGGAGATTTTGTGCTGGAGTTTCATTTTGATGTGAGCAGTAAGATCCAAGTCTTGTTTAGCAACTCAACTTTACAGCTGGACTTGGAATTTAATCCAGTGTCCGTTTGGGCTTAGTCCTTCCTTGGCTTAGTGGTGCTGGTCTTCTCCTAAGACCTGAGACAGTTTCTGAGACTGCCAGAAGGTTTTCCAGGAGAGAAAATTGTGTAACCCAGAGGGTTTGGGGTGCCATGTAGCATCCCCTGACAAATACAAGCTAAAACATTTGGGTTTAAATCACCTCATTTTAGTGCTCTCACTAAATCAGGGGAGGGATGGCAGGACTGGATGGCAGGAGGTGAAGGGAGAGCTGCTGTTGGGATTGTGGGGGGAGGTTTTGTTGTGTCCCTGCTCACGATGTTCCCGTTGCATTCCAGATTGATGAAGATCCAAGCCTTGTTCCAGAAGCAATCCAAGGCGGAACATTTGGTTTCAATTCATCTGCCAATGTACCAGCAGAAGGGTTCCAGTTTTAGAGTGGTATTTTGGAAGTTTAGGTACAATGCAGCACTGAATAAAAAAAAAAAAAGGTTTGATCCATCAATCTTGGCTCATGGGATCCGCTGCTGCATTAAATCGGGAAAGTAAAAGTGAAGATTTCATTTGGAATCACAGAAAAGCCCAAATGAAGTCAAGATGGCGAGTGGGTGCGAGTGAGAATGAGTGGCAAAATGTAATGACAAACTTCACACTGAATGCTTCTTTAGATTGTTCAAAGAAAAAGGGCTACAGGTCACAGATCTTCAGTGCCTGAGAAGGAACACCGAGCTCCCGGCACCGGGGGCCGCAGTACTCTCATCATCAGCCTCGTCAGCATCAGCCAGCAGGATGCCCAGGCAGGGAGAGGAGCCAGGCCTTGCTCTGCAGCCCGTGTGAGTGGCCAGCGTGGAGTGAGTGTCTGCACCGCTGCTGGTGCCAGCTGTGCCCGCCCTGCCCTGCCCTGCCCTGCCCTGCCCTGCCCTGCCCGCCCGGGGCTGTGCCAGCTGTGCCCTGCCAGCCCCGCAGCGCGAGAGAGAGAGGAGTGCCTGTGATGTGTCTGTGAGCGTGCGAGCTTGAGTCGCCTCCAGGGCCTGAGAAAACCCTCAAATCATCCAATGAGTTCACAAGTGTTGACTTACACTGGACACACCAAGACCGGTTTAGCAGCAGACTCTGGTTTACTCCTGCAGCCTGTGTTTTCCTCTTTTTTTTTGTTGTTTTTTTTTCTTTTATTTTGATCTTTTTTCCCCCCTCTTTTTTCTTTCAGTTCTTTTTAATTTCTTTTCCTGTTACAGCTTCTTAGTTGTTTGTAAAGTCAGAATTTCAGGAAGGCTTCCCTGTGCATTTGCACCAGATGAATGTTTGATGTTATGAAAAGCTTTTCCATATCATCAAAACTAATTTGTAGATTTTTGCATGGAAAAACAAACAAACAAAAAAATCATCCATTTCCCTTCAAACTAGACTGTGTTGCAGTACACAAGTTGCCATAATAGTAGAAAGCGGTAAAATGTGGTAATAAAACCTCATCCTTTTCATTTTCAAAGATAACATGAAGACCTTTGCATGTGGTAATCTCCAGCATAGTTCATTTTTAGATTTCGTTGAGTCCTGTAACCAAAATGTTTCTGTTGTGGTAGGATACCGTGCTGTGTTTCAATGTTACTTGTTTTCAAACTTTGTTTTCTATGAAAATGATATGGAAACGTCTAAAAATGAAATTTGGTGCATATGTACTGCTGAATAAAGAGCGAAAAAAAGAGGTGTGAATAGATGTACAAATCAAGTCATGGTTTGAACACCTTTAATATGCCTAATCCAATTGTTTTAGACTCTTTTTATCTTAGATGTAGGCAGCCATGAACAATCTATTTTGAGCCACTTTAGAGAGAAAGGAGAAAAAAAAAACTTTGTATTTTTAAAACTTGCACAAAAAGGATGCAAGTGTTTTTATAATTGGAGGAATGCCTCAGTTTTGAGGTGGTGCACACTAAATTCAAGGTGATGTTACAAATTTGTACAACCTGAACTCTTGATAAGGTGGCTCATTGTAGGAAATGCTGTGCCTTCCCCTTTGAGCACAAGTGTTGCATGAACAACAGTTTGCTATAATAAAACATCCCAGGTTAGCCACCATTAGCATCTATATCTACCTTGTGTTTTCAAATCAGCTGGTAATTCTGAAACACTGTAGAATGGATAAAGATTATTTTGTGATCATAACTCTTTGTTGGACTAGAGTATTTTTGCAGCATTCCTTGTCATCAGAAACATGGTTAAAAGTTTAAAACTAGAAGCAGCAGAAAACTAGCTTGTGAATTTATCCAAGTAGAGTGCAGGCTAGGCTGTCTTGGGGAAATAAACATTAAAACTTGCAACTCTGCTGCTCTGGCTGTTTCTTTATAGAATATTCACATTTTTCATCATAAAACACAGTTTATTTGAAGAAAGTGACTTTTAAAGGCTCTTGGGTTGAGGTTTTGACCTCATTTTTTTGTGTGTTTTTGTGTTGCAGGCTGGAAGTGTGGAGTTATTTTGCTATAAATGTTAAAAAAATAACAATTTTACTTCAATTTTACTTCATTACCTCTGTGTATTCACTAAATAAATTAGGGCTGTTTTCATGGAAAACAGGGAATCCATGGAGGAGGGAAATGAAATCCTTTTTATGGAAGTTGCAATGTTCTAAGGAAAATTCAAACCAGTAAATTCTAATTTTCACCCTCTAACACCTTTGTGAGGGATGTTCCATAGAAAATCGGTTTACAAACCTTCCTTGTTGGGATAAGAGGAGAACAGGTTTTTCTAAAAAACCAAAATCCCCCCAAAACTCTGTATTTAATGCCAAAAAATTACCTTCCTGGGTATAACACAACTCCAGAAAACTCCCTTGTTCCAGCTTTTTTCCTCTTTTTTTTGGTGGATTTGGGGGGTTTGGGTGAGTTTTTATCAGGGAAATTCTCTGCCCCTGCTTCCCAGCAGATCCTGGCACTGTTACCTCACCAAAATCCAGGAATTGAAACATTCCAGGCTCCACAGGGTGGCACCAGCGGAGCTCCCCAGCAGCGATCCCGGAGCTGCTTTGTGCGAGGCTTTTTTTCCCCCAAAATTTGCATTTTGAGGTGATGCCGTTGATTCCCTTGCTTGGGAAAGGGGGATTTGTTTGGGAATCTCATGATGCAAACAAGAAATAATTTGGGAATTGCCTCTGGGAATACTGATCACTGAGTTTGGATGTTGTATCTGTATTTGTATGTTACATATATTAAATATATCCTGTATTTTAGAGTAGAATACTATCTTTTCATCTGAGTTTAGAATAGCAAATATAAAAATATTTAAAATATTAAAAGGACACAAATTAATCCACAAATCAGCTGTGCCAGGTGGGAATTTTTTATTTTAAGGAAAAAAAAAATCAAATAGCTACCCTGTAATTTTAGGATCTGGGAAGAAGAATAATCTGAGTGGAAAGGGGTTTCTGGAGAGAAGTTGATCCTTTCTCTGCTGGAAGTGGAATTATCCTTTTTCAGCATTCCCTGGACACACCTCATCCCATCTTCCTTCCCAGGCATTCCCAGAAGTTGGGAATTTCTGCTCTGGGAGTGGGACAGCCTGGTAAAAATCCTAATTTCTGCATAGAACAGTCAGATAATGAACAAATTGTAAAGGATTTCAAGGAAAAATGAAACCCTGGCAGAGTCTTCATGACTTTAGGCTGTCTTCAGATGAAACCTCAGAGACTTTTTGCTACTTTTAACTATAAATGTTTCCTCAGCTCTGCGTGTCACCAAGTTCTGGCAGGACAGCTGCTCCTGAGGCTGGAAGCAATTAGAGGAATTCTGCATCTGGATCGAATCTCGGGGAGAGGAAACTTAGTAGCTGCAAACGTGTCAAGTTTACAGAGTGGCTGGGGTGAGTTGTAGCTACTGCTCCAGTGGTGCTCTGGGGGCACCCAGAAATCTTTGGGAAAGGTAAAATTGCTGCATTGTCCACACAGAAGTGGCTGGGAGCTTCATTTCCATCAAATAATTCCCTTTTTTGCCAGCCAGTCCGTTAGGAATCCTGTATTTCCCCTGCTGGTTTGGCGTGCCCCAAAGCTGAGGAAGACTTTCCCTTAAGTTGTCATTAAAATGTCAATACTTTCAATTTTCAATTTCTGTAAAGCACTAAAAGCTGCTCTTACTAGACAAGGACCAATTTTGAGAAACTTGAAATGCCAACTATTGGTAGATGTGTTCAGAAGTTTTGTAATTTGATGGAAAGGCAGATGAGGGTCAGACTTCTATCAGCAATACAGATCATGGGTTTAATCCCAGATTTAATTCCTGGAATTGGCACTTGAAATGCTGCTTCATCTTGAATTCTTAATTTAAGTACATAAAATAGATGAAAACCAACAGATGTTCTTATTCTCAGTTACAATACTCTCAGTAATGTGAATTATTGACAAAAGCTCTTATTTTCTGCTCCTGTAGTTTTTCCCCTTAAGATTTTCCTGATGTGCTGGGTAATCAGTGATTAGAGCTTGAGGGTTTTCATCATTTGAAACCTAATTCTAGCTGTTTCCCAGGTATTTTTATAACATTCTCTACGCAGTTTTAAGACATGTTTAGGTAAGTTTGGAATGATGGTGTATTGTGATTTACATCACAACATTAAATGAGTTTAATTTCTCTTTCCCATTCACTTTGTAACAGCTGAGAGTAACTTCAGTGAACTGTAAATTAATAGAGAATCATGTGGAATGTGAGAAAAGCCTTCTCTGTACCCTCCCAGGGCGGAATTCCTTCCCAAAATCCCACCCAACCCTGCCCTGTGACCTGGCCCGACGTAAAAACCTCTCAGCTGTCTTTGGCAGCCAAGGCGGGTAAATGAGCTTCAAAGAAAAGACGAAATAATTTCCATTTCTGTGCCCAGCAGCTGGCACAAGGTGCGCTCCTGTGTCTCCCGTTTTCCACCTGCAGGGTGAATTTTTGCGGAGAGGAATGAGGCTGAGCCGCGGGATGCAGAGCGGGGATGAACGCGCGGCTCCCGCAGCGTGTCCGTCCTGTCCTTGGGGATCGCCTCTGCTGCTCCATCCCCTCCTGTCCCTCTGCTGCTCCATCCCCTCCTGTCCCTTCTGTCCCTCGGGATCGCCTCTGCTGCTCCATCCCCT
>VWZP01007919.1:109494-133280 GCA_013396995.1 Dicaeum eximium | reverse complement strand
GCCACCCTGCCCTGTGCCCTGTGCCACCCTGCCCTGTGCCCCCCTGCCCTGTGCCCCCCTGCCCTGTGCCCTGTGCCACCCTGCTCTGTGCCCTGTGCCACCCTGCTCTGTGCCACCCTGCCCTGTGCCCCCCTGGCACTGCTCATGGGCACCAGCACTCAAGGCAAGCAGTGATGGAGTTCATTTCCAAAGGGAGCTCTGCTCTGCTCCTCCATGGAGAAGTGCACATATTCTCTGTGCTGTGACAAATGATGGGTTTAACTGGGACAAACACCAAAATCCACCCACTTCTTTCTGCCACTGCTCTACCAAAGCTCTCCTGCCATAAAATCCACCCAACATGGATTAGTTAATGTACACAGAGTCCTTAAATATCTGAAGTGGTGCATTAGAAGTTACTCCAAGCTCATTCTTTGCATTTAATTAATGGGAAGATGCTCAAAAGTTAAATTTTAAGAACTGGCCACCAGCATTTCCCAGGAGCTGGTGTAACTGTAGTTCCTGCCCCTGCTGAACAGCATCACTGCACAAAAGGGATGTGTTCCCAAAGAATACAGGGATTTATTTTATAGAGTCATGGCAGAGCCTGGCTAGAGCCTAGCAAAAACCTTCACTTGACTTTTATATCATTACCTCCTCATTAACAATTCCTACCCCTAATTAAACTAATGTTTCCTATGAATGTGTGATACAGCCACAAAAATCTAAGCAAAGAAACAAAATACCGAAATTCATGTTTACTTTAGCTTGACTGAAACATGACCTTGAGCAATTACAAAGAAAACGGGTTTTACTCTCTGATCTCTAGAATCACCACAGAAAAAGGAGGTCCCAAACCAAGACAGGGAACTGAAGCACAAGCCCAAACCCATTCCTTCCTCTATTGCTAAAAGAGATTACTGCAACCTTTAACTCTAATCCCCTCTCCACAAAATGTACCTTTTTTATAACCATCAACAACTTTTTCCAGCTCCTTCTGTTTGGTTTTGTCTGGAGCAGCAGCAGCGATGTTGGCTTCGAGTTCCTTGATTTGATTTTTGAGATCAATTTCTTGCTCAGAAAAACCCTGCAGAAAACACAGAACTGGGCTGGAATCTTGTCCTTGAAAACCCCTTGACCCCAGGCAGGCCTGTGTGGGGCTGAGGCTGGCAGGTGCCACTTCTCACCTGGATACTCGCTGAGTATTTCTCTGAGGTGTTCCTCATGTCCCGAATTTCCTGCTGCAGTTTCCTTATGGCTTCCTCCAGCTGGGATTTCTCCTCCTCACACTGCATGGCTCTTTTGGAATCCTTCTGCAGCTGGGATTCCATTTTGCTGATCTACACACAATGAGAGCATTATTTACTGGTGTCACCACGACAAAACCAACCCAGGGCTCATCCCTGTGCTGAACAGCTCTTAAAACACAGGAGAAAGTGGAGTAAAAACTTCAGCCTGGGGAGTCTGAATGCTGGGAACATCAGTGACAAACAAGAGGAGCAGCTCCAGCTTAAAACCTAAGTGGAATTCAGAAGGAAAAGCAAACTGTCTCCTGCTCTGCCAAAATGGTGTCCAAACTATCCAAGGAGCACTGTGAGACTGAATTCAATAATGGGCTGGGCTGGGCTGGGAACAAACACAGAATCCCAGAAACCCTGAGGCTGGAAAAGCCCTCCAGGGTCACAGAGTGCAGCCTGTGCCTGCTCAGCACCTCGTCCCCAGCCCAGAGCACTGAGTGCCACCTCCAGTGATGGGGACTCCAAACCTCCCTGGGCAGCCCCTGGCAATGACAACCCTTTATCCCTGATGCACTTCAAAGTGTTCTAACCTCTGCTGACACTGGGAATTTTGGCTTTGTAACCCTTTGTAATGATCTTACTGATTGCTGGGATGCACATGTGTGTCAGAACTGCCCAAACCAAGGAATTCTGCTGGAATTTCATTTCCATGACGTACTCACCTCTTCTTCTGAGACATCCATCACGACTGAGGAGCCCATTCTGCCCTTCATGACTTTTCCTCCCCCACCAGTCATGGTTCCTACAGAAAAAGGGACGAAAAGAGCTCAGAGAACTCCTCTGCTATCATGCACAAAGTGCTTCCAGTGGAGCTCCAGTGGGGCTGCAGTACCTGACACCTCGATGATTTGTCCTTGCAGGGTCACCACCCTCCACCTTTTCTCCTTTTGGAATGCTATTCTGGTGGCCTCCTCCAGGTTTTTGGCCACCAGAGTGTCCCTGAGAGCGAAGTAGAAGGCCAGGCGAACCTTGGGGTCCTCCACCTTGACCAGGTCGAAGAGCCGCGGGGTGTTCTCAGGAGTTGGGATTTTCTCCACTTTCTTTTCCCACAAAGCCATCTACATCCACAAAGGAAACCAAGGAATGAATCTTTGGGATAAATGGTCAGGTCATTTTGTTATTCTGTGAGATGTTAAGGCTTTACAGCAAATGTAATTAGACTGCAATTAACAGCAAAATGATTTGTTTTCCCAAGGGCGGGACTCACCTTGTCCAGGGCTATAAAGGTGGCAACTCCAATCCCTCCAGCCTTGAGGAAGTTCACACAGGCCTGGGCAGTGTCAATGGTGTCCACAACAATGTGATCCAAGGCTCCACAGGACGAGGAAATGGCCACGTCGTACTTGTCATCGATGGCTCCCAGGTCTCCCTGAGGATTGAGGGACCAGGGGCAAACACTGATTAGGTGGCACCTGAGCTGCTCTTTGAGTTCTGTCCCAGTAAATCCATTAATCAACTTTTTACAATCTGAATAAACTCATTTTTCTGAAGGAGAGATAATTTTCCTTGGACAAAAAAACCACAGAATACAAAACCAGCACTTTTACAATTACACTGATGTGCACCAGCTCTGAATTTTCAGAACTTTAAACCAACATTGCTTGGAAAGAACTGAAAAATGTTTGATTTTACAGCAAGTCCACAGGATTTACAGCTCTGCTCTCCAAATTCCCAATGCCAGGGGAGTGAGGCATCCCACACTTGGTCACAGGAACACCACTCAGCTCCTCTAAAGTTCAACACTAAAACTGTAACAGCCTTCTAAAACTTACCAGCCTTCCATAGAGCCCAGGAATATTCCCACATTTCTTCTGCTGGAGCAGAGCCTCGAGCACTTTTCCTCGGCTGCGACTTTGTGCTAAAGAACTTTTGGCTTCTTCTACTTTTTGGCGCAGGTTTCGCACGAGATCCTTGGCCCCCACTTCTTCCCTTCCCAGCTTCTCCAGAGCATTCTCTTTCTGGGGGTTCAAAAACATTGGCTCAGCCTCCCAAAATCTACTGGATTCAGGGAGTCTTCAATGCATGCCTTTGTTCTTTGGGGAATGATCCAGGAGCAAGAAATGGAATTCTAAGAATGGTTTGGGTTGGGAGGGACATTAAAGCTCCCCCAGTGCCACCCATCATGGCAGGGACACTTCCACTGTCCCAGGTGCTCCCAGCCCCATCCAGCCTGGCCTTGGGCACTGCCAGGGATCCAGGGCCAGCCACAGCTGCTCTGGCCACCTGTGCCAGGGCCTGCCTACCCTGAAGAAGGCTCAGGAATGCAGCCACGTCTCAGTGTGAAATTAAATCTATCCCCTTGCAGGGATATGTAGGATTTAAGTTAAGTCAACATTGGTTTAACAAAGTAAGTTTGAAATCCAGCATTTGCTGCACCAGCAAAGTGTTAGAAAACAGCTTTTCAATGTTGTTTTAGAGGAGATGGGTCATGGTTTATTTTCACCATGATTATTGCCAAAGACAGGAGTGAGCCTTTGGTTTGTGTGTGACTCAAAATGAAAGGGGAAAGCCAAGTCTCACCTCCCTGAGCTGCTGCTCAGCGTGGGGCAATTTCCCAGCGATGTCTGTGATGGCAGCTTTCCTTTCCTTCAGGGTGCTGGAGGTGCTCCCCAGGGCCTCCTGGGCCTGGCTGAGCCGAGCCAGGGCAGAGTTGTACTTGCTGAGGTAGAGCTCCAGCTCCGACTGCGCGATCTCCATGCTGGAGCGGGCCTCGGCCACCTCCCTGCTGAACTCCATCAGCTCCTTCTCCTTGCCCTGCACAAACAGCAGGCACAGCTCAGCCCTCAGCTGGGCCAAGGGCAGCAGCAAAGAGGCTCTGCTGCTCCACCCTGCCAGCAGGAATCACTGCTGTTCTCTGGGAGAAGCAGCATTTCTTCAGTCATGAACATCAACAGCTTTTTGGGAATTTAACAAGGCTTTTCCTAATTATAAAGCACTTCAGGGAGTTTTACAACTCCAACAAAATTAGTACACCCATGTAAAACAAATAACTCAATCTATCCAACTTACCAAAAAACCCCAAAATAATTTTTGAAATACCACTAAAAATACAAAATCCCCAAATCATAACTCTTATAAAAAACAAATAGTTGGCTTCTGATTGTGATGGTGTGAATTATAACATCTGTATTGTCTCACCCTTCATATGAGACTGAAAATGGAATAAAAGGTTTTTAAAACTCCTCTCAGTTGTCCCATCTCTGGGTCAGAAAAGGGCTAAATCCAACAATCACAGAGCACTTCCATACAAGCTTTGGATGTTTTCTCAAAGGTGGGAGGAGCCCTACACATTGAGCTCAATTACAGCTCAAATCCATGGAGGATCCACCTTTTCAAGGACAGGAAATAACCCTGCAAATTTACAGGATAAATTTCCAGCCTCCAGGTACTGAACACCACCATCAATAACCAAATGTTAAAGTAGTTATCCAGTCATTCACAGACAGTGTGGGAAAGGTTGGGAACAGATCATTCCAGAACATCTTTATTTATTTAAGCAGCACCATTGGCTTTGGTGGCAGAAAATCAGTGTATTATTTATATTAAATCTATGAATGAGCTACTTGGTGATGCTTGAGCACTTGAAAAACAGCCAAGGGTTCAGCTGTAATTATTAATTCAAGATTAATTTCCCACGGAGGCTCCTCTGAACTACCACGAAGAACAGTGGAATTGTCAATAAATGTGATTTTACAAGTGCCTGGTGCTGGTTTCCTTCAGAAGAGTCAGTGTTGGAACCCTGGATACTGAGGATTTCAGCCTTTCTGTGCTGCCAGGCTCTCACCCCCAAGAGAACACTACACTGGACCTGAGGCTGTGGAGAAGGCTCCCAAAATGGAATGGCAGCACTGGGATTGTGGGTGTGGAGTGTGAATAGAAGTGTGTGATAGCACAGGGTGGGAAACTCAGAGTTTAAGGATTTAGAATACAGTAATGGACATAAAGCAAGATGGAGGTTTTGGGGCAGAGGCTGCTCCTTCTTCACCTTCTTCTCCACGGGTTTGGGTGGAGTTGTGTGATTGGACAGAAAAGTCCCCATTGCGGGGCAGGGGTGGTTGTTATTGGGTTAAAAGTGAAAATAATTTAGGTGTCATTTCTTAATTGGACAGTTCATCCTTAAAAGGCCTTGCAGAGAGAGGCAGGGCTCCATTTTTAGTTTGTTGGAGTGAAGTGCTGCAGAACTCAGGGTTTGTGAGACTGAGACACAGACAAGAACTAACAAACATCTGAGTCCAAATGAGAAATTCTGTCTGGTGCATTTCATCCCCACCCTGGAGAAAAGATAAAACTGGACAAGTGAAGTTACAGCAGGTGGGTAATTCCTGCCTGTCCAAACCTCTTTTTCCTTCTGAATTCCCTTGGTCTCCTCCTGCAGGCTGGCCAGGACCTGCCTGAGCTTGGCCTCCTCCTTGTCCTTGTCCTTGGCCAGCAGGTCCCTCTTGGCCGTGGTGTCCTCGATGGCCTTGGCGCTCGTGGAGGGGACCTTCCTCAGCTCCTCCACCTGCTCAGGAAAGGACTTTGAGCCTCCTCTGCCACTGGCACAGAATTCCTGAGTCCCCCCTCCTTGCAAAGGCAGCCCAAGAGCTCTCAGTGGCCACGTGACAGCTCCATGGATGAACTCCATTTGTGGAGTGATCACTGCAGTGAGTGATTGGCAAACCAAACCCTGGGCTGATTTAATGACTTAAATATCTGAATAAAACAATCCAAACCCCATTTTCCTACCTTCCTTGTGGGAAGCCCTTTCCCATTTTCTCCCATAATTTACTGCACTTTTCCAAGCCAATCCAGCTGATCCAACCCCTCTACCTTTTCCTTGTCCTTTTGAAGCTGCTTCTCCAGTTTTTTGGCCTTGCTCTTGCCATGTTTGAGATTCTCCCTCACTTTCACATCCTGCAAATCCAACTGAGTGAATTTTTCTTTTTTTTCCTCTATGAACTTCGTAATTTTATTGTATTTTCTGAAGGAAAAAAGAAAGAATTATTTCATACAGTATAAGAATAAGGCTTATTAAGCTCGGTTTAATAAGTCAACATGAAGAATTTAAACTAGTATCACTCAGGTTTTGTGATTAACAATATCCAATATTCACTATATTCCCAGTATTTTCCCTGGGAAAATGATGTTCCATCAGAAAAAGATCAATTACCTGAGCAATATTAAATATATTCTCAGAAATTTTCATTTTTTTCCTGACAGAATTGATAATTCCCATCTCTGCCAGTAATTCCCTGAGGATGAGCAGGTCAATATTGCAGCTGGATTGGGGATCAGCACCCAGGCAAAGCAGTTTTAAGAAACACAATTTATACATAAATGATTCATGAGGAAACCAGGGAAAAACTTCCAAATCCATGTTCCTAAGCATTAGGGCTGTAAATCTAGAAAGCATTTACTAATCCTTTTTTTTGTACAGTCAATATAAAGAAATATTTTAAATCCATTGATAAGATCAGACATTTTCTTATTGTAATTGTGAACCTTACCCAGAACCAAATCAAACCAATGTGAATTTGCTTTAATTTATTTTTGTGCATTTAATTTATTTTTGTGCATTGATTTAAATGCTTCCTTGTGTATTTGGATGTACCAGAAGTGAGTCTGGCCATCAGATAATTTAATTTTTTGGTGGGAAACATGTAAAACGTGGTACTCCATAGCCCTAAAGTACTCACTTCTCAAGTTCTTTCAAAGCTTTATTCTTGGCTTTTTTTTCCTCTGCAAGTTTACTGCTTTTCTCATTAATACTTTGAGTTTCTTCATTAATTTTCTCCTTCTGCATTTCCAGGTCATTTATTCGTTTCTTTAGGTCATGGCTAGGAAAATAAAACAATAAATGCTCACTTTTCTCCATCTTCACAATGAATCTCTAGTTCCAACTCTCAGTATAACAACAGAATTATGTAAAATATAGAAAAATAACAATATATAACAAATGACAGATAAACAGATAAAATAATAGATAAAAAATAACAACTGGAGTTAGAAATGGAAAATATTTCTGATTAGAGATACTGCAGCAAAGTTTAACAGCAGCCCCACCACATTAAAGCCATCCCAAAGCTTGAGAATTACTCACATGTAGTATTGACACATCTGATTCTTTTCCTTAAATATCTGGTTTTCCAAGCGCAGGAACTCAATGGCTTTATTCTTGTCCTCTTCCAAGGCATCTTTTTCTTTCTCCACCATTTTAACTCGATTTAACTGGAGAAAACAGAGGGGGAGAGCTGAGCCAGGGTCAGCACTACAGGAGGAAACCACGAGGAGAAAATTCCAAACCCTTCCTAGGGCATGAATCCTCTGGAAAAACTGTACCAGGACTTACCCCTGCAAGGTAATTTTATAGTGATTTCCTTTATCTCAACCTTCTGACTGGCCATTTTTTATTTAATTCCTACAATACAGGTGGTGTTTACCTTAAAACAAGGTAAACATATTTTACCTTGTTACCTTGTTTACCATATTTTACCTATATCCAAGGCCATAGGATTTGCCATGGACACATCAAGGAAAATGAACTTGGATTTTATTTAGAGCTTTTCTGGTCCTTTTAGCACTCAATGCACCAATAAAACGTTGTAAAAGTGGGATTTTTAGGGGCAGCAGTGATGCCTTGTGCAGGCTGCCCTAGAGCAGAGGCTGGGCAGAGTTCCAGAATAAAGCAGGGATTTATTCAAAGCATTTCCTCCATGGATCCACCTTGGGCAGCACAAGAGCCCAGCCAGGGCTGCACCCAAGATGAACCAAAATGGGCACAAAATGGACACCGGGCACGGGCTCTGGCACTTTTACAAGTTCTGCTCCATTTGCATCTTGCAGTTCATTGTCCAATTCCAGCTTTAGCCCATCCAGTCCCATCCTTCTTGTTTTTCTCTCCTCAGCCCACGTTGTTTGTGCTCTTGGGCCTGAGGTTTGGATCATTTGTCCTTGGTCCCCAGCTGGAGAAGGAATTGTTTTGTCTCCCTGCTCTGTGCACAGAGCTCACCATGCCCTGATATGAAGCCCAGACCCACACACTAAAGCAGCACAGAATCTGAAAAATACAAAAACTAAACCCTGAGGCAGCAGCATAATGCTGTGTATTGTGAATTGTGCAGAGGGCTGTGCAGAAGGCTGGGGTTAGTTGGGGTTGGTCTGGAGCCCAGCTCACCTTCTCGCCGCGGTGCTCGTTGAGCAGCTCCACCCTGCGGCACAGGCTCTGCAGGGGCTCCTTGAGCCGGCCCGACCCGATCAGATCCTCCAGGTACTCCAGCATCCCCTCGTCGTGCTCCGTCTGCCCCTTGGCCTTCATCATGGAAATGTGCTCCACCTCCCCCTTGGGAAACAAAAGGGCACTGGTTCTTTTCTTTTTTTTTTTTTTTTCTTCCCTAGGATTCGGAAAGTATTCTGAAAAAAGTCTATGGAATGAGTATGGGATGTTAAAAAGAATAAATAAGGCAGCAGTTAAAATTATTCAAAGTGGAATATCACAGAATTATTAAGGTTGGAAAAGATCTCCAAGATCAAGTCCAACCTTCACATTTATTTGGGAAAATAAAGATTAGCATAAAGAGAAATTTCCTCTCCCAGGTGATGTGGAGCCACCCTTCAGGTCTGACCAATCCTTCACTTTCTAAAGATTCAAAATGTGTTTCCCCAACCCAGAAAAAGAAGAGAATAAAGCAGGCCCTTGGCAAGAGAGTTTAATCAGGACTGAAGTCCCTAAAGGGTCTCTTTAGAAACAGAAAGTCCATAAAATCCTGGCTGATGGGTGAACTGGAATTGGAATTCATCTAATTGAGGCTTCCTTGGTGGAGAAAGAAAAGGATTCCTTAGGTATGAGGGTTCCTTTGTGTAATTTCCCTTTATGTACCACATTAATTTTAAGTGATTCAGGTTAAATTAAAAATAGTTTGAATTTTCAAAAATAAGATTTAGAAAGGATTAAACAGAGCCAGTGCCAAGGACAGTTTGTGTTACTGACAAGACAAAAAACTTATTTTTTTTTCTTGCACATCTCAAACAGCAGAACAATCAGTTTGTAAATAACTGCTGCTGGATTGTATAAAATCCCCAATTTCCCACAAAATGTGGGTTCTGTCCCCAGCACTGCCTGTCAGCTCCTGGGGGAGGAAACTCCTCAGTGACTCTGGGACTGTCAGAAATCTTTCTCCTCCTTGCATTAAAGCATTTCCTCTGTTTACATCCACCAGAAAAATCACAGGAAAGGTTTAACTCAGTGCTGCTCAGGACTGGGAGGTTTCTGGGATGTTCAGTGTTGGAAATCACAAACCCACCTGGGATTTTACAGGGAAAAATGGCAATTATGGACAAGCAAGGAATGAACCACATTTTTATTATTTGGATAAATATAATTAATCACCTCTGAGAAAGATGATGATGCAGTTGTGGGGTTTCTCTGTAGCTCACTAATGTGAGTTCTTGAATTATTTTTTTATTGAGGGTAAAAATAAATATATTTATAAATTAATTAAATAATAGTAGTATTAAGTATTATTTAATATTTATAAAGGAATCTGTTTAGTCCAGTCAAGATTTAAGAATTTAAAAGGTTCCCAGAAAAAAATTAAAATATATTTTTCCAGAAAATAAATTAACGGTTTCTTTTAATTGACAAAGGAGAGTGAAAAGGTTGTACCTGCTCTTCTTGAAAATGATTAACAGAGCAAATCCTAATTAATTACCAGCGCTCATTACTTGGTCCATTATTTGAATAGTGAATTTCAAAGCCCCGAAGCTCCCTGCTCTTTGTGAAAGTGGAGCTGCCCCGAGGATGTGAAAGTGAAAGCTCGGCAGGGCAGGCAGACATTTGTGGAGAAGGAGGGGGAGAGGGAGGGCACCCCCAGGGCTGGCACCCCCAGCCTGGCCAAGGCTCCCAGCAGAGCCCTGGCATTCTGCAATCCCTGCCCTCGGTGTCTTCTGTGCCTCAGGGATTCAGGACAGGAAGCAATGTGTAAAATCAAAAGGAAATGCAGGCACTGCTCAGACAATCAAAATGGATGGCAACACCCAGCCATGGGTGAGACCAACAAGGAACCAAACATCCACACGAGGGAAGAAATTCCTGGGAAAAACCAGGCCCGGATCTGGCCTGGAAAAGCTCCAGGGTGACTGAACTGTGACCTTCCAGTGCCTGAAGGAGCTGCAGGAAAGATGGAGAGGATCACATGGGATGGAGGGGCAGGACACAGGGAATGGCTTCCCCCAGCGCAGGAGGGCAGGGCTGGCCCGGATATTGGGATGGAATTCCCAGAGCAGCTGTGCCTGCCCCTGGATCCCTGGCAGTTTGGAACGGGGCTTGGAGCAGCCTGGGGTAGCAAAGGGGTCCCTGCCATGGCAGGGGTGGGGCTGGATGGGATTGAAGGTCCCTTCCCACCCAAACCATCCTGCAATTCCAATTTCCATACCACCAGGCCCTTTGGGAAGGTTCTGCACTCAGTGCAGGAGCTCTAAATGGAATGACAAACACAATTCCAGCCTCTGCAGCGTGTGGAGCCCTCCACAGCCACGTGGATCCCCTGGGATGCAGACACAGCCTGAGCTGGCAGGGGCCAACACCCCCATCCACGCAGCAGCCCCCAGAGAATTCCCCAGGGATCAGGGAATCCTACACCCCCACTTTAGCTGGCCTACATTTCCCAGCAATCAGCTGAGCCCTGGGGGAAATCAGGACAAACCTGCTTGGAGACCAGGCTGGAAATCAAGGGAAGAGCCCTTCTCAGCTGGAAGTGGCTCCTCTGGTGAAAAACATGAGGGATCAATTCCTGCAATTTGGAACCTGTGTTTCTTTGCACAGCTGAATAATTCACAGCTGTGATGTTTAAGATACTCCCTCAATTGAAGAATTTAATTTTCTATTGTACCTAAGTAAAGAAGAAAAGTTTAAAAGAAGTTTCAGGGCTGGCAACACCAGCAGCACGTTCCAGCACTGGTTTAAAATTCTGAATTTGCCCACAACCACTGTTTTCTCTAAAAGCAGGAAAACAGCTGATCCTCTCAGCACAGCTCTAACCTGAGTTTATGGGTTGGAATTTTTAATTTTTTGCAAGGTTTTCTAACTGCCCGATAAAGGGATGGTTTGACCTACTCATGAGGCTTTTCCTGCACCTGTATCTAGAAACAAGATGCTCCAGAGGTGACTGCCACTTGCTGTGCTGTGTTCCAGAACCTTCCCAAAGTTATGGAATGTGAACGTGCTGATCCAGCAGGGACAGAAGCCCAGAGGTGGCACTGGGACAGCACTGAACAGGAATGAGGCACTTTTGGGATCCAGCCACCCTAAACATCCCACCCTAAAATTCTGCTGTGGAAGAGACAGGGATGGCAAAAAGCCCCTGGCACTGAGGAATGACTGACAGCAACCTGAGAACTCTTCATGAAGAACAAACAACACTGGCTTGGACACTCCCAGGGATCCAGCCACAGCTTCTCTGGGAATCCCATCCCAGCCAGGAATTCCTAATTCCCAAAATGCCATCCAGCCCTGCCCTGAAGGATGAGGTGTTTCTGGAGAGCCCAGATGTTTGTTTTTATTGATTATTGCTTCTTTTCACCCCTGAATATTTGGGATGAAGCTTTGGGAAGGCACCTTCCACACCCTGAGATTTCTCCAGACTGCCAGAGCTCTTTGTCACTGTCCCACAGAACAATTATGGCACCAAGGAGGTAAAAAAAACCCTCATCTTAATTCAAATTACACCCCAAATTTAATTTTTTTAAAACTATTTCCCATGGAATTTGAGACAAAAGTGACCCAGCACAGGGCAAACTTCTCTTAATAAATCTGAGTTCTATTTGACTCTATTTTCCAGAGCACAGCAATGTTTCAATTCCCTCAAACACAAGCAAATGGAAATGGAGATTTTGCAAGAGCTTCTCCAGGAGTGAAAACTCCTCAGCATCACCAGGAGCAAAGCCAGAGTGACACAGGGACACTTGATTTGCTCGAAGGAAAAATCCCATTAAAACATCTGTAATGTTTATTATAAAGCTGTTTTCCCAGAGATTTAAAAGAGAAAAATCCAAGGCTAATTCCTGCTTTTCCTTTCGTTCTTTACCCCACTCCTGCACAGAGCAGAAGCAGCACCAACACAAATTCCACCTGGCTGACACAACCTACAACTGCATCAAAAGCCAAGGGAGGAAAATTTAGAGGAAAAGTAGCCTGGATGTTGTGGAATTGTTTTCTCATTACATTTTAATTTCCTGCCTGGTTTGTACTATCAATTTCTTGATAACGAGGCACCAAAAGTGCATTTTATCTCTTCAAAAAGCCTTTAGCAGCAAAATGAGACAAGTGTTTCGCTTTCTCTGTCTGCAGCTTCCACTGATTTCACCCTCTCTCCCAATTTTCAATTTTTTAATTTTTCCTTTACGTGCTCACACTTGGCTTTGGGGTTTTTTTTTCCCCCCACTTTACCACAATGGTAGCTTTCAGTTTTTTAGCAGGAGTTTGGTAAAAATACCAGGAGAATGGTAAAAATAAGTCCTAAATTTCTGTATCTTCAATTTCTTTATTTCACCCCATCTCACAAAGCTTTGCCCATGAATTGCAATTGTGCATCCATGGATTTTGGAATATGCATGGAGAGAGCAAATATTCCCAGAACCTCACTATTCTCCTGCTCTGGGAAGTTACAACACACTGGGTTGGGATTTTTTCCTGTAATTCCATGTTACTGTTGCTATTATTTAGTGCTTGCAGTCCCAGCTCATTTTTACCCTTCAATTTTACCACATGCTGAATATACAGGAGAGGGGGGGGAAAAAGCACCAAAAGCTCTTCCTTTCCAGGAAAACTCAGTGGGAAATAAAATCAAATACAAAATAAATGTATTTATAAAAATCTGCAATGTCACCACTGGCCAGAGATGGGGAAAATCTCAGCCTGAGCCTTTATACAACGCTCAGTTGTTTGCAAAAAAGCACAATTCTGCATTCTGGAAAGAAGTTTACAAGTTTTAAGGACATGGCTGTGTTTAATGTGAGAGCACAAAGTGAGTGCAAATCCAGAGTCACTTTGGAATTTAAGTCAGGAATTGGCAAACCCAACCTGCAATGTTTGATTTGTTATTGGGGTGTTCTAAAGAAATTATTCAATTATCTCTCATTTTTCCACGTTTTTCTGCAGAATTTCTCTCTTCACCCCCAGTGCTGGCAGCACAGATTTTTTCTAACTCCATTTATAATCCCATTTATAGCCTCAGCTCCAGTGTCCCATCAGGAGCACAGCCCTCAACAATTGGGAATTTCTGGTTTATCTCAGAAGAAAATCTCTCCTCATGTTCTCCTCTCTCCCCTGGAAGTGACTCCCACTTTGTTTTCATACAGGAGCAGGTGAAAAACCTGACAGAATTTCCTTCCTGGCAACCTCAGCTTGCCACAGGATAAAACTGAGCTCCAATCAGTTACAAAATACACCAAATAAATAAAATAATACCAAATAAAATACACCAAATAAAATCCCTGCAGTTGTTTAGACCTAAGATGACAGGAGAATATTTTAATAAAGTCTATCAAATACATTCAAGTGAAAATCACTGTAATTAGGTCAAAATGGACTTGAAACAATTCTAATTTGTTTGTGAGATTCTGAAATAAATTGAAATCAATTTCAGTTTTGCTGCCAGGAATGCAGAATGAATTCTGCAGTATTTATGTGCAGAGGGGCTGCCTGGGGGTTACCTGGGCAGCCCCACTTGGCTTTTCCCCCCTTTTTGGTGACTCTGCTGCTCCCCTTGCCCATCCCAGAGATCCCAAATGTTCCCCCTGAATTCCAAAGCTGCCATTCCTGCAGTGCCCCCATTTCCTTCATCATTCCTAGAGCAAAGCAGGCAGGAGGAAGAGGCTGAGGTTTTTTAACCTTTCAGAGGAATCACTGCAGAAAACAGCACAAATACTTTTTTTTTTTTTGAGTTTGTCAGCCTGGGCAGAGCAGGGCTCCAAGGCTCCTAGTGAAAGCTGAATTCTTTTATTTGCTGTTCTTTACACCTCTCCAAGGAAGAGGAAGGTGTGGAAGACAGAAAAGCAGCAGCAAGGTGCCAGATTTTCCCCCAAATTCTCTTTTTAAAGCACTTTTTCCTGCTGCAGTTTCAGGCTATGGCAAGCTCATTAAAAATGCAACATACTTGTGATGATTTTAAATAAGAATTATTCTAATAATGCCAAATAATTGCCAATTCCTGAAGTACTAAAACCACAGGGCAATTTATTAAAAGCACTGTGGAGTGTTGGAGTTAAGGATCCCAGAAGTGACAAACTCCTCCTGTTCTGTGCTGGCACCACCCCACTAGAACCAGAAGAATTTTGAAACCAGATTTATTTCAATTTGCAAGTTCAGGCACAGAATTTGTAATTTTTTCTAGAACTACTCAATTACTGTCACATTTTCTGTTTTCCCACAGGTGGTTTTTTGTGATGTTACTCACACAGGTCAGCAGCAGCTTGATTTGAATATTTTCAGTTTGGCATCAGCAGAAATACTTAGACCAAAACTCAGCTTTCCAATTTTACATTAAAAAGCACCAAAATCAGAAGAAAAATGCAGCAAAATAGGGGGTGAAAGGAAGCAAAAATCTGAGGCAGCCTTCTAAAAAGTAAGTATTTTCCATTGAGTAATGGCAATGATGTGAGCAAGATAAAATCAAAGCTCCAAAGGTGTTGTTACTACATGTAGGACATGTTCTCCTACAACATTTTCTTTAGTACTGACAGAAAATGTTCTGCCCCACACCCAAACCAGTATTTGATAACCCTTCAGTAATATTTTCCCTAAAATCTAATGTACAAATGAAATATTTTAATTACACCCTATTGATAAAGTCAAAAAGCAGAGATTTGTAAGTTATTTTAAATGAGAAATACTTGGTTAAACTTAGTTTAATTAAACTAAGTTTTGCTGTTTAAAAAACAAGTAAAAGCCAAATAAACCTGTTATTTATCCCTTCAATTTTAAATAATTGGGAAAACACTAGGGGGGAAGAAATGCAATCCTTGTGATAACTTAAATTATTTTATTTCCTTCTAACTATAAATTTTAGGATTTGGGAGTTGAAGTCCTGCTGTCATTCTGTGGAAAATAATGCTACATTTCCCAAGTGGAAATACTGAATTTTGGACAGTCAGATCAGTGGATTTCACTTTAAAAAGGCAGAGAAAGGCCCTGCCCTCAGTCAGAAAGACTAAAAAAAGCAGAAATTCTCAGTGCAGTTTGAGACAAAACCTGGTGGGATGAAATATAAAAATTATGGTGGGAAAACTCTGGTTTATGGCTAATATTTGCTCTACTTCCCCTTATTTCCCTTTGTAGGGTGGAAAGCCTCAAATTCAGCTTTTAGGAAAAAAGGGATGCTCCCCTCATTGAAACAATTTGTGGGAGAAGAAAACAAATTTCCACATTTGGGGGAGAAAAATATACAATAAATTAAGATATCAATATTCTTTTCCCAATATTCTCTGGCCCAGCATTCCCACCCTGCTTCATCTTTCACTTTACATTTCTCCCTTCTGGAAATTTTGGCAAAACGAGGTTACAGAACAATTGTATTTAAAAAAAAAAAGGATGTATTTACTCCAAGTTGTTTTCTTGGAGGTGCTTCTCTCTCCATCCTGAAGCAGAAAATACAGGAATAAATGTTGGAGGAAATCATTAATTGGCATGGAGACTTGCAAACAGAGATATCCTCTTTTTGTGAGTGTAGCTGTAAAAAAGGACTGCACAGAAAGCCTGGAGGAAGTGAAGCAAGCACAGCCACCCAGCTACAAGTTTTTTAAATATTTTGGTTTTTTTGAGGGGAACTGGAAGCTCCTTTGACAGAACCAGGCCTCAAATAAACTCTAATAAACATTTCTGACCTTGGGAAGCTCCCAGTGATCACTGATTTCTCAGCCAGAGTAGATTTGGGACTTATTAGTAATTACAGGTAATGCAGAAATAGTTATTTAATGGAATTAATATTTAAATACTTGTAGCTTAATTTACATTTTAATAGGCTGGCATGTAGCAAAATTCTCATTATTTAAAAACTAGAAAAAGAATTCATGTTGTTCCCTTCAGCCTGACTTTAAAACAGCACACAAATGCAAGCAAGCCTCAGAATCTGAAGGTCAAACATTAATATAAATATTGAATATAATTATATTGACAAATTGTGATTATTTTTACAGTATGAGCTGTAAACTGTAATTGGTTATAAAGGTGATATTTCTGGAGCTGGTAAACAACAAACAATTCAGGGGATTTTTCTTGCACTTATTTTATGCACAATTCATTTCTCCCCACATTTCTCAATAAAACCACATCTCTACTATGAGAGCAGCAGACAACAGCAGATGAAACAATTAAACAATTCAGATTTCAATGAATATTGCTGGAGTTGAGCCACAAAAGCCCCCCCAGCTGCTGAGTCTCTGCCACGCTGAAGCAGCACAATAATATTGGGGTTGAAGGATCCTTTGACACTCCAATATTTACGTGCTGCTAGGGCGGGACGAGCACAACTCCTGCAGGCAGAACTCACAATTCCCTCCTGGAAAAAGGGACACAGGATCCCCGAGTGCTTCTGAGCCTTCAATTCCTCCAGCAGCAAATAATGATTCGCACCTTGAGCACAGCATGCAAACCATGATGTGCTGCTACAGCACTTCAAGGCAACCTTTCAAACCTGCCCTTTCTGAGAGTTTTAACTGGAAATACAACTTCCAAATGGGTTTTATTGGCACACCAACCTGTAGAATTAAGAACCTGTTATGATCCAGATCAATCCCGTGGCTTCGGAGAAGAATCCCAACATCTTTGAATGTCGTTTTCTTGCCATTGATGTGGTAGGTGGAAGAATTGTCTCTATAGGCAGTTCTAGAGACACAGAATTTGCTGTCAGGAATCACTTCATAATCATCTCCTTCCTGCTTTGGGGAAACATAAAGCCAGAGAATTACTGTAGCTGTGGATTTACCTCCTATTTCACAATTAAGCAGCTAAATTTCGTCATGAGATGTTTTTATCACGGACTCTGAATTGTACAAGTGGGAGCTGTCTTAAAATTGCATCTCTCAAAACAAAAGAGAGAAAAACAACAAAAAATCCATTGAGAAGTGGCAAAATCCCCTGAAGTGTGTTGATGTGATGCCTGTCCCAGCTCTGCCATCAGCTGCTGCAGTGGCACTGCTGTCCCAGGCTGCAGGGACTCTGGGGGCTGCAGAGCTCCACAGAGAAAACTCCCCAAGGTAAAAAAAGCCAAACATGAAAGATGTGACAAATGTGACATCAGCAGCTTCAAAAGAGAGCTTCTATTTACCTTCAGAGCAGCAGCCAAAATAAAACTGGTGCCAGGCTTTAAGAAGTTAAAACTCACCCAGATTAACCCCCAAGAGCTCTCAAATTGCTCTCAAATTTTAAAGCAAACTTAGCTTCTGGATATTCATATAAATTTTAAAAAAAAAAATTTTATTTAAATATATGAATTTTTAAATCTGGTTGTTATAAATACAAAAAGAAAAAAAAATAAAAGTATTTTCAAACAGTTCCTAAAAAAGGCTGGAAATGCTGCCACTTTATTAACACTATTTTTAGAATTTCAATGTACACTTCCCACTTTTTTGGTCGACCCTAAATTTAAAAGTTTGGATGTGTGCACAAAGGAGAAATTTAAATTAAGAGAAATAAATTCTTTGTACCACAATTGCAATAAATCAACAAAAAATGCTAAAGTTTTTATCAATACACAGAGCAGCAAGCAAAAGAAATATTTTTTTAATTTGCCAACACTTTCTATTTCATTCAAACAAAATATCAGCGTCAAAAAATTTTAGTGGTAAAATGTGTGGTCCAGAATTTTTGCTGAAAAATCTGTTATAAAATTGCAGGCATGTTTACAGTACATAAAGTGTAAATAAGTTTCAGATTCATTATATATTTTTCTAAATTTAGATAACCTAAAATAATTTCTAATTGGTTTGAGAAGTTGTGCTTAAATAGGTTTTATTTCTTAATACATATGTTTGTTATACATTTAAGAATATCTAATATTTCCCAACACAGACTTATAAATTTTTGTTAAATTCTTTTAATTGCAGAAATAAATTTATTTGCTTGAGGGAAACAAGATTACAAATTAAAACGAATTCTTCTTAAAATGATGATTAAAAATTTCTAAATTGTTTTCAAACACAAATCTACTACATATTAGTCCTGCAGCAAATAAAAGAAGCTTTATTAAGATTTTAAGTGCTGCACTACTCAACAGAGGATTTTTAAAGTTAATTAACACTGATGGTTTATATCCCAAAGGTAAACTAATCATGCTGTGAAGTTTTCCCCAGCTCCAACGAAAATAAGCAAATATTCAAAGTTTTTCAGGTCCTTAAAGGAAAAAACCTGGAATCATACATACCTTGTCAGTGATCTTTTGGAAGTGAACTTCCACAGAACAGCTCTGGATGTCCCTGTGCTCATCTGAATTATGGATCAGCACCGAGAGTTTTTTGGATCGGATTTTTTGGGCTCGATAGCCAAAGACAAAAAGCAGGGAATCGATGATGTTGGATTTGCCGCTGCCATTTGGGCCCACAATACACGAGAAACGCTGCACAGAGAAGGGCAAAGAAGTGATCTTCAAAGGGAAATAAACCCTGCCCAGTGGCCAGCACCCATTTCAAGCACAATTATTCCTCGTGCGTGCAAGTGGCTGAGAGCTGAGCTTTTGCTGCCAGAGGTAAAAGTGAATCAAGGCCCCAGATCCAGCTCAGCTTTCCCAGCTGCACTGGTTAACCCAAAGCCCTGCACTTTGCAGCCTTCACAAGCAAAGTTTCATGCTCAGCCACGTAAGTCTCTTGTGGGCACTAAAAAATATTCTCTTTCTTCAAACACAGCCCTAAAAGTTCTCCAGCAAACGAAATCAAGAGAAAAGAGTTTTTCTAAGCTGTGCTGACAAATTCAAATTGCACAGCATTGGAAAGTTGCACTTAACTGTTTTCTCTACTTAATTTAGAATATTACTATCAAAATATTTCTAAAGCTTAAATATGTTTTCAGTTATTTTGAGGTCAGCTGAGATGAAAATGCAGAAGGAATAGTACCACCCAGTGAAGTCTTACCTTCAGTTCAAAACCACTTAAGGAAAAAGAAAGATACCTTGTGAAAAGGTCCCAGAATTCGCTCCCCTGCATAGGATTTGAAGTTCTGGTTTACAATGTGAGTGATCATGAGGCGAGGAGCACCAGGTTCACTGGTCATTGCTGGAGGTGGGGGAGGAGGGATGCTACCCAAAATCTCTTCTAAACTTCGATTATCCACCACCTCATCTGAGGCTGCTAAAACCCATCCAAATAAACAGAAAAACAAAGAAAAAAAAACACAAAAAAACAACTGTAAGCTCTCGATGATTTGACACCTTTTAAAATGTTGAGCCGAAAAAAGCAAACATCACTTGTGTCTGGACCAAACTGCATTTTGGCCTGTAATTATTAATATGAGCTGAGTGGAATTAAAATTCTTCTTTCCACAAACAAAATGTTTTTTAAGAGCTACTTAAGATGTCCCATCGCTGGGTTTGTTCTTTCATTATGTAATTCTTATTCCAACACACTTTAACAGGCCCCCTGCAATTCCAACAGCTCCAACCATCACAATAAATCTGCAAATCTGAAGCAGGCAAAGCCTTTCTAATGAATAAGTGCAAAGCCACATTTCAGAGTCACTGTGCAAGATTTGGGGATCTCTCACGAGGCTCTGAAAGCTGCAATGACAGCACGGCTGCTCTGCAAAGACAGGAAGTTTGTTACGAAAACAAACTGTCCCCCTGGATATCAGCAGAGCAGCTTTTCCCCAGGCACCAGCAGCTCCTTCTTCCAACAGGCAGCAGTTTTTGCCACCAATTTCAATGTATTTGTCTATTTGTCAAATACCTGCCTTCTACAACTGCACATCTGGCTCCCTAAAAAGTTACACAGCTGCTGGTTTTGCAGATTTTTTTCTGCAAAAGCTCAACTCAAGAAAATACACTGCTTCATGAAAAAGAAAGTCAAATCATTTTAAGAGTTAAGTAAATAAACTTGACATTTATTCCATTCCAAGAAATCCCATACCATTGGCTGCCTATAAATTTGGAAAATCCTGCTGTTGTACCACAATCTTAAATACAATGCTCCAGGATCAGACACTGAAATAGGCTTTATTAGGAGAAAGTATACAAATTGCTGTTGCACTTGCACTGGGCCAAACCCTTTAACTCTTTGCAAGCTCTTTTGACCATTTTAAAAGCAGTTTGAAATTGCCAGGGCTTTCAGCGATGCTTTATAAAAGGGAAAAGAGCAAATCCCATCTGGAAGAGTTGGGAAATTCAGGTTGCTGCTAAGGAGGCTCGATGAGCACCACGAGAGCCAGCCCAGACCTACCTTGGGGAGTTTCTCTGTCAGGCTCCCTGGTGCCTTCCTTTTCCACTTCCATGTCCATGTCGGACTCCTCCAAGGGCTCCCTGCCCTTCCCACGGGCTGCAGTGGAGGTTTTGGTGCTCTTGCCTGGCACGGTCCCTGTTGGCTGCTCCCCTTCCATTCCAAGCAATCAAACAACCGAAGAGCTCTATCTCCTTTGCTAACACAAACAAGAGAACCCCGTGATCTCAGCCCTGAGCTCCAACCCCACAAGGAATTCACCTACACCTCTGCCCACAGGCTCGACTCATTTAGAAACTTCTGACTGGAGGTATTTAGAAGACAAAAATCCAAATTTGAAACAAAATATCGAGGTTAGCATCACAATGATATAATTTAAGATACATCACCCCCAAAAGAAGGGGCTGAGCCTAATCTGTTTTAACAGCCCGGATCTACCTGCTGCCAACTCCTGAGGACACGTTCAGGGCACTGACTTTGCTCCCTGAAAGCCACCGTGGTGCTGGGGGCAAAAGAGTTAAAGACACATTGAATAACAAGCCCAGGAGCCACACGTCTCTACTCTCCTGGAAGAGCTCGTTATATTTCAGACCTGACACTCGTTTTACTTTCAGTAATCCGTGCTAAATACTTGTATGGATATAGAGAGATTAATAAATAGACAGAGAATCAAAAGCCCTACGTGATTATAGCAAAGGCTTGACTCTTCAATAATTTAAATCAACACACTCTGCTCATAAAATACAACACAACCCCTCCTGCCAGCATTCAGCATTTCAGCGAGAAAGCAAAAACGAAATACCTTCATCTAGCTGGGATGTTAAAGTGATCTGAGCAAGGACGAGCATTACAAAAGCCATCAGCTGGCACTTGAGTACGGCTCCCCAAACGGGTGAGGAGAAAGCACCCGATGAGAAGAAAAGACGAGTGAGGAGCGAAACTCTCCCCAAAGAGTTGAAATCGCAGCAAGTGGCGAAGTGAGCTCGCAGAAAAACAGACGTGAGAAAGTTTACTTCTCACAAGATAAAAAAACTGACGTGGTTAGAAAGTCATCTTACAATTGGTGCCAATCATTTGACGTTTTCAGACCTACCCCCAGCCCACACTCTCATGAGAGCCCTTCGTTTGGGACAATGGGGGAGGGGGGAAATCAGAGACAGAACTCATTTTCAGGCAATTTGAGTCTATGCCCCCGTTCAGAACTGTTCCGCAATGGCTGTCGCGGACAATTACAGCCTCTCAAAGCACATTTATTTCTTATTTTTTCCCAAACTGCTCCACTCCAACAGTATTGTGCAATATAGACCTATTTACCTTCCCAACCCTTCCCCCCACCCCCGGATACTTCTCCAGAATGAACAAGCCGAACTACTTGACCTCAGCTTTTAAATCGCGATAAATCGGCTGCCACATAGTCTCTAACAAATTTAACAAATTCGTGCCCAGCCCCTCCCCCGAGCCAGCTCGAAGGTGCTCGGTAAAAGCATCTCTCCTGCCAAGCGCCGTTTTCCTTACGGGGATGGCGAAAAAAGAGCCGGAGACGGACAGAAAAGCTTCCTTATTAGCAGCCGATTAAATCTGAGAGCGACAAGCCCTGGCAGTGACAAATCTGGGGCTTTTTCAAAGCTTTAAGGAGCCACACTGCACCCTTGTCGCGTTCTTTCCAAATCCCAGAATATTCCGAGTTGGAAACGACCCACGGGGTTTATGGAGTCCAGCTCTTTTAAGCGAACGGCCAATCGTTACGGGCTTTCTTGCTATTTTTCTCTCATCCTTCAAGCATCAAAGCAGCAGGCAGAGCCGGGGCTAGAAGGGACCCGATTAAAATCGGGTCTCTCCGCTACCCAAACGCGTCCCTGAACTTGCCCATCCTCCGAGCCGCGGTGCCCGGGGGTCCCTAAGGACACAGCGGGAGCCCTTGGGCTGCACAGCCGCTCGGGGACCGGCTCCTCAAACCGCTGTGCGACAGCAGCCGGGACGGAGCCGCCGTGCCCGGAGCCCTCGGGGGGACCCTCAGCGGGGCAGCCCGGCCCGGGCAGAGGCGCTGCGGCCGCTTTTGCTCCCTCCGGGCGAGGGGGGAAGCGGGGAAATCAGGCGCGGGGCAGAACCCGCCGTTCCCTCAGCACCTCCTGCCATCCCCTCAGCACCCCCCGTCTCCCCATCAGCGCCTTCTCCTCAGCACCCCCTGTCTCTCCCCTCGGCACCTCCCTTTCAACATCCCTTGTCCCCCCTTAGCACCTTCCCCTCCAAAGTCCTCATCTCCACCTCAGCAGCCCTTGTCTCCCCTCAACTCACCCAGCATCTCTTTTTTTCTCCCATCAGCACCCCCTGCCCGGGGTAGCCCCCTGAGGGCACCTCCCCCGCCGCGAAGCCCCCCCAAGCCCACCGCCCTGAGGCGAACCACCATCGCTTCCTCCCGCCGAGCTCCTACCTGCTCCTCCCGGCGGTTCCGTGCCCCGGCGAGGCGGCGGCAGCGCGGGCGGCTCCGGCTACTATAGAAGCTCGACCGCTTCCACACTCGAAAATGGCGCCGAAACGGCGAACTCGAACCGAAATTCGTTAGAAAAGCGCGGGGCAGGCTGGGACGGGAGGGGCCGGGCCCGCGGGTTTGAACGGCACCGCCGCCCCCGCCCGCCATCTTGTGTTCGTTACAGCAGGGAGGGCAGAGCGCCCAGAAATCCGCCCGGAGCGGCTTTTTCTGGGGAGATTCGGAGGGATGGGAGACATTAGGGAGTGAGGGCGACGCCGTAACACAGTCTTGCGGCCGTGCCGGCGGAGAAAGGGGTTAATTTTAATTTTAGAAGTAGGTCAGTGGGCGGCGCTTGGTTGCTGGGCGACGCGCGCTGGTTTAAAAATAATAAAAAATTATTTAAAAAAAATTTACAAGTGAAAAAAATATTTAAAAATGCTGACAGCGCGGCGATTTTGAAGCGGGTTTAATTAATTAACGGGCGGCGCCGTGGCACCCTGGGGGGGCCGGGGGGGACCCGTGAGGTGGCGGAGGAGGAGGACGAAGAGGATGCGGTCTCGCGAGAAGTCGCCATAGCGACGGCGGCGCTTGGCGGCGGGGGGAGCGGGACCCGCCGCTCCTGAGGCGACGGGAGCGAGAGGGAGAGG
>VWZP01007919.1:71323-109394 GCA_013396995.1 Dicaeum eximium | reverse complement strand
CCCTCCCGCTGGCCGCGCAGGTAAAGGCGCGCTGGGGAGGCGGCGGCCGCCGGCCCCCTCCCCTCGGCTGAGTCACCGCCGCGGTGGGCGAGAGGGTCGGGACCGTGACCCCCGGCTGGGCGTGGGACGGACGGATGGAAGGGAGGGGAGGGAGAGCTCCGGGGGACAGCTGAGGGCAGGGCGGGACAGCCCCGACCCCCGGCTGCTGGCGGCCCTCAGGAGGGTTTGGATAATTGCTTCTTGGAAGGCTGAGAGCGGAGGGAAAAGCGGGTGTTGGTGATGGCCGAGGCTGCCCTCAGGGTTTGGTGTCTCCTTCTTCGTGCCCCCCGTTCCGCCGGCTGCTTTTCCTTCTCGGCATTCCCCCCATCCTGCTGTAGTATTCCTTCCCGCTGCTCCCATCCTGCCGCTGTTTTCCCTTTCCTGCTCTGCCCCCATCCCTTCCCGTTGCCTTCCCTATCCCGCCCGCTAGTTTTCTTTCCCTCTGTCATTCCCTCCCTGCTGCCCCCATCCCTCTTTCCTCCGCCGTCCCTGATCCTCATCTCCAGGCCAGCAGCTCCGGATGGCGCAGGGAGGAGGCGTGAGGCGCTTGGGCTTCTCCGAGTCGGGATAATTCCTGGTTATAATTCCTGGTTATAATTCCTGCTTATTGCCACATCTCTTCTCAAACTCCAGCGGAGCCGCTGCTGGATTCCTTGGGATGGAGGGAATACGTGGGCTGGTAGTGATGGATGTACCTGGGGATGGCCCAGGGTGGGCGTTCAGCCTTTTAGCGGCACATACAAAGCAATTAAAATGCATTAAAAATTATAATAAAGTTCTGGGCTTTGAAAGGAAAATAACAGGCTTTCCCTTCCTGGCTGTGTGTCACACACAAGGGATCTCCAGTGCTCCAACCTCTGATGTTTAGGCTTGATCTTAAAGGTATTTTCCAACCTTAATTACTCAAGGATTCACTGTTCACAGCATCATTCTTTTCTCAAGTTGTCCCTATTCAGCTGGATAATGTGAAAACAGAATTCTCTTTAAACTCAGGTATTTCTTGGTGCTTCTTTTTCTCCAGTAGTGATGTAATATTACTTCAGAACTTTTAATTTTAGCATTAGTGTCTTCCTTTTTAATTTTGGCTGCTTGTGTATGTATATATGTTATGCTAATTATACATACTTATCTATGTATTTGTTTTCTTTTATTACAGTTATAACACATGGTTTTAATGTTCCATCTGAACAACTGAGATGAGACTGAAGACTTCCCTTTTAAAGGAGCCAAAACATATCCTTTGTCACAGAAAAAAAACCATGGAACATCATGTTCATTCTGAATAGACTCTTCCAGAAAATATTTTTTTATTGTTGAAGTTACAGTACAATATTAGTAAATTGCAGATGGCTTTTTTTCCTGTTTTTCCTTTGTTCTCCTTGTCATTGAGTGCAGCCTTTAAGACAACCTTTTAAGAGATATTGAACACTTACATATGATGTGGTGTTTATAAACCAACACTTTTGAATGATAGTTGGATGTTTTACACTAAGACCCTTCATTAACACAACATTTTAGCCATGTTTCAATAACTTTACATCATAAGAATTTTATTTTCACATGAAAATTTGCTTCATTTTTGGCTGAATTTTTACCAGCTCTTCTTGGTATATAAGAGCAAGAAAAAAAAAAAAAAAAAAGAAGATTGTTTTGATAATATTGAGTGGAATGTTTAATATTAAAAAACAATCTTCCTGTATTGTCCCTTCAGTCCTGAACAGCCAAGTTGGGGTATTTGATTATTTTTAAGAGCTAAACCTTTCAGATTCCTTAACAGAATGAAACATAAGGACTTGGTGAGCTGTGTGGGGTGGACAACAGCTGATGAGCTCTACTCCTGCAGCGACGACCACCAGGTGATGAAATGGAACCCTGTGACCAGCGAGACCACTCGTGTGGTGAAGCTGCCAGATGATGTTTATCCCCTAGATCTGCACTGGTTTCCCAGAGGAATTGCTGGGAAAAAGCAATCCCAGACTGAGAGCTTTGTTCTGACCAGCTCTGATGGTAAGGCTGTTGAAAATATTCCGGTGAATTTAAAATATTTATTGTTTCCTACCCTTTAGTAGTCAGTCAAATACAAGGCATTATTTGGGGAGCAAGAAGCTTTGAGGATTGTTTGAGATGGGGTTTTTTTCCCTTCTCCTCAAAAAAATTTTGCACCCAGCCAGATTTTTCTTCCTGCATGAATTTTCCTGCACTAGTTTATTCCTGCAATTTTCCTGCACCAGCAAACTCCCCTCTGTTATAAGGATTCCTGGAAACTTGCTGAATCCAATGGAAAAGGAGCATAATGTCTTTACAGGCTTGCATTAATTCCTGGTTGAACTGCAGATGTTTGAAATCAGAGCAAATGTAAATTTAGTCCCCTTGGGTTTCCTTCTGAAATGTATCTCTTGGGGGATATTGTCCTTTTATTTCCTACTGACATTGGTCTCGTTGCTTTTTTTTTTTCCCCACAAAAATGAAGAAATTTTTTGGCTTTAACCTTCAAATTAAGGACAAATCATAAGTGATTCAACCTTTTTTTTCATTTTTTATTGATAATTTTATATTAGGCCAGCACTTAAGAGTCCATGGAAGTTAATGAACAAAACATGCATGTTTTATATTCTGTGTTTGGATAGGCTGGGAGTCTCCCATTGGAAATCCCTTCAAAACTGGGGAGTCATTCTCAGGTTGAGGACAGTTCTGGCTTCAGTACTTAATAAAGGACCAGAGATTAAGTAAATCACTTCTACCTACTCCAGGCATTTGGCTAAAATTTTCTCTTTTTTTGTGTAGTAAGTTGGAATTTGAAAGGCTCTGTTCCATGGAAATGGAGAAACCTCCCTGTGGGAATGCCATGGAAAAAGCATTTGACTGTCACCAATTGTGAATTCTCCTGTTGGAGAAGCAAAGAAGTTGCAGAAGTAAAGCTGCTATCCATGAAAACTTGATCTCCCCTGTTGTGCAGAAGGATTAGGATACAGTTTTAAGTGATGATCACATTTTTTCCAGAGGAATTCTGCAAAGCTCATCCTGCTTTTACATGTAACCATGTTCTTCCCTGCTCAGCTACAATTTCCTCTGTTCCCTCTTTGGAAGGGGCCCTGTGAGAGAAGTAGGAGCTTGTGGAGTGGGAGAGGATGCAAAAGATTGGGAAAATAGCAGAGTTTTCCCTGGATAACAAGTGTTTATCTGAAACTTTGACATTGCCCGTTTTCCTGATATTTTTGACTTTACCAAAGCCTTCAGTTCCTTCCCAGCTGCTTGAGCTTCCACTGGAATTTCATTTGTCTCTTAGGAGTTGAGGAATTGCTCAGAGAAACATTCAGGGATTCTGCTTAGATCAGTGGAAGCTGTTTCAATCTGTAAAATCCCATGGAATTCTTTATATCCTGAGGAAAGGGATGGCTCTGGAGAGCTCAGCCACATCATGCTGAGTCCTGTAGGTGATGGCATGGGAATATTCCTGGTCCTGAGATTTGGTTTAGGGATTCTCCAAGGAAAAAGGTCTTGGATACAGATGGAACAAAGACACTGCATGGAAAAAGGTGCAGAAAATTAAATATTTATTTATCAGAAAATAAAAGTTTTTTTAATGTAAAAGCAGAAAAGGCCATTTTGACAATTGAATTGGAGAAATTAACATTGAATTCCTCTAAATCCAGTTATTGCTTACACAAAAACATGAAAATCTCAGACCTGAGAGATGTTCTGTACAACAAGTGAAAACTGATTTATCCAAACCATCGTTTTTTATCAGTGTTAAAAGCCTTTTCCTTGGAAATCTTGTATTGGCAGAGATTTGGCTGGATGATTGTGCCAAAAGTTCTGGTCACTCAGGAACTCCCTTGCAGTGGTTCAGTCTGGCAGCTTCGATCAAATTACACTAAAAATAATTTGATTTTAAAGTAGTTAATTTCAATTACCCAACTGCTCATTTTTCCAAGCTCTCCATTGTCTGCTCTTTGCTCCAGTTTAAATTTGATCTTCCTGGATTTGAGCAGCATCCCTTATTTGGGAAGAAAAACTTCCTGATGCTTCTGTTGAAATCCTTACAAACTTTGGGGCTGGCTGCTGTGGAATTCCATCCCAGCTCCAGCATGGAAGCAGGAATAGTTCTGATTTGAGCTGGGAAAAACAACTGGATGTTTTCTTTGTGTTGTTGCTTTCTTGGTTTGTCTGTGTGTCTTCCACAGAAGGTACCAGCACTGCTCTAATAATATATAATGTAATTAATAGTGTAATATAATTAATAATTTACTATATTATTCATTATCTATAATTATGTAAATTATATACACTGATTTTTTTTTTTAAAAGGGAAATTCCACTTGATTTCCAAGCTAGGAAGAGTGGAGAAAAGTGTGGAAGCACATTGTGGAGCTGTCCTTGCAGGAAGATGGAATTATGAGGGAACAGCCCTGGTTACAGGTGAGCATTCCTATCTTAATAAAGTGCTTTGAAAACTAAAATAATAATCTGGGGTTTTTTTTGTCTTAATTATTACAGAGCTCGTTATCACCTTGTGTACTTGGAGTTCATTGTGCACTGTTTAATTAATGCTATTTTAGCTTAGTGTTGTCCATTTTAATTAATAGATCTAGTACAAATATTTCTCTTTTTTCATTTAAGTCGTCCAACCTACTTGAAAATAAATGTTTTAATATCAGAGAGCTTAGATGGTTTTGTGGCTGTTCTGAACTTCAGAAAGGAGAATATTTGACTTCTTTCTTTTCTGTCTGTTACAAGAAAAAGTTGCTAAGTTGGTACATTTATATCCCTGCACATTTGGGTTTTTTAGCCAAAAAGGCTCATTGATCTCATTGAATATTCCTGTGCTTTATTCCTTAATTATCAGTAATTATCCCCTACAGCCTGTTTATATTAATGCTAAGGGAGTGAGCCACAATTTCTTCATTTCTACTCCATTTTTGGTACTAAATCTTTTGTTATTTAGTTGCTTTTGGCATTTTTTGTCCCAAATTGTATCTCAGTTTGAGGGGAACTGCTGCAATTCCCTGTGCTGGGCTCCTTGCTGGGGTTTCTGGTGGTGTCAGCCTCCTGCTGATGGAGCACAGCTGATTCCTCTGGACAGATTCCAGCTCAGGCCACAAGAACTGCAGATAATTTTGGATCTGCTCATTTCCAGACTCTGAAATGCTGCTTCAAGGAACTCTGTCTGGCCTGTTCCTCTGAAATCCCAGAGGGACAGAAATATTGTTCTTTTTAAAGACAGCTTTGCCTCAGGAACTTCTCCAAAGACAAAGTCAAAATTGTCTTTTGAATCTTTTTTCTTTTTATGAGTCTGCATGACACTGACACTTTTTTGGGAGTGTGGGAATTCATCACCACTTCCAGTTTATTCTGAGGAGATCAACTCCTCTTCTACCACAGCTGTACTTGGAGGAAGAGTAAATAAATCATTGCTACTGCACCACTTAAAATATTTTAATGGTTATATTTCAACAGCATCAAATGTGCTCAAATAAGATTTTTAATTTTGAGGGGGTTTAAAACATTTTTTTAAACATTTAAAACAACATTGGCTAGATATAAGAACCTGAAATGTGGTAAATAAATTATATTTGAATGGAAGAATTCATTAATTTCTAGGTGCACCTTTTTCCTCATTATTTGGATTATTTGGGAGGCCTAAACTGAAGGACCAGAGCATTTGAAAAATGACACCACAGCAGGAATTGTGTGCTGTTAAAACAGCCCTAACCGTGCTGTGCAGTGTTTAGCAATTAATTCTCCAATAAATAAACGGAGTTCTTTGGTAACAAACACTTATGGTAGAAAATTGAAGCCATCCAAGCAGAGTTACCTTCACTTCCACCATTCATCAGCTGTGAAATTTCCAGTTTAATCCATCAAATCTGCTCCTGCTCCCCTGGGGCTTCCCAGACTCCTTTAAGCAGCTTCTGGGTCGTTGAAGGAATCAAAAATACAGAATTTGGGATACTGAAATAATGATGGCTTTTCCCTTCCTAGGACCAGCTTCAGAAAAGAATTCAGGGATTTTCAGGAAAGGAGGATTTCTTGATACTATCAAAAGAATCATCTTAAATATTTTTCCTTCATCCACTTCCTATTGCATGTTTGGAAGACTAAACAAAAGCAATTTATCTGTAAGAAAAGTTATTTTAATCAAGTGTTCCCTGGGTAAATACAAATATATTTGTTAGACTGACTGTTGCATGGCATTTGCTGATTTCTGTGCTCACTTGCAGCTGGGGAAGATGGCCAAGTGAAAATCTGGTCTAAGAGTGGAATGCTGAGATCCACTTTGGCTCAGCAAGGTGAGTTCCTTTGCTCCAAGCTCCATCAGAACTCCTGCATTTGGGTTATTCTGAAATACATTTAAATAACAGACCCGAAATAAGGCACTGATGGTTTTTTAAAGGGTGTTAAGGCCTTAATTAAATTGAAATGTAAATCAGAGTTGCATTTTCATAAGATTTTGAAACAGTATTTCATTTTTCAAATTAAAAGTGTTGCAATATTTCTGTGTCTCACCTCACGCTGAGGATTTGGTGCCATTTCAGTGAAGATCCTCAGCTAAATTTTGTTTTTCAGACTTCATAGATAGAGCCCGTGTGACCTTGTGACATTTTTGAAGAAACCACATGCACCTGGGCTTGGGTTAAATGTCAGGCCCTTATCTGAGTCTGAAACAAATGATCTGAATTCTTTCAACCTGGGGAAGGCATTTTAACCACAGCACTGAATGTAAAATGCATTTCAGTTCTTTTAAGGAAGTTCACATGCTCCTGCAATGTTTGTCAGGTGAAAAGATAAACCAACTGAACTAGAATTTAAAAAAAAACATTCACATTGAAGCACATCTTCTTCAACATTTCTCAGTTTATGTTGTCACATTTTTTATGCATTGCTTTCCTTATTTGAGGTTTGAAAAAGCATATCAACTAAATTGTGTGCTGTAGTTTGAAATATGAATTTTCATTGGTTTCTGCAACTTCCTGGTGCAATACAAAAGCACAGCTGAGTCCCCATGGAGTAACTGTCAGCTTGTATGTTTTTATAATGTAATTAATAGTGTGATATAATTAATAATTTACTACATAATTAATTATCTATAATTATGTAAATAATATATGTATTTTCAACTTAAAATCTTGTTGAAAACCCTGAAACCCTTTAAATTCAGAGTCAGAAGCCCACAGTCCCTGTTGGAAGTGTGGCCACACCTGGGATCAGGGCAGGATTCTGCAGCAGTGCTGATATTTAAGGGAGCTGCATCATGTTCAACCAATTTTCCCCTTCCTCTATTATAATAAGAACTGAAAAAAACCCCATTGCCAGCATTCCTTTGCCTCATTTCACTCTTTGTGTTAAAATAAATTTTCAGGCTTGTATTTTGGCGTCATGATCCTCATGCCTGTCCTGTCTTTGGCCTTTATTCCTCCTTAGATTCCCTTAAAATTCTTCCTTTTGTTCCTCCTTTTCCTTCCACTGAAATGTTGGATTTGGCCTTCCACTGATCCATTTTGCTGAGGAAATTTTTCCCATGGATTTCTTGGATAAAGTGCTGGGAAGGCACAGGATTTTCATGGAATCCTGGAATGGTTTGGGCTGGAAGGAGCTGAAACCTCCTGCCCTCCATGGCAGGGACACCTCAGAGCACCCCAAACCTGCTCTTGGCCACCTCCAGGGATCCAGGGCAGCCACAGCTTCTCTGGGAATTCCCCCCAGGGAGGGATTTATTCCTGATACCTTTATTCTTTTGGACACACCCTCACAGGATCTAAAATTATTTCAATTAATGTCCCTCCTCCTGTGACAACCCAAAATCCCCCCCAAAATTGCAATTACCAAGTCTGCTGTGGGATAAGCTGCATTTTCCTTCCTGAAATCCCAATTTTCTGCCTTTTTGCCTCTTTTTCTCCCAGAATATTCCTGGTTATCCTGTGCCTGTTCCTCGGGGTTTTCCAGGCTGTTGGCAGCATTTTCCCAAGCCAGTCCTTGTTAAGTGCAGAAGGAAATGAGTTAACTCAGCTCCTGCTGTTAAGCCCTGGAAATTGTGGTTAAATCCTCAGCCATCATGAAAAAGGGGAACATTTGGTTTAAATAGAAAACTCTTCTGATTGTTAGATCAGCATTATGACAGGATTTAAAAAAAAATGGAGTTTATTTAGAATTTCTGCTCCAGCTGGTGACAGAATTTATGGCATTTTCACCAGGAATTGCCAGGAGGAAAACAGCCAGAGCCACTTTTATTTAATATATGTTGTGTTTCTGGGACTTCTCTGCTCTGATGGTTGACAAGTTAAAAAAAATCTGCCATAATTCTGTATTTTTAAGTCATAAAATTCCCTGCAAGAAAATCTATGAAATACAGAAATCTTCAGGAGCAACCACACCGGGTCTCAATTTCGAGGGTGAATATTTGGGAGCTCAAACGGAGTTTAGTCATAATAAAACCATAATAAACCATAATAATTTAACCATTTAACCATAATAAAATCAGATTTCTGCACAGAGAGAAGTGAGGAGATACTGGATGATTTTAGGGCAGTTGTACCAGTTAATTATCTAAATCTCATCAAAATATTCCCACACAAAAATATCCCTGAGTCATTTTTGGAAATAGAATTTATTATGCCCAAATTGTCACTGAGAATTTTGCCCTGTGAGAGCATTTTTAAGCCTTCTAGGTTTTTTATTACCATCAAGTTACATTAAAAATTGTTTATTTGAACAATTTTAGTTCAGTTGCTGAGTTTAATACTTGGAGAAGCTTTTTACTTAACTTTCTTAGTGTTATTGCAAAGAATCAAGTAGCAAAATCCTTTGATTTTTCTTCAGAGGAGACAAATTCTGTTCAAATAATATGGAAAATATTTGCACAGTTGGCAAGCCTGACTTTTTAAAATTCTTTTTTTGCCTTGGATGTTTTTCCATGTAATTTTTGCTTTATTCTGTTTTCAAAAAATCCAATTTGAAAACTGGAACATGATTTTCAAATGGAACATTCAGCTTTATTCCAGATACAAAATTCTGGATGTTTCAGTCTAAGAAAGTTTCAGTTAATTGGGAAAAATCTGTCAAGTCTGTGGGCCAGTTGTGTTTATTGGCATTTATTTTGGAAGTTATTTGTGAATGGGATGTTTGTGCAGCAAAACAAAAATCTATGTTAGGTGTGGTGCCCAAAAATCTAAAAAAAGAATAATTTAGGTGCAACACAGAACTTTTTCCACCCGCATTTGTGTTCAGCTTCATAATTTGGGCTGAAAAGATTTATTTTCTGATGTCTCTTGGTGTTATTTTGATTTTCTGTGAATCTGGAGTGACAGTTGGGAATGAAATTGTATCAGTGGATAAAATCTGAATATATCAGTGAATAAAATCTGTATTTATCTGAATATAAATACAAAATGCAGCTATTTCCTGCTGGCTTTCTGGACTTGTTCTGGACTTTTCTGGACTTAAAACCATTCACTTGTAAAAGTTTTAGAAACTGATAATGTAAATAGCAGTAGATAAAGAGGCTTGAGAAACATGTAATGTATGTTTCTATAATCCAGTATTATCTGCATAGATATTGATCTAATGTAAACTTATATATTTTATTCAATAATTATGGATTGCATTTTATGTACTTAAATATATATATATTTTTATAGATGATATATATTTTATTTATGATGCACTATTGTATCTTACNTATTTTTATTTATTTATTTATTATGACTCTTTTTAAAAATACAGAATTAAAAGGACAGGTGGTGATCTGCCTTGCTGTAGGAATTCCTGCAGGATTTGTTCAGCCAAACCCCAGTAATATTTTCCTTTTTTTTTTTTTTCATGTTTTCTCCATGCTTTTTCCCTGTTTTCCATGGTTTTTTTCTGTGTTTTTCCCTGTTTTCCATGTTTTCCCCACGTTTTTCCCTGTTTTCCATGCCCACAGGAACACCAGTGTACTCCGTGTCCTGGGCACCTGACTCTGACAAAGTTCTCTACACCTCAGGGAAGCAGCTGATCATCAAACCCCTCCAGCCAAATGCTAAAGTTTTGCAGGTACCATTAATTATCTGATAAATTCATACGATTTACTTCCAGAAATAAAGATACAGAACCTTTCCCTTTTCTCTTGTTGAGAAGCAGTTGTTGAAAACAGGATTTGAATGCAGATTTTTGTGCTTTCATTCTGCCTTGTTGGGGCTTTATTTCATTTCTTTTTCTGCTAAATGATAAAATGGTTCAGGTTGGAGAAAAACCTCCAAGATCATCAAGTGCAAGGAGTGATAAATATTAAAAATAGAAATTGTCAGAGCTGTTGCATGTGTTGAATTGGTTTTTTTTGCATTTTAGTGGAAAGCCCACGATGGCCTGATTTTAAAAACTGACTGGAATTCAGTGAATGACCTGATCCTCTCTGCAGGGGAGGATTGTAGATACAAGGTGAGTTCTGCTCCAGTTTTAACTTCTGACCAAAACATTTATTAGATAGCCTGAAATCTGTGAATTTTACCCAAGAAGCCCAAAATAAAATGAGAATTCTTTCACTTTTCAGGAAAAAATTCTATTATTTATAAATACACCTCACTCTGTGTAGTAACATAAAATTACAAATCTTTTGTAAATACAGTAGGATAAAAATTGGTAAAATGAGAGTGAGACAAAAAGAAAAATATGTACTAATCTAAAAGTGATTATGTGAATTAATATAAGCTTACTATTTGAATTATTATATCCATTAATTAATATCATAATATATAATATTATATATTATTTGAATTAATATGAACAAATTAGAGGAGATAAAGCTGCTGTTTTCTACTGCAGGGACATCAGTGAATCCCTCAGTAAATTTTAAATTTTAATTTACAGGAAATAAAACTCAGGGGTGCACAATATTTTATACAGAATATTTTACCCAGAATTAGGTGACATTTGCCATGGCAAAAGGCAAAGTGTATTGGATTAAATAAACCAATACTAATTAAATAATTATATATACATGTGGACATATTTTTTTTAATAGTTACACTTAAATAACCTGGGCAATTATGTCTATACAGTTTTATGTCATGAGGGAAAATTATACTTCTGGAATAATAAAAGTATAACAAGTGTATATATAAAATAAAAGTGAGGTATTATATAGGTGATTTTTCAAGTTACACTGAAAACATGAGGGGAAATTCCACTTCTGGAATACTAAAAATACAAAATAAATATATATAAAACAAAAGTGAGATCTATATTAAAATACATATTATATATATATATTAAAAATAGATATCCTTTATATATGTTACAAGTGATGTTTAAAGTTACACTGAAAACATGAGGGAAAATTGTACTTCTGGAATAATAAAAATACAAAAAATATATATACAAAAGTGAGATAATACAGGTGATTTTTCCAATTACACTGAAAACATGAGGGGAAATTACACTTAGGCAGTAACAAAAATACAAGAAAATACATATATAAACCAAAAGTGAACTGCAATATAGTAATTTTTCAAATTGCACTAAAATGTGAGGGGAAATTATTCTTTTGGGAAAATAAAAAGGCGCCCAAAGGGTGAAATTTGAATTTTGCTGCAGGTTTGGGACAGTTTTGGCCGTGTCCTGTACAATTCCCAGCCCCACGAGTATCCCATCACTTCCATTGCCTGGGCTCTGGATGGAGAATTATTTGCTGTGGGATCTTTCAACACTTTACGTCTCTGTGATAAAACTGGGGTGAGTAAAACTCTGCAAATTTCTTTTTTATATGTAAAAAAATTTTAACATATAATAAAAATACAAAATTCCAGAGTAAAACTCTGTAAATTGTCCAAATTTATTGATAATACAGCAAATATTCCTCAGGATATCAGTGTACAGGTGGGTGTTTTATTAGCAAAAACTACTTGTGATTGCCAGCACCTTTTTACTGACCAGAATATTTTATTTTTAATAATATTTTGCTTTCTGGGACATGAAATTCTTCACCTGGAAACCACAGAGTTCACAAGCATCTCTTGTGATGATAACTGATCCCAAATTGCAATTTTTAACCATAAAAAGGAGTGTGTAACAATAAACTGATAGAAAAGGAAGTGGAAGAACCATGTCCTGTACTTCTATTATTTAATCTTTTTTTTTCCCTCAAAGGTTTACTCCTGAATCATTATTTTTTATAGGGTTTTTTGCAACCTGGTCTCCAATTAAAATGAATTTAAAGCAGTTTTCCTATTTCACTTTCTGTAGTGATTCTGATTTCACTGATTTTCACTGACAGTGTAGAAAAAGAATTTAATTACAAATCTCTAAGTAAAATTTAATTACAGTTATCTTGAAGGAAAAGCACTCAAATGCAGTTTTCTTTTGCAAAGTGTCAATTTGCTGATTTAAAAAAAGTTTTCTTTTGGAATCTACAGATCTATAATTTAATTTACTGTAAATCTGGCTCAGACTTCCGCAAGCTAAAAAACAATGTTTTAATCAGCATTTAATACTGAACAGCTTATTGGGAATTTTAATGCAGACAAGTTTATTTCTTGTATAAAATTAAGATTTTTTTACCTGGTTTATTATTCAACTCTTAAACACAAACAAACAGTAGCTGCTGCCAGATGCTTTGTGTGTTTAGCACGTTTTATTCTCTTTCAATTCAGGATTTTGAATGTAAATAATAACATTAAATGTAAATATTGACCAAAGAAGTGGCTGGAATTGAGGGAGAAGAGGGAAAGATTCCCATGGAGTTTGAAGAGAGCCAGAGCTGCCTTTTCCTGACACTTTTATTGTGTCTGATGGAATGGAGCTGCATTGGCAAATTGCTCTCCAGGGAGCCATCAGGACAATAAATATTTATCATTAACTCCTCTCCAGCATATGTGTTCACTTTGGGGCATAATTAAATTAAATTCATGCACTCAATGCTCTTTTTTCTCCTTTTTTTCCTACCTCCTTGTGATGTTCAAACAAAGACCAAACTTACAGATTTAATAACATTTAAAATTGTATTTCTTTGATGAAAAATCATGAAAAGAAATTATGTATTTATATATATAATAAATTATTTTATTTATTTATAAAGAAGTAAATTATTTTATTTATCTTATTATAGCTGTCCTACAGGCAAGTTGTGTTCCCAGGGCCTTGGAAGTGTAGAGGGATCATTGATAAAAAACATTAAAAGGAAACACTGGTCAAATGGGTAATTTTAATTAGTAAATAGGGACATCCAATTTATATTTAAATAATGCTGAATATATTTATTCATCTTCTCTTAATGACTGACTTACCCTCAATGGGATCGATCCATTTAATTGAATTCTTTTGTTTATTTTCCAAATGGTTTGTGCTCTTCCTGTTGAACATTTATTTTCTGGTGATGTTTATTTGACTGTTAAATCCTGCCCTTTGCTTTACTCCTGTCTTCAACACTCTGCTGGGAAAAGTCTATGTAATAAAAGCAATTATTTCCATTAATACATAATTTTTTTTTATTATTTTGTACATTCTTCAAACTTTTTCTTGTATTACAGAGTGAATTTTGGCCATTTTACTACGCTGGCAGTTTGCATATTTGACTGATCCTCTCATATTTTTCTATTCTATGAAATTTTGCTAGAAATTCTGTTAAAAATATGAAATATTGCCTGATATCTTTGGGAAATAGAGGAAAACATTCTGCAAACTTTTACTCTGTTGTGCAATCAGAAAAGGGAAGCTCAAATTGCTGCTTTTGTGGATGTATTTAATAAAACTAAACTTAGAATTCCTGGGTTTGTTCTTGAGAGAATTCAGTAAAAAATTAATTATGGCACAGGAAAAGTAGAACCCAAAATAATTGCGTTAATGTTGGACCAACATTCATTCCTGGAGTTGGAGTCACAGTCAGACCTTTCCTAAAAAAAAAAAAATTCCATGTATTTAGGAATTCCAGAGCAACTATTGCAGTTTTAAAATAGTTTCTATTTAAAAATGAAGAGCTAACATGATTTTTCTGATAACATTTTATGGCCGTGATAAATGCCCCAGACATCTGCAGGGAGCATGAATCACTGGAGTGCTCTGGGTTACACAGAGCCTTCAAAACAGCTGGAAAATAAAGCTTGGAAATGGCTTTTTCTGGGATTTTTTTTAATGTAGGTTGTGATCTGGAAATACTTGAGTGATTTTCAATGGCCTGAAGAAAAAATTTATTAAAAAAAAGGAGTTTTGGGAATGAATTTTCAATGGCCTGAAGAAAAAAAAATTATTTAAAAAAGGAGTTTTGGGGATGGATCCCATCAGAGCTGCAATGTCTCTGCTTTCCATGGAAAAATAGCTGCAAAAAACCATTCCTGGAACTCATTAAAGTGGTTTTTAATGATGGTTTGGTGTCCTTTGATCCCTCCTGGGTGGATCCTTGATCTGGGAGGATCCCAGGGCTCAGCTTGAAACAGCTCCTTCAAAGGGTTCCCAGGCAGATTCCAGCTGGGAAAAGCATCTGGGATGGAGCTTCCGGGGCTGCAGGCAGCCTTTAATTACTGATGTTAATTAGTGCACGGGGTGTGGGGCTCAATTCCTCCTGGCCAGGCACAGCAGCACTTATGGACTGCTCAGAACTGGAATTTCCTTCCTTGGAATTCCAAAATTGGAGTTTTCTTACTTGGAATTCCTTCCTTGGAATTGAAAATTTGGAATGAATTCAAAATTTGGAATTTCCTTCCTTGGAATTGAAAATTTGGAATGAATTCAAAATTTGGAATTTCCTTCCTTGGAATTCAGAACTGGGAATTTCCTTCCCAAGTGCAGCTCACACAGACCAGGGATGATGGGGAAGGTGAAACCTTAAAATCAAGGCTTGAAAAGGGAAATTCAGGCAGTGCCAGCATCACCTTTTACTCACCCTGGGGAGGAAAAAAGAGCTTGAATTCCACTCAGAATTCCCAACTTGGGTTTTGGGGGATTTTCTTCCACCTAAATCATACAAAGATTGGGATTTTTGGGATTTCTGTCCACCTAAATCATACAAAGACACTGATTTTGGGATTTCCTTTCACCTAAATCATATAAAGATTTTGATTTTTTTTTAATTTTTAATTAATCCTTCACTTGGACAGTAACAGAGTGGAGGAAAAGTAATTATTTAAGTACCTTAATTTTATGTAGTAATTGCCTGGATTTATGAATGAGAATGCACTTGGAATAAATTATGAGTAGAAAACTGGTACTTGATGCACTTCAAGCATTGTGACTTTTGAATTTCTGCTTTCCCTGCTACTTTGCCTTTTTTTTTTCCAGACTGACTTCAAGATCCAATCCCAATACAACAAAAACTCCATTTATTGCTGCTTCCTGAAAGATCCCAACCTTGCAAACACATTTATGACAATAATGACTTCTAAAAAGTACAGAGTACCTGAAGTTAGAATTTTTCTCTTTTTTTCCAGTGGTCTTATTCCCTGGAGAAGCCCAACACTGGCAGCATTTTTGCCATTTCCTGGTCCATCGATGGCACCCAGCTGGCTGGAGCCTGTGGGAACGGCCAGGTCATCTTTGCCCACGTGGTGGAACAGCACTGGGAGTGGAAAAACTTCCAAATTACCTTGATTAAGAGAAGAACCATGAAGGTAAAATCACCTCAGAGCTGGGCAGCCTGATCACAAAGCTGGTTTGAACACAAAATGGGAATTTTGGATTTAATTTGTGACATTGAAGGTAAAATCATCCCCGGAGCTGGGCCTGATCACAAAGCTGGTTTGAACACAAAATGGGAATTTTGGGTTTAATTTGTGACATTGGAGGTAAAATTACCTCAGAGCTGAGCAGCCTGATCACAAAGCTGGTTTGAACACAAAATGGGAATTTTGGGTTTAATTTGTGACATTGAAGGTAAAATCACCTCAGAGCTGAGCAGCCTGATCACAAAGCTGGTTTTAATACAAAATAAGAATTTTGGGTTTAATTTGTGACATTGAAGGTAAAATCACCTCAGAGCTGAGCCTGATCACAAAGCTGGTTTTAATACAAAATAAGAATTTTGGATTTAATTTGTGACACTGAAGGTAAAATCACCTCAGGGCTGAGCCTGATCACAAATCTGGTTTGAACACAAAATGGGAATTTTGGGTTTGTGTTCCCACACATTGACTCACGAGGTTCATTCTCTGGGATAATCAAGATTTCCATCCTTCCACATTCCAAATTACACATTTGGGCTTTTCAGCATCAAGTTCCTCAATTCCGAATTAGAGCCTTAAATGGATTTTTTTTTTCATTTTCATGTTGGGTTTGGAATTGGGAGGAGCTGGAGCAGCAGCAGCAGGGCTGGATTTGGGGTTGGGGCCGTGGGTGGGATGTTGTGAGTCAGTGTCTGGGGACACACAGCACAAATCAGCTCAAAATTCCCAATTTTTTCCCCTCATTCCCAGACATCGACTCTTACCAGATGGATTTGGGAATGATCTCCATGGGATTTGAATTCTCTTTTTGAATATGCAAAGAGTGAGGAAGTACAGCCAACCTTGACTCATTTTTAATTTTCAGTATTTTACAGTGATTTTATTCCTATGTGTTATGTAGGAAAATCCTACAAAATCCTACGAAAAACTTGCAGATGGATTTTTTCATGACTATTACAATAGCAAAATTAATTAGTGATGCTGTGGTGGGCATAGCAATTAACATCTCTTTGGAAATATTTTCTAGACTCTTGGAATAATTGAGTCAGTCCTTGTTTTGCAGTTGGTGCATAATGGAGAACATCAGAAGGAAGTTACCACCCTCAGAATGATGACATCTTCAAAAAAACTCCCAAAACCCCCCAAAAAACCAGGATACTCTTTTGTTTAAGGTCCCCCATTGGATTTTTAGCTCCCTAAAATCTCCGAGCTGAAAAAATCTGTGTTGATTTGAGGGAAATTCTGATTTTCTTGAGCGAATTTTAAGCAGAATATCAAACCCACAACCTGCTCAGCCAGCCCATCTCCTGAATTTCCTGTGCTTCCAGGTGTGGAATCATTGAAATTCCAGAGCTCTGCAACATCTTCATCCCAATCCTGGATATTGCTGGATTGTTTGGATGAAGTGGTTACTTAAATAACACCAAAATTGATTTAAATAACAATGCAACTTATTTAAATAACAACAAAATAAACGCCGACGTGTTCATTTCAAATATTCAAATTATCAGCAACTGAACGATCTTCAAATGGGAATTTTCAGACCTCCTCCATCTCAAATTATTCCCTCAGCAGGAGTATTTAATTAAATATTGTTAATTAAGTAATGAATTAATTTGCTCAGGTGCACAACGTCATCAACGACGCCGTGGATTTGTTGGAATTCCGGGACAGGGTCATTAAAGCCTCCCTGAAGTGTGGATATTTGGTGGTTTCCACTTCCCTGCAGTGTTATGTGTTTTCGTGAGTAAAACAAATTCCTCTTCCTCACATTGTTTGGAAAAGAGTGGCAGAAACTTGACTGGAAGCACAAGAATTAATTTCTTTTTAATTAATTGAAATATTCAATGGGATATCTGCTCAGTGAGCACTAGTGCAGATCACTGTAAAAGAGTCAGAAATATTTTTAAAAAACTTTTAGCAATAAAATAATCCATATAAATATAAATTAAATGAATGTATAAATTTATATAAATGTATTTATATAGATTTATTTAAATAAAATTATAATACATATAATATATAATGTAAATCTATATATTTATCTAGATTTATAATTTATAAGTTAATCAATGTGTTTGCTGGTTTTTGAGACTGCTGGAGCAGCTGCTGCAGGTGTGAAAGGATGAAACAATGAAGGCAAAGGTGTAATTCCATCAGATTTTGTGCTTATCAGTGTTCCTTGGCTTCCTAAATGCTGTTTGAAGTTGAAAAAAGCTCCCTTTTAGGAATATTTGATGATTAAAAATGTGTGTTTTGCTTCCTGAATCCAACTTTGTCTTTGAAATATGTGGAATTTAGTGATTTTAATGCTGATTTTTTTATATTTGCAGGACAAAGAACTGGAACACTCCATTGATTTTTGACCTGAAGGAAGGAACTGTGAGTTTGATTCTCCAAGCAGAAAGGTACCTGACTTCTTAAAATTCTCATTATGAACAAAATGTAACTATTAAATTTATTTATTACCTATATTATAAATAAATATGTTTCTTTATTATATTTATAATAAGTTTATTCATTATATACACATATATAATGAACAAAATAAGCTCAAACTGAACTATCAGAAATAAACAAAAAATACCCAGATAAAACCATAAATATTTGACATAATAAATATTTCTCCTGGATAAAGATAATACATTAAAACCAAACTTTTCCATACAGAACTTGAAAAATATTTTGAAAATTTAAAGCTTAGGAATGATGGAAGCTGGAAGAACAGTTGCAGGATACTAAACAATGATTTTCCCTTTGTTGAAAATACCATTTTTTATATTATTATGTTATATTATTATTTTAATTCTTTAGTGATTTACTTCTTTGTTGTTGGTTTTCCTTTTTCTTTTTTTTAGGCATTTTCTTCTCGTGGATGGTGGAGGACTTTATTTATATTCCTATGAAGGCAGATTAATTTCCTCTCCAAAATACCCAGGCATGAGGACAGACATTTTAAATGCCCTGACAGTGTCCCTGAGCAATGACACCCTGGCAGTGAAGGACAAAGCTGATGAGAAGGGTAAATTCTGCTTTATTTAGGATAAAAATACATACATTTATTATCAAAATCAATTGAAGTTATGGGTCTTGCTTAAAATTAATTTAAAAACTTCAAGAGAATGGTTTGGCTGTGAATTTCCAGTTGATCCATGGAATATTTACAGAAAATACTTGAATAAGTTTTTACTCCCTGATGGGATTTTTCAATTTTTTCTCTTCCTAAACATTCCCATTCATTCAATTGTGGGTTAAGATTGAGTCCATCTGGTATTGGAAATGTGGATTTATTTAAATTCTGGGTGCAGACTTTTATCAGTTTGGTGTCATTTCTGTAAAGCCCCATTTGAGATAGGAAATGAAAAATAGGGATAGAAAGTGAAAATTCAGGGTTTTTATCAGATTTTCTTTTCACTACCGTGTGAAAATCACTGGTAAAGCTCACACTGAATTACTTGCAGTAAATTACACTCAGAAAATAATGGAATCACTGGAAAACTCCATCAAGAACTTCAGCTTTTAATTAATTAACTATATAATGCTTTTTCTTCAGTTATCTACATATTTGAAGCTTTATCTGGGAAGCCACTGGGTGATGGAAAACCCCTGACCCACAAGGTAAAGTGAAGGCTTTAATGTCTTTATTGTACTCAGAAATTACGAATCACTAATGGTTTTCCTCAATAATGGGACTAAAAACCCATTGAAAGTTTTAAAATCTTAATAGAAAGGAGCTTTTCAGCTGTCTTTTAAAGCTTTGTGTTGTCTTCAGAATTGTTTTAATGTGCATTAAATTCTGTTTATGAAATCACAGAATCATGGAATGGGTTGGGTTGGAAAGGACTTTAAAATAATCTGAATTCTAACCCCATGGAATTATTTATTCCCCAGAGAAATCACACACAAAGTGATTTTCTAACCCAGTTTATCAAAGAATTCTGTGCCTTGTTTTTAGGAAAAAAATAAATTTGAATGTCCAAATATAAAATCTCCAAAATAAAAATCAGATATTTTATCTTTTCAGACAGAGATTGTGGAGATTGCTTTGGACCAGAAGGGACTGACAAGTGAGAGAAAAATAGCTTTTATTGATAAGAACAGAGATCTTTTCATCACCTCAGTGAAAAGGTTTGGGAAAGAGCAGAAGATTGTCAAAATAGGTGAGAAAAATTCAAATTTGTATTTGGGAAGATGCTAGGAGGGAAATACATTTTTATTTAATACAAGGGACAACATCTTGCTTAATTAATAGTGAAATTGAATTTTTAAAAAACTGTGGCTTTTATATGATAGAGGTAGAAACAATTTCACTAAGTTTTATCTAAATTCTGATCATTTTTCTATCATACTGTACAAAGAAACTTTTAAAATATTACAAATTTGGAGTTTAAAACCTTTAGAAAATTAACGAAAAATGCTGAATAACCACCTTGTTAGAATTTCCTCTATTTTGAAGTTTCTCCTGGAAATGTCGTATTTATTTATTTGTTATAATTATTTGTTTTCTATAAATGAAGGGACAATGGTACAAAGTTTGGCCTGGAATGACACCTCCAACATCCTCTGTGGGATTCAGGATTCCAGGTTCACAGTCTGGTATTATCCCAACACAGTCTATGTGGATAAAGATCTTCTCCCAAAAACTCTCTATGAAAAAGATGCCAGGTAAGAAATCCTTTTCAATCCAAATACTATTTATTTGAACTATTTATTTTAATTCTTTTCTTATCAAATTGTGGTCAGGAGAAGTCAGAGGCTGTGGTCAGGAGAAGTCAAAGTCAAGGCTGCTGGCCTTGCAGCTTTGAAAATTCTCCTGTTTCTTGAAGGGAAATGAGGAAAAAGAGTTTTATAGGGAAAATGATGAAGTTTAGGGTTCAAATGATGATGCAGGGTTTGAAAGTAGAGCAGCATCTCGAGGTAAAAACAAAAATTGAATTCTTTCTCTTGAAATATTACCTCAGGTTTTGTAAAGAAAAAACCAGAAAATATTTGTTTCGATGACGTCGGAAATTGAAAGCAGCAAAACATCAAGTCCCAAATAACTGACCTTCAAAAAACAAATCAATATTAACTTGAAAACCAAACTAATGTTAACTTCTTTTTCTTTCTGCACGCAGTGAATTCAGCAAAAACGCTCAGATAGTGAGTTTTGTGGGGAACCAGATCACGGTCAGGAGGGCAGACGGGTCCCTGGTGCACCTGCACGTGTCCCCGTACCCGGCCATCCTGCACGGCCACGCCAGCTCCTCGCGCTGGGAGGACGGCCTCAGGCTCTGCCGCTTCGTCAAGGTAACATTCACACACCATTCCCTGAAATATTTATGGTTTTAGGTGTTTTTTAATGGTGGTCTCTCCACATCAAATGGTACAGCTCATTTCCAGCCTGCTTCGTCGCTCGTTTTTTTGGCTGCTCGTGGAAAATGAGGTGGTTTTCTTAATTCCGTGATGTAATAATTCCATAACTTCCATGAGAAATAATATCATGTTTTGATATCAATAATAATAAATAATAACCTTGGTTTTTTTGTAAACAATAGATATCTTGGTTTTAGTCACACCACAGTCCGGCTGGATTGAACACGGGTGCTCACAGAATTCAGTTCTAAACTTAAATTTTCAGGTCTGGGCCTTAATGTAACCAATTAAAAGTGACATTTCCACAATTATTTTATTTCACTTCTTTGTATTTTTTTTCCTTTTCCATTGCTTTCTTTTGTATTTCTTTAGACAACTGCAACAGATGAGGTGAGTGTGGTAGTTTTTAAAACAACAAAACCCCTTCAAACCTTCCTTCCCATTTATTCCTAGAAGAGTTTAGCACTTTTGTCATGACCTTAAATATGTATCTCAGATATTTGTGTAACCAATTATTAAATTAATGCATTTGAAGGTTTACAAGTTGTTTCTATTTTGAATTTCAGGACCAGACCCTGTGGGCTTGCTTGGCTGCCATGGCAGTGGCCAACAACGACATGACCACAGCTGAAATTGCCTATGCAGCAATCGGCGAGGTAAGAAAATGGAATTAAATCCCAACTAAATGGCTGCAAAACCAAGCTGATTAATTAATGTCCTTGCTGTCCTCCTCCTGAGCAGATTGACAAAGTCCAGTACATCAGCTCCATCAAGGATCTGCCATCCAAGGAATCCAGGCTGGCTCACATGCTGCTGTTCAGTGGGAACACGCAGGAGGCTGAAACCCTCCTGCTCCAGTCAGGCCTGGTTTACCAAGCCATCCAAGTCAACATCAATCTTTACAACTGGGAAAGGTAGGAGATTTTTCCCCATTAAAATAAGTTTTCCTAATTATTTCCATCAGTTGTTTTATTGCTGACTCATTTTTTTATCTTTTAATCACCCACGACTTCAAAAAAATTAATTAAATCATAGCCTGACAATAACCAAAAAACAGTATTTTGTGTAGTATTTAGAAAATACAAATATTTGGTGATAAAAGCCCAAAATGTTCCTGGAAACATTTTGAAATAACATTTTGCTTTCTCATGCCTGCTAGCACAGAGGAGCCCTCAGTGATGCCCCAGACTGGCTGTGGAATTTGGGCTGCTTTGAAATGTCTTGTTGCTAAAAATAAAACTGTGGCTACCCAGACTCCCAGCATTGTGTAGGTGGAGGAAATATGAATTAAGGCTGAGAAAACAAAGGAGGAATTTCTCATTTAAACAAAACCCCCACGTTTTCTGACAGAATCCTCTGAGTTGTTTCCTCCTAATTTCTCTGTTCTTATGTTGATAAATTCAGGCACAAGGTTGATTTTCCCCCACAAATGTGTAATTTTGTTTTGTTATGAAGCTGTGTCAGGGGAGGTTTAAGCTGGATTTTAGGAAAAGAATATTCTTTTATTCTATCATCTAAAAACTATTTGGATATCAAATATCAGTGTTCTTAAGCCCTTGAGAAGAAACCAAGTGTGAGTAATGAATTAAATTAATCCAGTGTCTGACCTTTTCCCCCTATACAATATTTATAAATATTACATAGAATATATCATGAATGTGTATTATGAGTGCTCAGAACCTACTTCTGACTAGAAAAAAGTTATTAAACATTATTATTTTTGTGCTGAACTCTGAAATATTCTGCATTTCCTTGAAATAAAAAGCCTCTTGGGGGTCAAATTACTGATGTGATGAGGTTGTCAGTGGGAATAATTGTTGGGTATTTTTCATCATTGGCTACTTCTAACCTCTTGATCCTAATGTGGAATTGGATTTGGGATCTCTGCCCTCACCCTCAGAGTTTCTGCAGAACCCTGGTGATTGTGGTGCATTTCCTCACCCCATTCCTGCTTCATTGCAGAGCCCTGGATCTGGCAGTGAAGCACAGGACACACGTGGACACGGTCCTGGCTTACAGACACAAATTCTTGGAAGATTTTGGGAAAAAAGAAACCAACCAAAGGTTTCTGCAATATGCAGAAGGTGTAAGTGTCCCTCAGGGTTGTTCCTGCTGGGAGGCTGGGATGGGTTTGCACCTCTGGTTTCCTCCTGTGGTTCAAATGTGAACAGAAATGTGGAATTTTTATAGGTTTTGGGCTAATATTGGGCTGCTTGGCCAGGAATAGCTGGGCATGGGTTTTATTTGAAGATTCACTATATATATATTTAATATCTGGTAAAGGTCACACAAGTGAGGCACACTTTTCTGTAAACAGGGAGCTAAACTTCACCATGGTTCAATGAGTCTCTCAAATATTTCCAACTTTTTTTTGGCATTTCATGGATAGAAACAGTAACAAACTTTGAAGGAATCTGGATATTTATGAACTGCAAACCATTCTGATAAATACTATAAACAGTTCAATACACATTTATTGGAAACCCTCTGCATCACCAGTAAATCAATTTATTAGTATTGCACAGATCCTGAGGGCTGAGGGCACATCCTGAACTTCAGGAGCTGGATCTTGGATTCCACTGGAATATTTCCTCATATTTCCCTCAGCAGAGGCACAATTCCACTGAGCAGCCCTCGAGTCCTTCCTGCTCTTCCCCTCCTTATTCTTCAGCATTCTGAGGGAGAAATGATCCCAAAAGGCCTTTCCTTTGTGTGAAATCCTTTTATCCACTGCAGCTGGATCAGGGAACAGCTGAGCTGGGAATTCACATCCTTCCACTGGGCACTGCCCAGTACCCTTGGAATAAAGCTGGATTTCTAATGGAAGCCATTAGCTTTTAGCACTTGTGAGGATTCTCATTTCCTAAACAAGTCCCCAATGAGCCATTCCACAGTCATTTACCTGGAAAATACAGAAAAATAAAGCACAGATTCCAAGCATTTTTAAAAATCCTGCAGCTTTTCCAGCTGTGTGTGTTCTGTAAAACCCATTATAGAGCAAAAATCACATTAATTCCCTGATGCTTCTGATAGACATTGGAGATAATCCTGATTTTCTTAAAATCCTGGAGGAAGCTGTAGATTCCATAAGGATTCCTAAGGAATTCCACCTTGGCAGTGACAAGGTGTGAGCAGGATGATTTTTCAGCTTACTCAGTCTCGAAATTGGGAGATTTTGAAGCTTTCTAAAATTTAATTTGGAAATTTGGAGATTTTCTTAAAATTTGGAGTCTTGGGAGATTTCTGGAGGGAAAAAGTCCTTTTCCACATCCACGTGCTGGAGGTCTTTGCTGGATCTGAGACTAGGAGGGATCCACATAATGTGAATTTTAAGCTGTAATTAAATTCTACATTCAGGCTGTCAGACTCATTGAAAATCGGAAAGAAATGGAAAAGAAAAGGAAGATTTTGTGCTGCTGTTCCCTCTCTGGGATAAAAAAGGGTCTCAGTTTCCCTCTCACAACCTGAAACCTCTTCAGGCTTAAATAAGGAGTTTTTTCCACTCTTCTTCAGCCAGGCAGGATCTAAACTTGTGCTTATTTTACATACCAGGTTCTTAATACCTCACACATATCCTGAGAATCCTGGACCCAGTCAATGCCTCTAGAACTGAGGCATTATTATTATTATTATTATTATTATATTTTCACCTGAGAATGTGGGTGTTTAATTTCACTTTCCCTCTTTGAGAATCTCCCCTGTTATTTCATTACTTAATTACAGAGGAAAATTCCCTGTGCAGCCCTTGAAATTCGTTTCCCATCTCACCTTTGCCAGTGTTGATTCTCCAGCAATAAACTGAGCTGCACAAGGACATTTTTGGACATGTTTTTATGGTCATCAAATGCACCATGATCCTTTTTTTATTTTTTTCCTTGTCAAGCATTTTTTGGGGAAGAAACAACTTTTCTACCCACATTTGTGCTGTGATACTGTGCTGTGTGTATTGCCTGAGGTTTCACTGACACAAAACCCAGCCAGAAAATGGCAGTTCTCTGCAGCTGGAGAAATGCCAAGGTGAAAACTAAAACATTTATTGATGTAGAAGGGCAGTTCCAAGCAGGAATCTGATTTCTCTTGGAGCAGATAACTGGTTTAATATCCCATCAGCTTCCTTGGAGGAGACATCACTCCTAAATTAATGATGCAGGGCTAAATTTTCACTAACAGGACACTGATGTAATGATTTTGAATTAGAAGTGAGTTATTTTTGTGTTTTATTGCCAGACACAATGAGATTTATTAAAATAGCTCAGGCTTGGTTTATTTTAAAGGTGGAAGCTCAGTTAGAACTCAGCTGTGCCTTCATATCTTTCATGAATTTGGGTACTCAACACTTGATAATGATATTTTAAAATGGAATAAGTGACCTGGCTCTCTCTGATGTTGAGCTCTGTGTGTTTCATTTTTCTCTCCTTACAGCTGGAAGTGGATTGGAATAAAATCAAAGCCAAAATAGAGATGGAAATTGCTAAGGAAAGAGAACGAGCAGCAGGCAGTGCTGCAGCGAGGACCAGTGTGACTGTGCAGCAATAATTCACTTTTTGGGCACCTTCAAAGGGCTGCTCCAATATTTGGTACTGGCTTGTAAAAAAAAACAAACCACAGCAAACATTTTGTGGGCCACAGGAGTGAGAATTTCTGTGGGTTTGAATCCTTGGGTGACACACGGGGTGAATTATTTCCTTTCATTTTGAGCTGGGTTTACATTCTGGTGCCAGTGAGGGCTACATATATGAGAAAAAAAGGGAATTAACTGTTCCTCTCTCAGTGATTTAAATTTTCATTGCCATTAATGCTCTTTAACCTGGGTTGCCTCTACTGAAATCCCAATTTAAGCCCCAAGTCAAGCAGTTTGGTTATTTCTACAACCTCAGGGACCTCTCCAGACTTGTTTAAATGGCCCTAAAATAAATTGAGCAAACTGGAAGTGCTGAAAATGCAAAAAAAAAAAGGGAGCTTGGGCCTCTAAAGTAGAAATATTTCCCTCACAATTGTGGGAATACATATTTGTTAGGATGTACCAGCAAGTTCTTTAATAAATGGTTTCAGATCATTTCAGCTACTCAGGTTTGTCACTGAGCAAAACATCCAGCAGTAAAAGGATTTTTTTTTGTTTAAAGTATTTTAGAATGTGCTTTCAGGGTTGTTGGAAGTAACAAACAGGATTTGTAGCATCTGACGTGTAAAATTGACAAGATTGTTTAAAATAAGAGAATATTTCATGTATCTTTTCTGCCCAAAGCACTTGATTTGTAAATACTTTGTTTTTAATTTGTTGTTTCATCAAGATACACTTTTCTTTGTTTCACACCCAAAACTGGCTGCATTCTTTTTGTGTTATAAATATATTACCAGTTGACTCATCATTGACAAGGTTTATTATGTATCTTTCAAATGTTACCAGCAAAATGTTCAATATCTATACATAGAGCAAATTTGTAAATCATTGTGGGAGCCTTTCTTGCACAGTTCATAAATTCCTTAATAAAACCAAATAAAAGTGGAGGTTTTTAATGTACCTGAGAGCTGCTGCATGTGGGGATCTCCACTGAGTGCTAAAAAAAGAATATTTGGGGTGTTTTAATTACGTTTGGGGCAATGGGAGAGGTGCCTGATTCCATTTTTTAATCACACACATCAAATCTTGACCATCCTGGTGTGAAATAGAAAAACAAAGCAAAAGCACTTTTATTCCTTGTTTTCACCAGGTTCTAAATACAGTTATGACCCTGGGTATGAAATCTGAATTTCAGGGTGTTCTCAGGAGAAAATGTTCCTACAAGGCTTTTCTGGCATTGTGGCAGGGATTTTAGGGATTGTAATTCCAAGGGAAGTGCCATCCATCCATGCCAGGGGAATTTGGAGCTGGTTTTTCTGGGCTTTCCAGAGTTTTGCATTATATTTTTTACCTGTTTTCAGTTCTTTTCAGTATTAAGTAAAAATAAATAGCAGAAGGATACAGATGCTTCAGGTACAGTTTGGTTACATTATTGCGCAGAACAAGGAATTATTTAAAAACCCTCTTTTAAAAATAAATACCTCTTATTTAATTACTGACTGCTTGATTTAAACCATCATAAATCAATTTAAGAAATAGAGATTAATTAACATGCTTAAATTCAGTTGTTTAGGTGCTGCTGTGATGGATCAATAATCAAAAATAACCCAAATTTTGCCGTTGCAGGGTGGAAATTGAGTTCATTCACTTTATTTAACCTTGACTACAGTAAATCCTCTCTGATTATAAAAAGAGAGGTTGAAAAACCCATCTTTAGGTGAAAAATGAAGTCCTCAAGTGAGGTAAAAGCTCAGGTGGGTGTTTAAAAACCTACTGCATATTTGTAATAGTTCAGAGGGCAAATTAAAAATATTTTTTGTTTTCTGGTTTTTAAGGCAATTAAACTTTGAGCTCTGCATTTGTCTGTGGGATTTCACCCTCTGGGACTGGAGCAGGAGGAAGGTTTGAATCATCTGACATGAAAATTTGATTTTACAGATGATGTGGAACCGTTTCCTGCAGAAAAACTGGTGATTGTTGCCTTACTCACTTCAGAAGAGTCAAAATTATAAATGAGCAACAATGGAAAAGCTTGAAGCTTTCTAAAAATGAATTCTGACATTTTAATAGATTTATAGAAATATAAAGTTTGTATCACCTACAGCTGGGGGAAGGTTGGAGAGAAGCAATTCGTTATTTTTATATTATAGATATGTTTTTTGTATTGGTTTTTACATGGTTTTTATTAAACATTTTAAGACATCCATTTCTTTATTTTCATGATAACAGAGATGAGATTTTACTCTGCAGGGGATGGGGAAGAGCCAGGGAGAAAAAAGAATGATGAATTGATCACATGTGACAATCTCTATTTCCAAAGTTTATTTTTATTGATCCAAATCAGTCAGGGGTTGCCTTCTGCTATAAAATTTCCAATAATGGAATTTAACCTTTTTTATTTTAGTTCAGGTGCCTTTGCCCTACTGTAAATATTTGGGAAAACAGGATGGGCTGGTACCTTCAGGGGAAGAGAGGGATGAGTCTGCACAGAGCTTGGTTGTATAAAAATCAAAATATTGAATTATCTCTGTTTTTCATGAAGGGTCTGCAAGAATTATTTTACTTTATATAAAGAAACCACTGTGATAATTGGAGCCCTGCAGTTTTGAAAAGCTCTAATGTGTATTTTAAATAAACCTGCAGGTTTTCTTTGCCATTAGAGACACCTTCAAAAGAGAGAAAGAGAAATGCTCGTGGCTGCTGCTCCTGCACTGACCACATCCTCAGTTCCAGGTGTAAAGTCAAGCTAGGAAAGGAAAAAAAAAAGGTATTTAATGGGCACAGACCAGTTCTGCTGTGAGGAGAGGCGGGGTGAGCTCGGCGGGTGCTGCAGGAAGAATTCCCGAGTGAAGGAGGCACTCCCAGCTCCTGCAGGGCCGGTGGCGCTGGGGGGGAGGTTCCTGCCCTTCCTTGGGGTTTGGGGTTTGTCTGGTTCGTGGGAGAGTTCCCAGGAGCTGTGACATTCATTCCCCTTAGGGCAGGAGCGTCCCGGGTTGGCGGTGAGCAGGAGCTGGGAGCTGCTGATATTTTATTTGCAGTTTTGGAGGGGGTCACTCCTTCCCCTGCTGCCCAGGCCGGGGGGCACAGCCTGCTCTGGCTGTCCCAAACCTCCCTCTGCCACCCCTGGGGGTGAGGATCACCATGATGTCCACACAGCAAAATCCCCCAGCCCAGAATCCCAAAATTCCCGGGGAACACCTGAGGGCAGCTGGGAACTGCAGCCAGGGCTTCCATCGCTCCATGGCCTTGCACTGGAGGTGATGTCCCCAAGTCACCTTCCTGCTGGAGCTCCTTCCAGCACTGTGCCATGTCCCTGGTGTCCTGCAGTGTCCCAGCGGCTCCAGGCAGCGTGTCCCATCCCTACATGGTCCTCGGAATCCCGCAGGTCCCTTTGCAGAGCCAGGTGTCCAGGAGCTCCTCCTGGGTGTGCAGCGTTCCCGGGATCCCCAGTGTCCCTGCACGTCCCTTTGCAGAGCCAGGTGTCCAGCAGGTCATCCTGTGCCGTGCAGCATTCCCAGGTTCCTCACTGTCCCACCAAAGAACTGCTGGTTCCTGGCCTCGCATCCTCCTGGCACACCTGGGGCTGTCCGCTGTCCCTCCCGGGGCTCCGCTGGATGAGGACGAGGACGAGGACGAGGATGAGGATGAGGATGATCCCATCCCGCGGTCCATCCGTGCGGAGCCGCCCGGGGGGCTCAGCCCCGCATCCCCGCGGCCGCGCCCCGTTCCGCGGCCGGGCAGCGCTGCGCCTCCTCGTAGCTGGGCAGGTGCTTCACCTCCTCGTAGCTGGGCAGGTGCGGNCGCGACCCCCGGCCCAACGCAGCCGGCCCGGCCGCAGCGCCCGCCCGCCATCCCCGCTGCTGCCCGGCCGCCGGCAGCGCCGCGATTTATCCGCGCCCGGCGGGGTTTGGTCCGCATGAAATATTGATGGAGCCATTTGGCGGCCGTTCACTGCCTAATGCGGCCGGGGAACGCGGCCAGCGGCGGCCTCGGCCCAGGGGTCAGCGGCGGGGTGGCCCCGAGCTCGGCGCTGAGCCCCGTGCGACAGGGACAAGCTGAGGGTGAGGACACGGGGGCAGCGGTACCCAGGCGGGGCAGGGAGCAGCAGGAGCCAAGGCCGTGGGGATGAGTGGTACCCAAGGATGGGAGGGCGAACCTGAGGGAGCCGAGGGATGTGTGGCACTTCAGGATGAGCAGTGCCTGAGCTTGTGGGATAATCCCAAGGGTGCGGGGATGAGCGGCACCCAAGGACATCGGGTAAGTGACACCTGAGCCCTGAGCAACTCAAGGTGCAGAGCCCAGCGCTGATTTTGCAGCTTAATAAGGGCGGCAACAGCAGGGTCAGAGCAGGCACTGACAGACTGGAGCCCTGGTACCTGTGCAGGTACAGTGAGACCTTCTTTCTTCATTTTTGTTGGGTTTTATTCCTGCCATTCCCAGGTCCCTGTGTCACCCTGTGGTGTCCCAAGCCACGCCCATGAGCACAGCCCCTCATCTGTGGGGTTTGCTGATTACCTTCAGTTTAATTGCAAAACTCTAGCAAAAGGGAGAGAGGAGAGAGGAGAGAGGAGAGAGGAGAGAGAGAGCTCTCATAATGGAAAAACTAACTTCAAACATGGCAAAAGCTGACCAGACCTTTTCTGCTTGGTTTCCTCTTAGGTGACCCTGCCAAATCTGATCGGCAGCTGCTGACCCACCTACGTGAGCCTCACGTGGGGTAAATTTGTTTCCTTTGTCCTGTTTACTGGCCTGGTGATGATTTCACTGCTGATAGCTGCAAGCCATCCCCCTGCTGTCAGCCCCGGATTTGGGTAATTGTATTCGTGCCATTGTATTTTGGAGTGCTCAGGGACAAAAATGAGGGGAAAAATTCTCGGCTGTGATATGGAGTTTGAAGAATGAGGTGGTGGTGGTTGTGCTGGGCTTCTGGCAAACAAGGAGAAACTGCTGGTTTTTTCTGAATTTCAGGGGTTTATTCTGCATCTGTTTCCCCATTTTGGGGACATTTCTCCCTGCAGAAGGGGGCAGGGGCTGGGAGAGGAGGGCAGGAGGTGCCAGCGGTGGGTGCAGCCCCAGCTGCTTTCGGAGCTGCTGCCTCACACAGGAGGTGGCTTTGGGGACCCTTTGCTTTGGGAGCTCACCCCTGCCCGTGGCCAGCAGGATTTGGGACGCTCTGCAGCAGCTCCAGCAGCAGCTCCAGCAGCAGCCACATTCCCTGCAGAGCTGACAGTGACTGATGTGGTGTTTTGAAGGCAAACTGGGAGTAAGGAGCAGGCGCCTGGTGCAATGTGCCCGGCCGTTAGTAGAGCTCAGCCTTTTAACAGCATTTCTGATCAGCTGGGACTCCCTCACAGCTCCATGAAATATTAAAGCCTGTTGATAGCTCCTTAAAGCCAATGTTTTGGCTGCTCCTGTGTGCTGTGAGCTGGGCTTTGGTGCTCAGCCTGCAGCAGTGGCTCAGGAGCAGCTCTGTGTCCCACCAGACCAGGAAATGGTGGCTGGAGTGAGCAGGGCACATGCAGGAATAAGAATTCCAGTCCTGGTGTGCAGCTGTGCTCTGCAGCAGCCCCAGCTGCCTCAGCCCCATGCCTGGCTTGGAAAAATGCAGGAATACAGGCTCAGGAGGAACCAGGGCCAGAGGATTCATCCTGGGGTGGCTGTGGATGTAGGGGCTGCATCCTCTGGGGGTTTGGGGGATTTGGGGAGGCTCAGCTGTTACATTTTGGAAGTCTGTGGAGAGTGGGAGTGTGGGATTGTGGTGGCAGGCAGGGCTCCTTGGTTCCATCGGGATTCCATCAGGATTCCACCTTCCACTGGAGCAGGCTGCTCCCAGCTCCATCCAACCTGGAATTTCTCTGTCCCCCAAGCACAGCAGAGCCCTGGGGCAGGAGCAGGAGTTGTGAGCAGGAATAAACTCATCATTAGTGACCACATCCTGCCTCCCCCATCCCAAAACCTGTAGGAAACCCACTTGGAGACTCCCTGGAGTCAGGTAAAACCCGGAGCTGCCGCGCTGTTTCTGGGAAGGAGCTTTCTCCAGTTTTGATTTTCTCCAGTTTTGCAGGGGATGGGCAACTATTGATCCTGCAAATGACCCCTGCAGAAACCCATCGATCCCTTTGGAGCAGCAAATCATTAAGGCTCAACTTCCAGACCTTTCAGGTGGTGCCAAAGTGCTGACACAGCAAAACAACCATTCCATGGTGTCATTGTCCCTGGGACCACTGGCATTTGGGGAGCTCCAAACTCCTCCCCATGGGAACCTGCTCCACCAAATGCTCTCTGCACAGTGATGCTTCACATCTCAATTTCCCTTCATGTGTTTTCCCCTCAAATATGGGAAAACTGCTCAAGGAAAAAACATCATGATGGCCTGAGGTTTGTTTTCTGGGAAGACTCTGAAAGGCTGATGTGTTTGGTAGCTGGAAAAATCCCATGGATTGATGGAGGGAAGCACAGCTTTGGGTGTTGATAGGAGCAAGTCCAGCACTCTCAGCTTCAATGGTATTTTAATGTCTGATAGAGCCAAACCTTGTGATAATTGAGGCTTTTATAGGAATTATGGAGCAAATTGCTGCTGCACTGCAGGTTGGACAGGAAATCTGTGGCTTCCACATCCCTGAAGTGTCCAAAGCCAGGTTGGAGCATCCTGGGACAGTGAGAGCTGTCCCTGCCCATGGCAGGGTGGAATGGGATGAGCCTGAAGGTCCCTTCCCACCCAGACCATTCCAGGATTCCATGATAATCAAACACAGCCTGCTGGGACCTCCTCCGAGGCCAAAATAATTCTAAAATCCTTCTTAATAGAACAAAATAGTTTTTAATATTCCTGTAAAAACTCCCAGAGCAGCTCCTGAGGAAGCCCATCCATCAGCAGGGCGCTCAGAGCAGGGCCCAGGGGAAGCTCTGAACTGCCAGAATCAAACCCCAAAGCTGGGCTCCAGTGCCTCCCCTTTCCCAAGCACATCTGTAACTGCAGCGAGGCCCAAAACCCGAGGAGATGACTCTGCAAATGTAAAAAACTCCAGCAGCCATTACCTCACAGCTCAGAAATCTCCTCTGCCAGCAAATATTTGCCGTTGGACTGTTTAAAACCCAGAGAAAGTGAGAGAGAGGCTGAAACCCTCCTGGACAGCTCTGATTCCTTCCCAGGCTGCTAACAAATTTGGGTGTCCTCCAGAAATAAAATGTGTTTTCTGTAAGAAATCACTCAAATCGAATAAATAAATAAAATTTATTAATTGCTATCTATTCTGTATTTATTTCTGTATTTTATGTATAAAATATTTATTTATTTATTTAACACAATTTTCTTTTCTCCAATAAATTAAAGGTGGAAATATCGGGGAAATCATATTGGTATCAATGGGGTTTCAGGCTCACACACTTAAAATATTCTTCTTTATTCCTTCTGCTACACAGAAGCATTAGAAAGATTAGCTTATACTGCTTTTCCCTTTGCAGTAATTCCTCATAATTAGGATTTTAATCCCTTGACTCCATGGAAAAGCTCCCACTCATGCAATGACTTTGGCCGAGGCTTTTAGAATTACAAATAATGAGCACCTCTTCCTAGAAGGGATGATGTGCTGGTTTTCCTTGGAATCAAATGATTCTTAACTCCTAGGAGTGATTGCAGGATAAAGCCTCGATCCCACACCATCCCTAGGGAATCCCTCTGAGTGGCCACAGAAACTGAAATATCCTAAAAGGCACTAAAGGACAAGTTAGCTGGAAGGATCCCTGTGTCACTCTGGAATAACCAAAACCCTTTTTTCATTTTGAAATCTTTTGTGTTTTCCAGGGAGCAACATTTTTCCTCGTTAGTCACGCCGGTTCTCCGGAGGCTGCTGCGATCCAGGCGTGGATTTCTGCCGTGATTTCACCCCGCTGTTATTTACAGCTCACCCCGGAGCTCTGCCTCTTCCTATTTTTTGTGCTTAAATATAGCAGCAGATTCTTTCCCATCCCTGCTGCTCTCCCACACGATCTCATGAGTCAGGAGCGGCAATTCCCGGCGGGATGATCCCGCCCCGGCTGCCCTGGAGCATCGCGAGGTCAAAGGGTTGGTGTGACACAGCTGGATGGGCTGCCAGCTGCGGCATTCCACGGGATCATCCTGCTGCTTCCCGGCCACTCACAGCAATTCCAGGTGAATTCCGGCTGTTCCCGGCCATTCCACAGCAATTCCAGGTGAATTCCAGCTGTTCCCGGCCATTCCACAGCAATTCCAGGTGAACTCCGGGTGCTTCCTGGCCATTCCACAGCAATTCCAGGTGAATTCCGGCTGTTCCCTGACACTCCACAGCAATTCCAGGTGAATTCCGGCTGTTCCCGGCCACTCACAGCAATTCCAGGTGAATTCCAGCTGTTCCCGGCCATTCCACAGCAATTCCAGGTGAACTCTGGGTGCTTCCCAGCCATTCCACAGGAATTCCAGGTAATCCCAGTTTTCCTGGCTGCATCCCAGCTTTCCCCTGGCCATTCCACAGGAATTCCAGGTGAATTCCAGCTGTTCCTGGCCATTCCACAGCAATTCCAGGTGAATTCCAGCTGTTCCCGGCCATTCCACAGCAATTCCAGGTGAATTCCAGCTGTTCCCGGCCACTCACAGCAATTCCAGGTGAACTCCGGGTGCTTCCCGGCCATTCCACAGCAATTCCAGGTGAATTCCGGCTGTTCCCGGTCATTCCACAGGAATTCCAGCTGAATTCCAGCTGCTTCCCTGCCTCCCACACATCCCAGGAATGTCAGGGATCCCAGTTTTTGTGGGGGTCAGAAGAGTGGGGCAATGCCCCAGGGCAGGGAGTGAGCACCAAACCCTTTTCCATTTCCCTCTCGTTCTCCCCTTCCTTCTGAAGAGATTTTATTTTTACCAAACTAAACATTTCCCACCCCAGTTTGTCCACAGGATCCTGGATTCCCTGGGGGAGTTTTCCTGGGAGAAAATCCAACACCCCCAACTGAGGCTGCTCAGGGCATCGCCCAGGCAGGAGGCTGTTAAAAAATGGGGGAAAAAAGGGAGAAAATAGGGGGGAGGGAAAAAAGGAGAAAATCCTTCCAGCTGTTTTTCCAGGAGTGAGGCAGGCACAGGGAAGCATCCTCAGGGAAAGCTGCAGATGCAAGGAGGGATGATGAGGATGCTGAGGGGGCAGGAGAGCCTTGACCCTGCTATTTTTACTCTCCTTAAACAGCCGTGTCAGCCTTGGAGGCGGCGTGGAAAACAGGGAAAAGCTCTGGAATGGCCCCTCCTGGATCCATCCCAGGCCTCAGGAGTGCTGCAGTGTCCCTTTTGGGCAGCACAGACTGTGGGATGGCTGGAGAAGGACAAAGATTCCCTGCTGGAAAATGAGGTGGGTGGCTCCTGTCAAGCATTAGGAGCAGATTTGCCATGTCCAGCCCCAGCTTCCTGCTCAGGCTGGGTTTGTTCCACACAAACCAACCAAAACTCCCAAAAAATCCAATAATAATAAATAATCTGCTGGGCTGGAGGTGGGTGATGGCCCCAGCCCCTCCTGTTCCACACAAATCAACCAAAATTCCAAAAATAGCCAATAATAAATACTCTGCAGTGACTCTGAGCCCAGGACTCGGAGCTCTGACCCACCAGAGCATCCTTCTCCCTCCCTGTGACACTCCATGAGTTGCAACAAAACTTTTGGTGGCTCCTGCAGTTCCTGGCATTTTTTTTAATTATTATTATTATTATTGTTGTTGTTGTTGTTGTTGTTGTTGTTGTTGTTGGTTTTGGTTTTGGTTTTGATTTTGGTTTTGTTTACGATGATGACGTATTTTTTATTCTTATTACTTTGTTATTTGATATTATTGTTTATGATTACTGATTATTTTAATAAGAAATTAATTATTAATATTATTAATAACAAGATTAATTTATTTATATTTCGAATAAAATTAATAATTAATACATTAATAATTAGAATTTTAAATTGTTTTGGTTTCTGACGAGGACACAACATTATTATGAATGATATTATCTATGATTCCATCCGAGGAGCCGGGAGGAATCCCGGGAGGAACGCGGGGCTGGGGAGCTGTTGCCATCTGCAGGCGGCTCTGGAGCAGATCCCGGTGGATCCTGGTGAGAGGGGATCACCGCGTACTGGTGTGACTGGGACAGGGCTTGGGGATCCGGGAGCAGCCCGGGGAGCATCCCCACTGTGAACCCGTTATCCCAAATCCAGCAGCATCCTGGTTCTCCCACTGTGGTGTATATGGTATTATATATTGTTGTAATATACTATTTTTATATATATGTATATATATACATACTACAATAATATACTATATTATGTATATTTAATATATAGTACTATATATAGAATATATAATATGGACTATATATAGTATTGTATTATATATTGTTGTAATATACTTATATATATATACACATAGTATATATATTATACTATATTATATATATCTATACCATATTATATATAGTATAGATACACTATCTATATACACTATATATATACATTATATATACTATACATATACTACTGCAATATACTACTATATATACATATAAATTATATATATAAACTATATAATGCTATATACATTATATAAATGAAAATATTATATATAATACTGGCTACATATAATATATAATACGTGNGACCTTGTGGCTCTGCACAGCTCCTGCCAGGAGGGGACAGCCGGGGGGGATTTGGGATCTGCTCCCGGGAACAGGGACAGGAGGAGAGGGGACGGCCTCAGGCTGGGCCAGGGAAAGTTGAGGTTGGATATTGGGAAAATTCCTTCTTGGAAAGGGGTGTCCAGCCCTGGCAGGGGTGGAGTCCCCGTGCCTGGAGGGATTTAAGAGCCCTGAGGATGTGGCACTTGGGGACATGGGGCAGAGGTGGCCTTGGCAGAGCTGGGAATGGTTGGACTGGCTGGTCCTGGGAGCCTTTTCCAGCCTGAACCTCGCGGTGATTTTCTGATTCCGCGATTAAGGATCGATGATTCTCCACCAGGCCAAGCAGGAGCTTAATTCCACCCTTCAGTGAGTGCACAGGGCTCGGCGTGGAGCCTGGGAAATGAAAAATCTCCATTTCCTGACAAAAGGCTTTCAGTGCGCAGCTGGGCAGACAATGCCAGCCCTCATTCCCAGCCTGGCACGGGGAATTCCCCAGGGCATTTCCGCAGGGAGCCCTCGGGCAAGAGCTGCTCTTTCAGTGCATTCACACAGCTCCTGCTGCCCTGCCAGGGCATAACGGGGTTAAACCTCCTCATGCCCTGTCCCACCCCGGCTGAACACTCCCCTCTCCACCCAGAAATACAACCAGCCACTGCCCGAGCTTTCCTAAAAAAATGGGAATCCCTGGAAGAGCTGAACAATCCATGCAAACCCTTCTCGCCCTCGTGAGAAGAGAGAAATAGCTGGGGCCAGAAAAGTGGGACATTCTGGGAGTTTACAACCATTTCTTGGTGCCTCTTTCTTATTTTCTGTTTAGTGACCCGGTAAATGCATTAATTGCTCAAAAAGTACCTGAAAAGTGAATGGATAGCCTGCTAAAAGTAGTAATAATCACAATAATTATAGTAATAATAGTAACAATAATAATAATAATAATAATTGAAGAAAGTGAAGAAGATTAACAGAAGGAGAAAGAGGCGGAAAAGAAGGAGAAGGAGGAAAAGAAAAAGGAGAAGGAAAAGAAGATTCAAAGAAAGTTGAAGAAGCAGGAGGAGGAAAAGAGCAAGAAGATCAGGAAGGAGGAAGGAAGAAGAAGAGGAAGGAAGAGAATAAGGGGGAAAAGAAGAGGAGAAGAAGTCATGAACTTCTGTGCTGAAAAACCTCCAGAAAACCCAGATCCAATCTGCCAGGGGAGAAAGAAGAGATGTCTCTTCTCACCTCCTTGGATACTCCTGCTACCCTCCACATCCTTGCTCTAGGCTCTGGATTTCTGTGATTTCTGTGGGGCTCAGGGGACAGACTGCAAAAACAGAGGGGTTATGGGAGGCTGAAACTGCTCTGGGTGCCTCCAGAGCCTGATTTTAGGTGGCAAATGGGATGCAAATGATTTTTGGGCACCCTGAGGCACCTCAGCATCTGCATCCCAGCCCCTGCAGGGATGCTTGGCCAGGGAGCTCCCCGGGGAGCAGCAGGAATTCCTGTCCCGGGCTGCAACCAGCAGCTCCACTTTCCTTTTCCACAGAAAGGCCTGGTTTACAAAGTGCCAGCAAAGCTGTGTCTTAAATCCGTCCCTGTCCCTGAAACAAAAGCTGATTTATGCTCTGAGAAGCTGAACCGCAGCCTCCCTCAGCACCACGGGACTGCAGCTAAACTGGGAGGGGTTCTTGGTGTAAACTGGGTTTTACTGGGGTGAATCAGACCCTCGGGGGAAAACTCGGAATTGGAGCTTTGGGCTGAGCTTTGGGCTGAGCTTTGGGCTGAGCTCTGGGCTGAGCATTGGGCTGAGGTTTGGGCTGAGCTTTGGGCTGAGGTCTGGGCTGAGCTCTGGGCTGA
>VWZP01007919.1:52144-68481 GCA_013396995.1 Dicaeum eximium | reverse complement strand
ATGGCTGGTTACAGTTATTAGCGCGGTGCCCGCCCGGCCGCTGCTTTGTTGTTGCTTTTTTCCTTCTCCCTCCTCCCCCCGTGCGTGCGGCCTTTGCCAGCGCGGGAGGAGGGAAATGCAGCTGGAGGGGCTGCAGGGAAGCGATCCCGGCTCAGCAAGCCAGCACTTGGTGGAAGGGTTGAAGGGTTGCACAAACATCGCTTGGCTCGGCTGCCGGCCCTGGAGAGCATCCAGGCTTCATCCAGATAAATAAATTCGCTTTTGTTTTGGTTTTTTCGAAGATACAGTTTGGAAGAGCAAACTGTTGTGTAATTGCTTGTGGGGGGAAAAGCTTTCCCACTTCTTCCTGCTCTTGACTCAGGAACTTTTGCAGCCCCTTGGCTGTGCTTTCCCAGGACCCCCCAGCTGGCATCGCTTCCCTCATCCCTCAGTTCCTCAGGAATCCTCACTCATTGTTGATTTTCCCGCCTCTGCCATTCCCATCTATTTATTTCTTTTTCAGTTTTGTGGCTGAGTGCCCCAGTGTGGCCCCCCTGGTGATGCCCACTCATTCTAGTCCCACTCCAGGAGCTCCCAGGGTGCCCAAAATCAGCCCCAGAGCTGAGCAGCTCCCACATCTCAGCTTCCCCATCCCCAGCATCTCTGGCATTGCACTGGGACCTCCAAAAAAGAAAGGCTGGATGCTTTTTCCCTGGCAGCTGCCCCTTGGCAGGTTCTGGAATATTTCCTGGTGCCAGCACAGTGCAGGAGAGCTGGATGTCACCTGCTGGTTTATGGTGCCTGTCCCCAGGGCCATTCCCTTCCTCAGGGCAGCTTTTCCTTGCTGGATCTGCCTGGCAGATGTGGTGGAGCTCCTGGAAAAGGTTTCCAAACGGGATTTTTATCCGTGAATGATAAACACAGCAGGTTTCCCCTTTCCAGCAGTGGATGGGGCTGGAGGTTGGTGTGGATTTGCCCCAGCTGGGTCTGTGGGAGTGCAGAGTTTATCTGAGTTCCTGCCTGCCTGCAGATTGCTTGGATTGCTCCCAAATCCAACGGGTGCCTGGCACGGGATCCTGTGCTTGGCCAAAGGGGCTGGGACCAGGAATTGTGCCCGTGGGAATTGTGGCCAGCAGAGCCAGGTGTCCCCAGGAGGGAGCCAGGGCAGGGCTGGGATGCTGCAGGGGATGAAGATTGAATCCCCAACCCCCCAGCCCAAGGCAGCTCCCAGATTCCCGAGCCTGGGAGCGATGCCAGCGGGGGGAGCGTGGGAAAGGGCTGGCAGAGCTCTCACCTCTGTCTGCTTTTGTCTTCCAGCGGGGCAGAGTCCCTCTCCTCGGATGAAAAAGGTACAGGGATTTGGGGAAACGCCCATCCTTGGGATTGGGAACGGGAATTCTGTAATGGGCTTTAAAAAGCAGTTGAAAAGGTACAGGGATTTTGGGAAGGGCACATCTTTTGGAATGGGAATTCTAAAATTTGCTTTAAAAGCCAGTTGAAAAGGTTCCAGGGATTTTGGGAAATGCCCATCAATGGGAATGGCAATTCTATAATGGGCTTTAAAACCCAGTTGAAAAGGTACAGGGATTTTGGGAAATGCCCATCCTTGGGGTTGGGAATGGGAATTCTATAATGGGCTTTAAAACCTTGGTGTAGACCCTTGGTTAATGGATCATTTTGGTTTTTATGCTGGTTTTTAAAACCCTTGTTCTTTTGTTATCTATTCCCTTTCTCTGAGTACAAAATAGGCAAGAGAAGAGTTAAATCCTTCCCAGACTTGTATTCCCTGCTTTTCTCTTGCAGAGGTGACACCCAATGGCATGGAGGGGTCGGGGTCAGGATCAGGATCGGCCGAGGAGCACCCGGAGGGTGAGCACACCTTGGCTGGGGGATCTCCTCACTCCTGGGATGGTGTGCCTGCTCCTGCATCCCAGATTTCCTCCCAGCCACATCCCAGAACACATCCCTGGCTTTCCAGTGCCGGTTTCTCTTCAAATTATGTTTGTAGGAATAATTAATTGAAGGCACATTTGGTGCATCCACACGAGTCATGGGACACACAGCTCCCACCAAGGCTGCTCCCACCTGCCCCTGGGAGGTGGAAAACCACCTGGTTTTCCCATGGAAAGCCATCATTTAACTGGGATGTGCCATGGGTGAAGCTCCAAAATTATCCCAGGTGGTTTAAACGTGAGAATGAGATGTTCTGAGCACCCTTCAGAGGGGCCTGGTGACCCCAAAGTCTCCCCTGGTGCTGGGATTTGATGCTCTGATGTTTTCTCTGCCTCAGTAGTTCTTTTTTTTTCTGTTCCATTATCTAACCTGCTGCCTGGCCTGATGGATCCAAACCTCTGGATGGATCCCTGGACTCTCATTCCACCTGTGCCTATTTTTAAGGAGAAGCTGGTTCCGAAGGCAGCTCCAGCAGCAGCTCAGAAGAGGAGTCAGGTGAGCAGAACATTGTGATTTATTTACCTGTAATCCCCTTTCTAAAACTGATGTTCAGTTTAAACCAGCTGCTGCTCCTGGGAAAAGCCTCACAGTTATTAGGGAATTCTAATTCCCTATTAAGATAATTATAATTTGTTGTTGTTATTATTATTGTTACTGTTATTATTAGTATTACTATTATTACTATTATTCTATTATTTTATATTATTATATACATTAATAATATATATTTTATATATATCAATATACATCATTATATATAATATATAGTATTATATTATATAATAATATTATATTATTTAACATTATTATTATTATTATTATTATTATTATTATTATTATTATTATTATTATTATTATTATTATTATTATTATATACTAAGGGATATATATTATTACTATATTCCCTATTAGGCAATAATTATATTATATATTAGGGAATTCTAATTCTAACTCTGATCTTTCCCAATAAAATTTTTGGGAGCCAGTGATTTCCCATCACTGCTCAGAGGCAGCAGCTCGTGCTGCTTTCACCTTGCAGACACAACAGCCCAGACACAATACCCACAGATATTTTTGCACCACAGCACTTATCCAAACACCAAGAGGCCATAAATTTCCTCAGAAGTTGGCAACAGAACTGTCCAAACAGGATGGACAGGAAAAGAATTAAAGGAAGTGTTTGCTGCTGGTGGGTTTGCACTTCCATGGGTTTTGCTGCCAGCAGTTATTCTGGTTTGATGTAATACTGCTAATTTAACAATTCAGTGTTTTTCTGGGCAGATGCAGGGCAGGGGGATGGAGGGAGGCTGGATGAGTGTGGTTTGTTGGGTTTGTTGTCCCTGTTATCCTGTGCTCAGCAGGATGAGCCATGCCCCAGGGGTGATGTGGGGTGGCAGGAAGGATCTGGGGCTGGCCCAGCCACCAGCTCCATCTCTCTGGGGAAAAGGAGCTGCTGGAGAGCATCCCTAGGAAATGAGGGGTGCAGGCAGGAGCTGCAGGAGCAGGGAGTGTTCCTGGAGCTGTTCCAGCCTGCTGCAGCTGGGGCACGGGGATAGCAGGGCTGGGGCACGCAGCCAGCTGCTGCTCTGCCCTGTGCTGCCTTCCCTGGAGGGGCTTGGAGCTCCAGGAGAGCTCTGGGACAGCCTCTGGGACAGCTCTGGGACAGCCTCCGGGATCCCTTTTTCTCAGGAGGGAGGTGGGATGGAAAGCAGCTGATCCTGGCAGCTCTGCCACTCCCCTGCTCCCAAATCCACCCCTCAGGACACAACCTTTGGCTGAAGTGTCAGCTCTGCTGGAATTCCATCCTGTTGGATTCAGCCAGGAGAACCCAGGCACTTTTAAACCATTTTAGGGACAAACACCCTGCAGACAATGTGGTGATTATTCCTTGGGAAAGCTGTTCTGTGCTGTTTCAGTTTCTGTGCTGGGGGCTGAGCTTTGTCCTTGGCACCATGAGGCTCGTCCCAGGATAAATCTTTTTTTATCCCCTGTGAAAATTCCCAGGTGTTTGGGCAGTTCAGGAGCTTTTGGCAAATTTGTATCCTGATGTTCAGCGTCACCCCCAGGCTGTGCAAAACCTGCAAGGACTCTCAGGATTTGGTGAATTTAAGCAAATGAAATTGTGGGGCTGTCCTGGGTGAATGTGGGAGCAGAAACCCTCTGGACATTGAGATATTTACTCCAAACTCCTTTTTCTAGATGAAGAACAGGAGGAGAAGGAATCCCCACCTTACTGCAATGAGTCAGGTAGGAACAGATCTCCTGAGGGCTTTTTTTTATTATTCCTGGCTGTTTAATTACTTGGCTTTTCATGAGCTCATCTTCCTTTTTTTCCCACTAGGAGGGAGCTGCTTGCCACCCTGTGAGCACTGCAGGAATGATAATGTAGGTTTGTGAGGAAAAAACCACCCACTTATTTTGTATGAGATCATTTGCAAACTGTAATTCCACTCTCTCCTCACCTTTTTAAAGATAATTTTTTAAAAAATCTATTTCCAGGATCAGAAGGAGCAAGTGACCCCCAGGAGACTTGCTGGAGGACAATTCATGTATGAATTTTTTTATTGTGATGGGTTTGGGTTTACATTGTTCTCATCAAGGTGCTTCAGTCTTTGGTTGAAGTGGGCAAACAGCTCATTTGCTGCACAAATGCACTTGGATTTATACTGAGAGGTGCACCCAAATCCTTAAAAATCACAGTTGAGAGCCTGTGCTGCCTCCAGACCCTGGTCCAAGACAGCTCCTGGAGGGTTTTCCAGGATGCTGCCTTGTCTTGCTGCAGTAATGAGCAGCAGGCCCATTTTTATGAGCTTATTTCAGCCTGGGTGCACATGAGGCATCTTGCCCTGCCTCACCTCCCCTTTAGCACTGCATTTTTCCTTGGCTGCAGTGCTGTCCTCCCTGTCTCTGCCTTGGAGTGGAGCCTGTGGATGTCCCTGCAGCCCTGGCTGGGTGTTGATGTTGGCTCTGACGCTGAGCCCTTGGTGTGGGAGCAGCTCCTGGCACAAGGAGTTTCATGCAAAATGCTCCTTTCCAGCTGTTTTGCATGGGCTGGGTGAGCCCTCAGCAGTTTTTAGGAGCCCAGGGACAGCTCCAGATCAGCCTGCAGCGTGCTGTGGGCCCTGTGCTGGTGAGATAAAGCGCGAGGGAGTCGCTCCAGGGTCATCTGTATTTTTGCTGGGTGTCTCTTGCAGGGTGCAGCTGGATGCAGAGGGCTCCTACCAGTGCAGCATCACGGGGCTGATTTTCGAGGTGACAGGCGCTGCCAGGATCACCTACTCGCTGCTGTCCTGGAGCAAGTACGCGCGGCTGGTGGAGAGGCCCTGGATCGTGGGCGGGCCCCTGTTCGACGTGCGCTGCTCCGCGCCCGCCGCGCTGCTCTCCATCCACTTCCCTCACTGCCTCTGCCTGGGCGGTGAGTCTGGGGCAGGGCTGCCAAGGTCTGAGTCCTCGGGGTTTGGAAAGCCTCGTGTCTGCTGGACAAGGCAGGAGCCTCTCTTGTGCTGGATTTTGGCCTTTTCTGACACAGAGATGGGCGACTGAGAGGAGTTTTAAATCCTTTTATTCCATTTTCAGTCTCATGTGAAGGGTGAGACAATACTGATGTTATAACTCACACCATCACAATCAGAACCCAGCTATTTCCTAATTACAAAACACCATAAGTGTTTCTAGGCCTGTCAGCTTTTGTCACACCATGCTGTAGATGCCTTAAAGCCAATCATCTAAAATTACCCCTCATGGGTACCCCTCATTACCCCTCTTTCACAGTTCTATTTCTCCAAAGTATCCAGTCTGATTTACAAGGCCATCCTTTGAAACTTGTTCCCAGCTCCATTTCTCTCTCAGCAATGTCTGTCCTATTCCCTGGCATTTCTAAGTCAGCATTTCTTATCCCAAAGTTTGCACACAGATCCATTCTGTGTGAGCCTTCTGCCAGGATCTGAGAATTCTCTGCAAATCCATTTCCCACACTCTTGAAATGGAAAATGTAAACCTCCTCCCTCCAAATTATTATAATTTTGAAATTAAGGGGCTCTCAGGCAAAGATATGGGAGTAGGAATAACAGTTCTTTATTAGGGAAAGAATAAAAAAATAAAAATAAGAATGCAGAAATACAAACCACCCCTGGCAGAGTGAGAGCAGGAGCTGTCCCCTGTGCTCAGGGTGTTGGTGGCAGTGCCATCCCATGGTGTCACTCCTCCTGCAGTGACAGATGTGGCTCTGCTGCAGCTCTGATCCTGCACAAGGGGGGAGTTTTCCTCTGGAGCTCCAGGGCTGCTGGAGCTGGGCCTGCTCTTCCTCTGGGAATGCAGTGGGAAAAGGCTGCTCCTCTGGGAATGCAGTGGGAAAAGGCTGATCCCTGGGAATGCAGTGGGAAAAGGCTGATCCCTGGGAATGCAGTGGGAAAAGGCTGCTCCTCTGGGAATGCAGTGGGAAAAGGCTGATCCCTGGGAATGCAGTGGGAAAAGGCTGATCCTGTGCTGCTCCAACCCTCAGATTCTATCCAGGCAGGAATGCTTGGCTCCTCCCCTGGGCGGGGCATCTCCCAGTGGGATGATGGAATTTTATCAGCCATGCAGGGACACTCAATGGCCCATGAACAGCAGATAATTAATAATTAATGGCTCATTAACAGCAGATAATTAATAATTAATGGCCCATGAAGAGCAGGTGTCTCCTGGAGGGAGGATGGGCTGTGGAAGAGATAAAGAAAAGTGCCCAAAGAACAGCAGAGAGCTGCCCCAGCTCTGACAGAGGCAATGGAACACCCCCAGACACATCCTGCAGCCCAAGACCCACGTGGGGACATCCTGGGAGTGCTGAGCCCCGGGCTGTCCCCACAGATCCCGGAGCTGGCGTGGCCTTCAAGGTGCTGCACATCAAGGGCGGCGGCGCGGCCATGGAGCCCTCGGCCGAGTTCTCGGCGTCGCACGTCAAGTGGGTGGTGAGCTCCCTGTCCCCCGTGGGACCCCTGATCCGCAGCCAGCAGCCCCTGCAGTACCACGGCGCTGTCATCCTCTACAAAGCCATCGACGAGCACCCCTCCCTGTCCTTCTGGGTCTACCTGGCCACCAACAACGACTCCTTCATCAAGGTACGGCCCAGGCTGGAGCTGCCCCTGGGGAGGGGGCCCTGAGGAGTCCTGGCGTGGTTTGGGTGTGGGGAGGGAGCTTAAATCCTGTCCATCCCACCCCTGCCATGGCAGGGACACCTCCCACTGTCCCATCCTGCTCCAATCCCCAGTGTCCAGCCTGGCCCTGGGGCAGCCCCAGCTGCTCTGGGCACCTGTGCCCACAGGGAAAAATTCCATCCCAATATCCCATCTAAACCTACAGTCTTTAAATTTGAAGCCATTCCCCCTTTCTTCTGTCATTCCATCCCTTGTAAATTGTCTCTCTCCAAGATTTTCCGTTTTCATTCCTTAGCTGAGTCACTTCTACCAAGTATCAAGAGGAAACAGCCTCAGGTTGTGCCAGAGGAGGATATTAGGGAAAATTCCTTCAGGAAAAGGGTGGTCAAGCATTGGGACAGGCTGCCCAGGGCACTGGTGGAGTCCCCAGTGAAAATCTGGGGATTTGGGAAAGCAGCTGACACTGAATGCATCCATGTGCCAGCAACTTTGCTGCTGGCAAAGGTCACACCAGAAATAACCTCTGAGGAGAGCAGAGTGTCTGCAGAGAGATGATGGAACTAACCTTGGATAAAATTCCAGCTTTAGAAAATTCCTTGTATTCCCCTGCAGTGGGTTATCATTAGGAAATTGGGTTTGTGGGATCATTCAGGAGCTCTGGCAGGAGCAGGACTTTAATTTACCCTATTACAGTGAGGACAGGACAAAAACCTTCCTTTTATTCAGGTTACAAACTCTCTTATCTCATCTCACCCCCGTGGCAGAACAGCTGGAGAGGTTTAGTGATGCTTTTTGAGTATAGTGGTTATTCCACAGCTTTCTGGGAAGGTTTTGGAACAGATCATGGCTGTCCTGTAAAGCTGGGGCCAGAGAACAGCCCAAGGAGCCACCTGAACACAGGTTTTAAGTGTTAATTCCTTTACTGAAGTGAGTAACATTGACATTTTATTTTTAAATTTGTAAGCTTGAAATTGTATTTTTAAATTTTAGGATATCTCAAAGGCTGTAAAACACTCGAAAAGGAAATTTGTTCAAATTGAAAAGCCCCCTGTATGCCAAAAATTGCTGCAGGAAGGAAAGAAGTACAGACTGATCTGTGAGCCAGAAGCTGAAATAACTCCTGAGGTGAGTCCCTTACACAGCCCTCACTTCCTGCACTGCAGCTTCCCTGGAAATGTGGCACAAAAAGGAACCATTTGCTGCTTAGAGCCCTAAAATTTTGGGATGAAATCCTGGTGCTAAAGTCAACAGCAAAACTCTGGGGAAATTGGAGTTTGGTTTGGATCTCTCCTAACAGCCAGTTGCCTTCTCTTTCGTTTATTTTAGGTAAATGTTTACTTTTATTTTCTATTTCTGTTGTGTAGGAGATTGAATTTGTTGATGGATCCCTCTTGAAACTGAAGAGTTACTTTGAGGTGTATTTGGAGAAGCCTGATGACTTCACCCTGTCCCTGGTGGAGCAGGACTCGGATGAGACCGTCTGGAAAGCCAAACTCCGAGAGAGTGAGTCCCTGGGGGATGGTCTGGCATGGCAGGACCTTAAAGCCCATCCAGTTCTACCCCCAGGGACACCTCCCACTGTCCCAGGCTGCTCCAGCCCCAGTGTCCAGCCTGGCCTTGGGCACTGCCAGGGATCCAGGGGCAGCCACAGCTGCTCTGGGCACCTGTGCCAGGGCCTGCCCACCCTCCCAGGGAATTTCCAATTCCCAACATCCCATCCATCCTGCCCTCTGTCCATGGGAAGCCATTCCCTGGGTCCTGTCCCTCCATCCTTTGTCAATTGTCTCTCTCCATCTTTCCTGCAGCCCCTTCTGGAAATCCACACTGAGCTCACCCCAAAGCTTCTCCTGACCAAGCCCAGCTCTGCCAGCCTTTCCTCCCAGCAGAGCTGCTCCATCCCTCTGACCATGCAATGGTTTCATTTACAACTTAAAGACCATTTAGTTCCAACCTTCCTGCATATTATTCCATGTTATGATATATTATTCCATATATTACCCATAGAATTGTATAGTTTAATAAAAAATTGCCTATTATTGCATTATAACTTGCAATCCCTCTTGCCTGTTTGGGCCTGCTGCAGTGGAATAAAAGGGAGAAAATCTCCTTCTGTCAAACCTGAGGGGTTGGAATCCACCCAACAGCTTTGCTTTGTGCCTGGGAATTCTTGGAGCTGGGGCCCAGCACTGGGAATTCCTCCCTGACATTTTCCTCCTCTGCCCTTTCCCAGGGGATTGGATCCATTATGACCAGAATAAGAACGAGCAGAAGAGGAGCACAGCCAGTGAGTGACCCTGCAGATAACTGGGGTGGGGCCCTTGTCCCCTATGCCCCCATCTGGCTCTGGGCACAGGGGACAGCAGTGACAGCCCCTCTGCTCCCTCCCCAGATGGGAAAAAGCGGAAGCCAGCCCTCAACATCCTGGAGGAAGAGGGGCTCCAGAGCAAAAAGCAAAAAACTGGAAACGCTGCAGGTGGGGCCTGGCTGGGACAGAGCCTGCTTGGGCTGGGTTTGTGTCCTGGGAGTGGAGCTCAGCTGGCTCTGCAAAGGCTTTTCCCTGTGGAATGTTCCAGGCTTGGGGAGGGCAGCTGGAAAGGTGTCTGGTGGAAAAGGAGTTGGGGGTGATGGTTGGCAGTGGCTGGACATGAGCCAGGGTGGCCAAGGAGGTCCCAGGGCAGAGATTGTCCCCTGTGCTGAGGCTCCTCCAGGCCTGGGGCAGTTTTGGGTTCCTCACAAGGACAGGGAGGGGCTGGAGCGTGTCCAGGGAAGGGAATGGGGTTGGGAAAGGGCTGGAGCAGCTGAGGGGGCTGGGAAGGGAATGGAGAATTCCTGGGGGAGCTGGGAAGGGAATGGAGAATTTCTGGGAGAGCTGGGAAGGGGCTGAGCCTGGAGAAAAGGGGATCAGGGGGGACCTTGTGGCTCTGCACAGCTCCTGACAGGAGGGGACAGCCGGGGGAGATTTGGGATCTGCTCCCAGGGAACAGGGACAGGAGGAGAGGGAACGGCCTCAGGCTGGGCCAGGGGTGGATTTTGGGGAAAATCCCATGTTTTTCAGATGGAATGGGAGCAAAAAGCTTAACAGATCAACAGCTGCTGGTGATTGCCAAGCTCCTGGACCGGCGCTGGAGGGAAATCTCCATCGAGTGCCTGCAGATGGAGATGAAGGACATCGAGGACATCCGGGCCATGGAGGAGGAGGTGATCATGCAGAAATTCCTGGTGCTCAGGAAGTGGAGAGACAGGGAACAGGGCCATGGAACTGCAGAGGCTTTGCAGAGGAGCCTCGGGGAAAAAGCCACCTATGAGATCCTGCAGGCGCTGCAAGGTACCAGCTCCCAGCTCCTGACCCCATCCCTGTCCCTGCTGCATTTTGGGAATTCTACCAGGGAATGGACCAGATCACCAGTGCTTGGTTCATTATGGAGGTCAAAATTGTCTCCTTCCCACTTTCAGCAGTGCTTTATTTTCTGTGGTGTTTTTATCCTTCAGGGGCTGATACGAAATGAAGAATATTTTTGCCCTGAGTGTGCAGAGCTCTCCCAGCATGACCTGGGTGTCCAAACCACTTCTTGGGATTTCCTGGGAGTCCTAAGAGGAGCTGTTTGGGTCTTTATTTCAGGAATGGTTAATTAGTGGTTAATTAACACCTTCCCTGATGGATGACTTGTTTCCACCCCATGGATTTCCCAGGGGAGCTCCCCCTCCTTTCCATGGAGTTCTTATATTCAGTTCATCTTCTGCAAATCCAAGTTATTCAAGGAGCTGGGAATTTTCCCTGCCCATGGCAGGGCTTGGACTTAAATGACCTTTAAGGTCCTTTCCAAGCCAGACTGTTCCATAATTTCATTAACTCAGCCAGCCAAGGGGAATTGTCCTCAAAAATTAATTTTTTTTTTTTTGCAACAGCAAAACTTTGTTCTTTCTCAATTCCTTAACTTAGGACAAAAGGAAATGGCCTCAGATCAGGCCAGGAGAGGTTTAGATTGGATATTGGGAAAATTCCTTCATGGGAAGGGCTGTCCAGGCCTGGCACAGTCACCACCCTGGAGGGGTTTATCAGATGGATGTGGCACCTGGGGACACGGGGCAGTGCTGGGGGAATGCCTGAACTGGAGGGTCTTGGAGGCCTTTTCCAACCTAATTCCATGATTAATTCTCCTTGGAAACAGCCTGGCTGGAAAGGTGGAGAGCTCTCCCTCACAGCCTCTGCCACAGCCTGGTGCTCCCTCAGGGTGTCTCCTTCTTCTCAACTGGAAAGGGTGGAAAAAAAATATTGCACTGAATAGTGGACGTTGATATCCTAATTTGTGACCCAATTTACTACCCCTGTTTACTAAACTACAAGATACTATGCAAATCAAAACAGGAGAATATTCCACTTAACAGATAGGAGCCTATGTCTAATACATTTTATAATACATTTATTTTTGAATGCCTTTATTTTTCAGCTCAAATACATTTAAATCCGAAGTGTCTCCGTTTGATTCTTGCAGGAACTTGCAGAGATCCCATGATCAAGGTGTGCTTTTCCCTTCCCTCAGGTTTCCTGGCTCAGAGCTGAGGCAGCTGGAAGGAGGAGCAGGAGCAAGAGGAGGTGGGAGCTTCCCAGTCCAACCATTCCCCAGGATCCTGCTGGGATTCAGGAATGTTCCTGCTGGGAAGTTCAGGCAGGATCCTCCAGAGAAACTGAATGGGGTTTTCTGTGGGTAGGAGCCACTTCCAGGACTTTCAGGAGAGGTGGATCCCAGAATTCTGGGCTTCACCCTCAGGGAAAGCCCCTCTGGAAAGGCACAAACACTGGAAAAAATCACTTTATCTTTTTCATCACCTGGAAAAGATTTTTATTTCCATCAGGGAAAAACAGGGAGAAGAATTCCCCTGGAAACTTTCATCTCCCTCCAAGAAACGCTGAACTGCCAGAATCGTGAGGTGCATCGGATTTCTCATGGATCAGGGAAGAATAATCCTAAACTTGTACCAAATCCCTTTGATAATCACTGTATATATGGAATTATTGTACAGATCCCGTGCATCCAGTCCTTGTTAAGCTGTGGTTCTGCTTCCTGAAATTCCCAAAGGTGGGAACACCACTGTGAACTCCAGGCAGCTCGGAATTTCCCCGTGGAATTCCTTCTCCCCTCTTTTCTGTATAGCTTGTCTCCCTTTTTTTAATGTTGTATAATTCTTTTTTGTACGAGAAACTTTTTATACTTCTTTTTTTTTTAATACTTGATTTATTCCAACGTGAATAGAATTTAGGTGCTTAAAATGTGAGGAGCTGAAATCCCTGTGCTGCAGGATTGGGAAAAAATTGGGGAAAATGGAATGTGCAGAAGAGAGGAGTGACCAGATCCAGGATTGTCTTGTTTTTAAGGCCGTGGGATACTTGGGATCATCTTCCTCTGTGTATGTTTGGGAAAGGAGAACATACCTTTGAAAAATAAGGATTAAACAGGAAAAACTTCCATTATTTCCATCTGAATTTTGATTTCTGTTTTAGTTGGATGAAGTGCTGGGAAGTTGTTGATTTCCTGGGAAGAGGAGCAGGATGGAAGTTGTTCCTCAGCCTCTGAAAAAAGGCATCCAAGGGTTTTTTTGGGATGGAAATCCCAAAATATCCCATCCTATTCCAACCCCTGCCAGGGGCAGAGACACCTTCCCTATCCCAGGTTTTTCCAAGAGGGAAAAATGGATTTTAAAACCCACCAATTACAGGGAGGTGCCTTCCCACATCAGCAATACCCAAAGTGTTTCAAAGGATTCACGTTGGATCCCAAGGGACAAAAAAAATCACGGTGATTTTGAAGGAAACCTTGATTTTATTAGGCAATAAATAGAATAAATAGGGAATATCATAAATAAATCAGGGAGTAGAATGGAACATCATCATAAATAAATCAGGGTATATAATCATAAATAAATCGAGGAATATTGTCATAAATAGATCACGGGATAGAATGGAATATCATAAATAAATCAGGGAATATCATCATAAATCAGGGAATAGAATGGAATATCATAAATAAATCAGGGAGTATCATCATAAATAAATCAGGGAGTATCATCATAAATCAGGGAATAGAATGGAATATCATCATAAATGAAGGAATATCATAATAAATCACGGAATGGAATGTCAAATCAATCAGGGAATATTGTCATAAATCATGGAATAGAATGGAATATCATCCTAAATAAATCATGGAATAGAATAGAATATCATCCTAAATAAATCATGGAATAGAATATCCTGAGTTGGAAGGGATCCCCAAGAAAAGGGATTATCATAAACAGCTCTCAGCTCCTGAATAATCAACAGAATAAATCGGGATAAATTGGAGTTGGGAACATTCTGGTGCTCAGATGCAGCCTGAACCCAAAACCCCGGGAATTTACCGTGGCTGAAAAGGCAGAACCCCCTGGAGCCGATCTGCGGGGGTCCCGTGGGATTCCTGCGGGATTCAGGGGGAGCTGAGGAAGCTCAGCATCCTGCGGATGGTGACGCTGCGGACGCGCAGAGCCTGCAGCACCGCGCAGAGCCGCAGCCGCTCCGGGAACGGCGCCCAGCCCCATCCCGATCCCCGCGGCCCCAGTGATCCCGGGGAGCCCGATCCCGGTGATCCTGATGATCCCGGTGATCCTGATCCTGATGATCGTGGTGATCCCGATCCTGATGATCGTGGTGATCCTGGTGATCCCGATCCTGATGATCCCGATGGTCCCAATCCCGATGATCCCAATCCCAATGATCCCAATGATCCTGATGCTCCTGATCTCAATCCTGATGATCCCACTGATCCCGATGATCCCGATGATCCCGATGCTCCTGATCTCAATCCTGATGATCCCACTGATCCCGATGATCCCGATGATCCCGATGCTCCTGATCTCAATCCTGATGATCCCACTGATCCCGATCCCGATGATCCCGATGCCAGTGGCGCCTCCGGAACCTTCCCGGTGCTGCTGCCCAGGGCCTGCACGGGGTTAGGAAATGGCTCAAACCAAAAAAATTCCTCGGATTTTCACCCCCTCAGGGATGAACGGCAAGACCAGGAAGTAAGGATGGGCCGAGGGAAAAATTTGGGATATTTAATTTGTCATTAATAGAGTGAGGGAAAAATTTGGGATATTTAATTTGTCATTAATAGAGTGAGGGAAAAATTTGGGTTATTTATCATGAATAGAGTGAAGGAAAAATTTGGGATATTTATCATGAATAGAGTGAAGGAAAAATTTGGGATATTTAATTTGTCATTAATAGAGTGAGGGAAAAATTCGGGATGTTTAAATTATCATGAATAGTGTGAGGGAAAAATGTGGGATATTTAATTTTTTTGTGAATAGGCTGAAGGGAAAATTTGGGATGTTTAATGTATCATTAATAGGGAAAAATTTGGGCTATTTAATTTATGGTGAATAGACTGAAGGAAAAATTTGGGATATTTAATTTTTTGTGAATAGACTGAGGGAAGAATTTGGGATATTTAATTTGTCATTAATAGGGTACATTTTGAAGTATTTAATGGTATCAAGAATAGATAGAATGAAAATTGAAATATTTAATTTATGCATAGGGAAATTTTGGAAATATTTAATGATTGCTTTAATAGACTGAGGATAAAGTATTTAATGCTATCATTAATAAGGTCAATTTTGAAATATTTTGTTTTATCATGAATAGACTGGAGGTAAATTTTGAAATATTGAATTTATCAGGAACAGATTGAAGGTAAAATTTGAAATATTTAATTTAATTAATAAGGTAAATTTATAAATATTTAATGACTGTATGAATAGACCTATTATATCATTAATATGGTAAATTTTCAAATCTTTAATGGTAGCATTAAAAGACTCTGGATAAAACTGGAAATATTTAATGATAGCATTAATAGGGTACATCTTGAAATGCTTATTTTACCCTGAATAGAGTGAGGGTAAAATTGGAAATATTTAACTGATCATTCATAAGGTAAATTTTGAAATATTTCACGATTGCCTTGATAGACTGCAGATAAAATTTGATATATTGCATCTTGTCATTAATAAGCTAAAATTTCAAATATTTCCTGATTGCATTTATAGACTGAGGCTAGAATTTGCTTTGTCAACCTTTAATCCTGGCCGGTGCACCAGGTCTGGTATATTTGAATATTTGGGGCAGAACTGGGAGCTTTTCCTGCCCTAATTGCCGAATTTTGGGGTCGGAAATCCTCACCTCCACCATCCCATCCAGAGCCAGCAGCAGCTGCGGGTCGGGCAGGTTCCTCAGCTCTGCCTTGAAGGCTCTCACATCCTCAGAGATGCCCTGCAGGCATTTTCCCTGAGGGGAAAAAAATTCCAAGGGAATCGTCAGGAAATGTGGGGATCTGCTGCTCCTTTCAACGCACAACGAGAAAAAGAAGTTTTTGTTTCTGAAATTTCTATTTACCTCATCAAAAGTTGATTTTTCCAGGGCTGGGCAATTTCCAGGCTGCAAATGAAACAAGAAAAGAGATTTGTGATTTAATGGGAGTGTGGATGATGCGGTCCATGAAGCTACGAGGTAAAATGTAAATTTTGGCTGTAATTTCTGTGTTTTACCCCTGGCTCCTCGGCTGTGCAGGCTCTGAGGGTGTTGATTTTGTTCTCAGTGATGTCCTCCGGATCCACCTCCTCAAGGGTGCATTCAAATCCCAGGGTGCCACGTTCCTGAGGGGAAAAGGGAATAAAAAAGGGTCCCTGACAGCTCCACGATGCTAATTCTACATTTCTATACCTTGATCTGTAAATGCACACAATAATTTCGTGTGTCTGTGCTCAGATGAATCCCAGGAATGAGGACTGGGGTTAAATGTGAAACACAGGAAATAGATTGGGAATACTCCCATCTTTTGCATGGATTTGTTTTATATTTTATTGGGAATTGCTCTGCCTCCATGGCTTTAAATTATCGCCAGAGATGGAATTCGTGGGGAACTTTAGGGCAGGAGAGTTTCAGATGGAAATGATCTCTTAGAAAGAGAAAAATAGCAAATACAGTCCGGCGGGCTTTGGGGGCTCTCTGCCATGAAGGGTGCAAAAGCAGCAGGGAATTTTAGCAAAAAAGGGGAAAATAAAAACACCTGAGCCAAGCGCGGGGCAGGATGAGAGCAGAGAGCAGGGCTGAGATCGAAGGGAGGCTCCAGGGAGTGCCCGCCCTCAGCACCTCCTGGGGACCTCCTGGGGCCACCTCTGACATCCTGGGGCCACCTCTGCCCTCCTGGGGACCACCTCTGCCCTCCTGGG
>VWZP01007919.1:35887-51837 GCA_013396995.1 Dicaeum eximium | reverse complement strand
GGCGGGGCGGGGGGGCGGGGGTGGCGGGCCGGGGCGGTCAGTGCCAGGACGGGGGTGGGCAGTGGCCGGACAGGGGTGGGCAGTGGCCGGACAGCGCTGGGCAGTGGCCGGACAGCGCCGGGCAGGGCCCGGGCCGGGGGCAGCAGCAGCAGCGCCAGGCACAGCAATGCCCGCCCGCGGCCGCCAGGCGGCGCTGCCCGCCCGCTCCCGGTGTCATTCCCGGTGTTCCTGGAGCCGCTCCCGGTGTCATTCCCGGTGCCGTTCCCAGTGTTGTTCCCGACGTTCCCGGTGCTGTTCCCGCTGCTGCCGCTCCGCTCCATCTCGCTGCCGTCGGTCCCCGCCGGGACAGCTCTTATAGCGCCGCCGGACGAGCGGGATTTCCCCCCGGGCCGGCCGCGCTCATCCCGAGAGCGGCGGGCCCGGGAATCCCGCCCGGGGCTGGGCACGGCCGGAGCTCCGTCCTCGGGCTGTGCACAAAGGGCTTCCAGAAAAACGGCATTGACCGGGGTCAGTGCGAGGCACGGGGGTGAAACTTCCACGGAATCCCAAAATCTTGGAATGGTTCGGGTTGGAAGGGACCTCAAAGATCATCTCATTCCAATGGCGGGGATTCCACCGTCCCATCCTGGCCGTGGGCGCTGCCAGGGATCCAGGGCAGCCACAGCTGCTCTGGGAATTCTATTCCAGAGCCTCCTCACCCTGCCAGCCAGAAATTCCTTCCCGATACACCTGCACCTCCTCCTCTCTCAGCCTGAAGCCGTTCCCTCTCTGTTCTCTCACTCCACCCTTTGGAAATCGTCTCTCTCCATCTTTTCCTTTTCTATTTTGTCCTGCCTTCCTCTCAAGGAAAAAGGGACAAAACAGGAGGAAACGGCCTCAGGTTTCACCAGAGGAGGTTCCTGTTGGATATTGTGAAAATTCCTTCGTGGAAAGGGTCGGAAGGGGCTGCCCAGGGCAGCGGTGGAGTCCCCGTCCCTGTGGAGGTGGCACTTGGGGACAGGGCTCAAGGCTGGCCTTGGCAGTTGGGGATGGTTGGACTGAGTGCACTTGGAGATATTTTCCACCCTAAACCATTCCACGATTCTCTGATTCTGTAAGGACAAGCTCTCACTAATGAATGTTTGTGAAAACCTGCCCGAATGTTTGATTTTGCTGAACTGTTTGGAATAATCCACAAATATTTCAATATTGGCTCCCATTGTTCGTGGCCATTCTCAGGCTGCAGAAAACTTTTCTGTGCGTTGGGACTGCCATGAATCACTGGGATTTTCGCTGTCAAACTGGAAGGGAGCAGGATGAATCAAGAGTTTTATATTGAGTTTTCAGATTCTTTGTATTTTCACTGTTTCCTATAAGAAGCCTGTGGCGTGTCCTGAGACTTCTTTTTGCCCCAATACCAGCAGTGCATCATTTTCCAATTTCCCTCTGTGTTTTCCACTTCTGCTCTGTCATTTCACTGTTGTGGTGGTTTTGGTTCTGGGCTGTGGTTTCCAGCTCGTGTAGGAGCCGCGACTTCCGAGAGCCAAAAGTGAAAGAGAATTTTGGGATGTGTTCCTGAAAGGCACCGCCTTGGCTTTCCAGGTATCTCAGTCCCTGCTCCCTGCAGGACACGAGGTTTCCCAGCAGAATCAGCGCTGGGCTGGGATTTGGGTTTGATTTTCTGCTGAATTGGGATATATCCTAATCACATCCTATGGATCTCTCCTATAATCCCTGCTGTGGCTGCCCTGGATCTCTGGGAGTGTCCCAGGCCAGGCTGGATGGGTTTGGAACACCCTGGGACAGTGGAAGGTGTCCCTGCCCATGGCAGGGGCTGGAATGGGATGGGATTTAAGGTCCCTTCCAAGCCAAACCATTCCAGGATTCTGGGATTTTAATTCTGGTGAGTGGAATTTTTTTTTTTTTCAATGGAAGAAAAAAATCCACCTTCTCCTCCTTCATCTCAAAGCATCCTCTGCTTGACCAGGCTTAGCCTGAATGACAAATCTTGATAATTAATATTTAAATTAATCATATCAGAGCAAAAGAATGTGTTTTATGCATTATAATATATTTAAATAAGATAATTACTCCTTGAGCAGCTTGAGGCAAGTGGAGTCCCAGAGGAATGGGAAGCAATGCTGAAATGGAATGGGAATAATGAAAGATCTGTGGGCTGGGCTGGGATGTTCCTTCCTGTTTATTTCATGGCATCATAAAATCATGGAATTTTTTAGGTTGAAAGGGATATTAAAGCTCATCCAGCTCCACCTTCCACTCTTCAAGTCCCAATGTCCAACCTGGCCTTGGACAATTCCAGGGATCCAGGGGCAGCCACAGCTGCTCTGGGCACCTGTGCCAGGGCCTGCCCAATATGATAAATATGATAAATATGATAAATATTATAGATATAAAAATATAATAAATGTAATAAATATAATATATATTGTATAGATAATATAGATAATAAATATTTTATACATACATATATATATATATATAATTTGTAATGGTTAAGTTATAAAAGTGTTAGCAGCTGTGTGATTTCCCACAAGAAAATGTAATTCCACTGCCTGTACTTCAACCAGAAATTACTTTTGTTGGAATTATACTCCAGAGAAAAATAAGGATCGCTCTGGGTCTCTGTAAAATTAGATTTGATGTAATGCAGTCAAAATTCGGGGAATCCCTGCTCCTGGCTCTGCCCCCACCCAAATCAATACCCAAAAATCCTGCTTGAGAAAGAAGAGGAAAGCACAAATCAGAAAGAAACCCGGTGAGAAAAGCCCCAAAGGCAGAGCCTGGGCTCAGTTTGGTTTTGAGGCCTGGAGAGTTGAGTGATGAGAAATGGGATCAGCTCCAGCCTCACCCTGCTGAAAAAGCAGGAGGTTCCTGGAAATGTCCCGGCTTTTTGTTTCAGTCTTGGTTCTGTCCCCTCGAATGAACAGAAATTGAATTTTTGGCCTCACTGTGGCCAAGGGGAGTGAGGAGTGTTCTGGTTTCCAGGTGAGGTCTGAGGACATCGCCTGTGCTGGGAGGGACAGGAGCTCTGGGGGTGGTTCCTGCCCGCTCTGGGATTTGTTTCTCCTGGAATTCCAGATCTGGTGGGTTTTCCTCATGAACAGGCTCCAAACCCTGTGGGAAGGTCGTGGAGTCCTTGTGACACCCTCAGCGGGAAGGGTTCGGTGCTTTGTAGGGCAGCCCTGTTCCTGGCATTGCAATTAGCAATAATTTTATATCTCTAATTAAGCAATAATTACAGAAAAATAGAAATTAAAGCTGCAGGGTGATTAAATCCCACCCAGCAGCTGTAGACAGAGATCGACGCTCCGTTAAAAAATTGGGAAAATATTGCATGGAATGGGATTTCTGGGTGCAGGAAATAAAAGTGATTTGATCCTATTTGCCACTTGCAGAACTTGTGGAATATTGAATCATTTTTTTTGCCTCAGGATCATTTTTTGGGAATACCCAAGGTCAGATTTACCACCAGAGGAGCCTCATTGAAGTTTTTTTCTGATTTGGGTTGGGAACTGATGGCTCCATAAAATAGAGGAGAAAATAAAAAGCGCCAGGAAAAACTTTCGTGGTGTTTTTGTGGTGGTTTTGTGTTGGTTCTGATCCCTCATGGAATTCCCTGAAATTCCTAATCCCAAACCTCTGTTTTTGCTGCTATTTTGTCAGGGGGTGATTCAATGGTGTTTCTGAAGCTTTCTCGGGGCGCTGGAACCTCCAAAACCCTGGCTCACTCGCCTGCATGTTTTGGTTCTTTTTTTATTTTCCAGTTACCACCAGAATTCCTGAGATTTTCCCCATGATCCCTGCTGGCTCGTGGGCAGCTCTGGGACCCCCCAGCCCTGGGACCCCCGAATTCAGAGGTTGTTGTTTGCCAGCTCCAAGGCTCCAATTCCCTCTCCAAGGTAAGGGATTCACCCTGGGAAAGGGGTGACGCCACTGGGAACCCCTGGATCGGGGTTGGGATTCCCTAAAAAGCCCACAGGCTGCATTTTGGGCAGGGAATTTCTCCCACTGAGTTGGGAGGAGCAGATATCAGGGAGAAATCCTTCCCTGGGAGAGTGGGGAGGCCCCAGCCCAGGGAAATTGTGAGTTCCCGGAGAAATTTTGGATTCCCCATCCCTGGAAGCATCCAAGGCCAGGCTGGATGGGGCTGGGAGCAGCCTGGGATAGGGGAAGGTGGGACTGGATGATCTTTGAGGTCCCTTCCAACCCAAACCATTCCAGGATTTTATGATTTTATGGAATAAACAGAGAGGAACATGGCAGCCCAGCCCACAGATCCAGAACTATTCCCATTCCCTGCCCATGGAACTGGGATTTAAGGTCCCTTCCCAACCCAACCCATTCCAGGATTTTATGGATCCATCAGTCTTGTGGGGTTTGTTTTAAATTCCCACAGAATTAGGAGGAATAAAAACCTGCAGGGAGCACCAGCAGGGCTGGATGGAGCTGCAGGGAGAGCTGCATCCCCCTGGAAATGTGGGAATCCCGGGAGCTCATCCTGCCCAGCCTGGCCCCAAAAGCTGTAAAGGGAGGAGGGAGGTGCTGCCAGCTGTGCCCGTGGTTTCGTGGCACTTTCGGGGAGCTCTTTCTCTCTCACTTTCAGTTTTCACTCCTGACAGAATTTCTCAGCTCTGGGGGCTTTTTCTGCTCTCTGCCCGTCCCTGTCCCCTCCTGGCTGTGGGTGCTGTGCTGGGCAGGCAGGGGGACAGCAGGGAATGGGGAAAAGCGGGAATTTTGTGCTTGCTGGGTTTGGATTTGCCCTTTCACCTCACCCTGGCTTTGCAGGTGGAGAAAAGAAAGGAATCTGATCTTGGATGAGCAAGAGCTGATCAGGGAGATTTTTTGGTAGCATTTCTTTGAGGTAAGATAATTTTCCAAGTGCCATTAATGATGGAATTCTCAATTCTGTCAGCAGCTGAGAAAGCTGAGGAGAGGCAGAGCTCAGAGCCTGCAGAGCTTGGGGACACCTGGGCGCTCCTGGGGTGACCCAAAGGCACAGAATTCCCAAGGCTCCAGGCCAGGGACAGGGATTTGGCAGGAGTGACCCCCAGGAATGCTGTGCCCGGGATTTCACCCCTCCTCCTGCAGGCTGGGCACTCTCCTGGCAGGAATTTACCGTATTTTGTGCCTTGGTGAGGAGAAGGTCACTGGAGCAGTCCCAGGGAGGTGAGGAGCTGGCCAAAAGAAGATTGGAGCTCCCAGAGTTTTGTGGGGAAGGTGGGAAAGGGACTTTTGGTCCTTCCCGCTGAAACAATGAGTGGGAAAGCCGCAGAAAGCCAGAGGGGGAATGGATTCCCACCAATAGAGGGAATTTGGGAAGAAATCCATCCCTGTGAGGATGAGGAGGGGCTGGGATGGAATTCCCAGAGCAGCTGTGGCTGCCCCTGGATCCCTGGCAGTGCCCAAGGCCAGGCTGGAGCAGCCTGGGACAGTGGGAGGGGTCCCTGCCGGGGGAATGAGGTGAGATTTCCCTTCCAACCCAAACCATCCCATGATTTTGGGATGATTCCTGATTTTGAGATGGTTCCTGGGGCTGGGGAGGCTGTGCTGGGCTGGGGGCCCAGGGAGGGCACCAGGCCTGGTTTGGGTGCCGTGGCTCCCACGGAGGGCACAGCAATGTCCCATTTTCCCCACATCCCAGGGTGTGGTGGCATCCAGAGGCAGCTGGGCCTGTGAAGGAGCTGCAGGGAGAGCCCTGCCACCCTCGTGGCTTCTGTGGCAAAAATAAACACTGGAATTTATGCAAATGCTGCAGAAAATGGAAAGGATTTCACTCCAAACCCCATGAGGCGGGCACTGGGAGCTGCAGAGCTGTCACTGCCACCAGAAATAAACCAGAAATAACCCAAACATAAACATGAAACACAAATAAATCCCAGCCTGGAGCAGCAATCCCATTTTTGCCGTGTCCAGAGGCTTTGGTGCATCACATCCAGCTGTGGGGCTTTGTGGGAAACCCAAACCTTCCCCAAGAGGGCTGAGCTGATCTGAGCAGCCCAGAAGTGACTGCACAGCTCTGGTGCCATCCCCAGCAAACCCAAATCCTCCCTGGCCCATGGACACAGGGATTGTGCCCCTGCTCCTCCCAGATTCCAAGGTGCAGGATGAGGGGTCTGACAGTGATGGGGATCCCTTCCCCACTCCCCAAAACCCATCTCTGTGGGGTTTGGGAGCTGCAGGGCCACCTTCCAGCTCTGATCCTTCCTTGGGGGGTCAGTCCCCCGAGCCAGCAGTGGTAATTCCAGCAAAATTCCCTGAGCATCCAGTGGGATTTTTCCAAACTGGTGTCTGGGGGTGCCAGCCCTTTGCGGGGTGGGGAGAACACCTGGGGAAATTCCTTCAACAGCCCTGCCTGGAAGCTGAGCTGAGCTGAGCTGAGCTGCCTGGAACAGCTCCAGAGATCCAGGTAAAACTGCAATTCCCATTTTTCAGATGGTTGAGGATGCTCCACTCTCCATTTGAGGTGAGTTTCTTCCCCAGACGTGCTTCCCTTGGGATTGAGAGCTGTGGCCACCATCACCTGGTGCCTGGGCTTTGCTCCCAGCTCTCCATGGCAGCTTCTCCATCAGCAATCCCAAACACTGAAAAATCAAACACTGAAACCCTGAACAGCACACACCAAACACTGAAAAATCAAACCCTGAAACCCCTGAACAGCACACACCAAACACTGAAAAATCAAACACTGAAACCCTGAACAACACACACCAAATGCTGAAAAATCAAACATTGAAACCCTGAACAACACACACCAAACACTGAAAAATCAAACACTGAAACCCTGAACAACACACACCAAACACTGAAAAATCAAACACTGAAACCCTGAACAACACACACCAAACGCTGAAATCCACGGAGCAGGACAGGCTGGGATGGGTCAGAACCTGTGGCACCACCAAAAATTGGGATAAATTTTCCACCCATACTTTTCTTTTTCTCCTCCACAGCCAAAAAAGAGACTTTAAACAATATTTTCCCGCTGGGGAGGAGCTGATGGTGGATCTAAGGGAAGAGGGAAGGGCTGATCCCACCAAGGCACTGGGAAAAGCAGATTTGAGCTGGTTTGATCCCAGCTGGAGAATTCCCCGTGCTGTGGGCACACAGGATGTCCCTGCTCACTCCTGCAGCAGCAGAGGGGGGTGAGGGCCCTGCACTTGAGGCTTTCCTTCGGTTTCTGGGAAGAGGGAAGAGAAAGTGGGTGGGAAGAGGCGAGAAGAAGAAGCGGGGTGGGATGTGCTGGGAAGCAGGAGGATGTCAGCTCCAGCCCACGGAGCCTGCCCCGGCCTGGAGAGGGAAAATCTGGGAGCTCTTCACCTTCCCTGGCAGAGGGTGAAGCAGCAGGGATGTCCTGGAGCGGGCTGGGGACAGCAGGGACACGGCAGGAGCGTCCCCTCATCCCAAAGTGTCTCACCTGAGCCTGCACCTGCCTTAATTACCACAGGTTCATTAGTGCTTCTCATTTGGAGGGTGAAAAGGGAGAGTAAAAGGCCGTGTGTGCGTGTGTGGTTTTTATGGAATTATGGAATGGTTTGGGTTGGGAGGGACATAAAAAATAATTTCATTAAAAATCACCTCATTAAAAATCACCTCATTAAAAATCACCTCGTTCCATCCTGCCCGTGGCTGGGCCACCTTCCTCTGGCCCAGGCTGCCCCAAGGCCTGGCCCTGGGCACTGCCAGGGATGGAGCAGCCACAGATCCCCTCTGTGCCACGCTCCCACTCCGTGGTGGTGCCTCCGNAAAAGGGAGAGTAAAAGGCCGTGTGTGCGTGTGTGGTTTTTATGGAATTATGGAATGGTTTGGGTTGGGAGGGACATAAAAAATAATTTCATTAAAAATCACCTCATTAAAAATCACCTCATTAAAAATCACCTCGTTCCATCCTGCCCGTGGCTGGGCCACCTTCCTCTGGCCCAGGCTGCCCCAAGGCCTGGCCCTGGGCACTGCCAGGGATGGAGCAGCCACAGATCCCCTCTGTGCCACGCTCCCACTCCGTGGTGGTGCCTCCGTGCCCAGGGAGATGCTGCTCACACAGCCAGGAGCCAAGAAAAGGGCAGAAAATCCCCAAAAGGAGGACCCAAACCACAGGGCTTCCCTGCCAGGAAGCAGCTGGCTCATAAAGCTCATCCCAGTTCCCAAGGGGGGTGGGATTCCCATCAGCAGGGCCTTGGCTCGGGCAGGAGGGTGTTTTGGGGGTTATTTTTTTTTTATTTAACACGTTTAGTTCCATATTTAATCCATTTAATTTGCCAGCAATTTTTTAACATAGATTATTCTTCAAGCACAGGTGGGTTTCGGATGAGACTTAAAATATTAAGGAATGTTGTGGTTTGAGACCAGCTGGAAAACAATTCCCAGCCTGGCATCCTGTGGGAGAGGGTTTAAGCTTTTTTGGGAATCAAAAACCCACCCAGGAGGATGCAGGAGGCTCCAAGTGGGACCAGGAATAAAACACACCACCAAAACCTTGCTCAGAAACCACACCAGATCCTTGTCTTTCAGAAATATCCTTTAATCCATCAGTTCCAGCATTGCCATCACCCACAGCACCCCTCGGGACACGGAGCCAAGGGGACCCAGAACAGGATTTTTTTTTTCCCTGGAAAAAATTCCCCCAGGACAGGAGGGGAGAACCAGCAGTGGGTGAGTGGAATAACAAATTCTCTCCAGCAAGTCAAAGGCACTTAGCAGGGGAATGGAATTCCAGCCTTTCCAGGCTGCCTGATCCCAGTGCTCCAGAGCTGGGTGGTGCCAGGGGCAGCTGTGGGATTCCCCAGGAGCACCCAGGGGCTTCCTTGCTTTTTCCCTATTTTTTTTTTCCCTTCCAAACTTTGTGCATTTGGGGCTTTTCATGCTCTAAATGCAGCAGGAGGCAGCTCCTCCCTGTGACCCAGAGTTGCTTCCCATGGAGGGGTTTTGGGGTCAGACACTGCAAATTTGGGGGTTTCGAGGGAAATTTTAACCTTCAGAGTTTAAATCTAAACCCAGCAGCTCTCCCCATGTGGAGGCACTGCAGGGAAAAACCAACACCCCAGTATTTCTCTGTATTTTCTGCACAGATTTAAAAATACGGAAGAAAAGTGTTGACTTTTTCCTGGGCTGCAGGTGAGGTTCCCCAATCCATCCAATTGCTCCCTAAATTAAGCCAACCCCCATCCCAGCCCCCAAACCCCTCTGAGGGCTGCTTCCAGCCCTGCCCTTTCTGCAAAAAAAAGGGGGGGAAAGTAATTTAATTTAAAAAAAAAAGTGCTTTAATAAAAGCCATTCCTGGCAGGGGATGAAATCTTAATGCAGCTGAGGCTTTTTGCAAACACCCTGAATAAGTCATCAGGCAGAGCCTTGGCTGGGATGGATTTGCCCCAAGGAAATGAGAATTAAAAGGTAAAAAAGGTGCTGGGAGCACCAGGCTGGGACTTAGGAAGGGCTGGCTGGGTTCTTCCAGCTTTAAATCCAATAAAAGAAGGATGGAGACAAATTTATTTTGTCCCAGTGCCCCCTCTCCTAAAGGCAGAGTGAGGAATTCCATATTTAATCCATTTAATTTGCTGCCTGTTTTTAAACATGGATTATTCTTTTTATTTTTAAAATTTCATTTAAATGTTCAGCCCAGACAGTAAAATATTAAAAAAAACAGACCTGGGGTGTGTGTCTGCTGCTTCCAACCACCACAAATTCAGGGCTCAGTGTTACAGAAAAATCTTTGAAGTCCACGTGAAACAGAACTAGGAATTTACAAATAAATAACTCTACAAAACCCCTCTCTTCTCTCAGTTTCATGTGATCAGCAAGGCAAAAAAAAAAAAAATAAAAGGATTTTTTCTGATGATGATTAATTACACATTTAGCTGGAGGATCCACCAGCAAACTCAGCCCCTTGGCAACAAACAGACGTGTCATAGGAAACAACGGTGGTAATTTTTATTTTACAGCTTTATACAGAAAACTCCCAACTCTCTGCACCCCGCCGAGTGTTAACAGCACACCTAAAAATGAATGTCAGGTAGTCAACATTCCCCAAAACGTTGAGAACTGAGTAAAATGTACAGATTACTGAAAGCTACGACATCACTACGAGGCAGGCATGGATTTTTTTTTTGTTGTTGACTTGTATAGCACCGTCAAGAACAGGTTCTTTATTTGAAAACTACAGTGAGGAATAAAAAAGTAGTCAATGGTAAAATATCATCCAATCCAAAAAAAAAATCTCTAAACAACCAAAAATAAAGTTAAACTACCCTCTCTTCTCGCCCATGATTTATAATGTTATAAGTACTGTACAATTCTCTTTGTTTCTGGAATAATAATAATAATAATAATATTATTATTATTATTAAAATGCCTGATATTTAGTGGCATGAGTAAAAAAATTAAAATAAATTAAGAAGCAGAGGCCAATCACCAGACAGAAAGCTTCGGACATGGTCAATGAGCAACACTGGGATTCTGGGATTCCCTGGACAGGACAGAGGCAGGATGAGGGATTCACTTGGCTGGCATCTTCTCTGCCAGGTGCTTCTGCTGGCTCTCGGCGTGCCTGGGGACAGGAAGGGGCTGTCATTCCCTGTGTTTTCCAAGGAAAAGCTGGAAAACCCAACCCACCCCCTCCAGCAACCAGCTGGAATTGTGTTTTCCCATGGAAACCACCGAGTTTTTCTGCATCTCTCCCTGGCAGGAGGGTGGGGCAAGGCCAGGGAAGCCCCTTTGGGGTTTCCCTAAACCCTGGAGTGGTTTGGGGCACCTGGGATGTTTCCCCCCTTCCCACAGGGATGGCCAACACCTTAACCCCCAGATAACAGAGGGGTCCTGGGGACAGCCAGTGCCCGCAGCATTCCCAAAAAATGCCATTGGAAGCACAGCACTTGGCAGGAGAAAGGAGGAGAACCCAGGACATGTGGTGGCACTGACTCAGCTCCAGCTCCCATCCCAAATTTCCCCCTCACCACCTCATCTTCGTTGTTTTTCCGAGCTCTAATGCTTCAGTTTGGAATCACAATCCTGGTGTGCTGACACTACCCAGGGCCTCCTCTTTTCCACCTCCTTTCATCCCCAGTCTTTGCATTTCTGAATGAAATATTCTGAATATTTGGAACATTTGATATTCCTGAAGCCCATCCCTCATTATCCCAAACAAAAATTCCTCCTGAGCCTTGCTGCCACAGGATGGAGCCCTTAAGGGAACCTGCCCATACCCTGCAAGGCTTTTTGTTTTATCAGTTATTAAATATTAATATCTAAGTGATTCCAAAGTTCTCCCTCTCATCCAGCCCTCCTGATGGCAAAGACAGATCCCTGTCCAAGCTGGCCTTGGACACTTCCAGGGATCTCTGGGAAATCCATTCCAAGGCCTCCCCACCCTCCCAGGGAACAATTCCTTCCCAGTATCCTGGATGGCAAAAGCTTCAGCCCCAGGATTGTGCTGGGGGGAAAGCCCCAGGTGCTGCTGATGGCAGACGGGGGGCTGTGAGGGGACAGGAATCCCCACCTCACCTGGTGAGGTCCTCGATGTCCACCAGCATGGCATCCTGCTCCGTGTGCAGCTCGTCCCGGATCAGCAGCAGCTGCACCAGCTCCTCGTTCAGGCCTGAGCCAGGGAGAAATGGCCTGAGCTCGGGGTGTCCTGGGGGACCCCAGGTTGGGATTTTCCCCCCCAGGTGCCACATTCAGGGGGCTGTTAAATCCCTGCACGGATGGGGACTCCACCACCACTCTTTCCATGAAGAATATTTGCATTTATCCCAGAGAACTGTTCTGAATTAAAGGAGGCAGACCCCAGAATAATTAAGCAATTACCACTTACTTTCTATCTGTGAGTGAAGGTCATTGACTATCACTTGTAGCTGCCCAATGGTCATGTCCCTTAGGTCAGTGGGTTTTAAACTTCTCTTCATCAGGCATTCACTTATATGAGGCATATGTGGCAGCTGGAAAGAAATATTCAGTATTTTACTGCTTTCTTCCAGTATTTTACTGTTTCCTTCCAATATTTTACTGTTTTCTTCCCATTATTTCTGGTTTTGAGTAGTTTGTCCCCTCAGCTTTGCATCCCCCCCTCACAAACAGGCAGCAGTGACTCCTCCAAATGGAGTTCAGCCATCAACACAAAAGTGGGCCTAAGGCTCCCAGTGGAGCAGGATCAGGAATATCTGAGGGAATTAAGGGTATATTTTATTGTTTCCTTCCAATATTTTACTGTTTTCTTCCCATTATTTCTGGTTTTGAGTAGTTTGTCCCCTCAGCTTTGCATCCCCCCCTCACAAACAGGCAGCAGTGACTCCTCCAAATGGAGTTCAGCCATCAACACAAAAGTGGGCCTAAGGCTCCCAGTGGAGCAGGATCAGGAATATCTGATGGAACTGGGGGTGAGGGTGATGGTGACAGCCCTGGACTGAGGCAGGAGTGCTCCAGATGGGGTGAGCAGACTCCAGCTCAGAAGATGAGCAGCCTCAAGGCAGCACCAACCTCCAGCATCTCATTCCCTGCTCCATTTCTCCTTCCAGCTGCTGAAGCCAACCCCTCCTCCACCTCTCCTCTCCGCATCCACCATGCCCGTGGGCCAGAGCCCCCAGAGGTGAGGATGTCCCAGGCCTGGGGTCACCCCTGGGGTCACCCCGGCCCCACTCACAAGATCTGCTACCGGTGACTTCTTCCTGTTCTGCTTTTCCACCTCCACCTGCATCTTGGCCATGGGCTTTGCCATAGCCAGGGCCATCTTGGCCTCAGCCTGGAGCTTCTTCTGCCTGCTGAGGAAATCCATGTCATCCAGGGACTCCGACTCCTCCTCCGTCGTGTCTCTGTCCGAGTAGGACGAGCTCTGCTTGCTCTGGGGAAGCAAAGAAGCCACAGCAAAGTTTGACCTATTTTTGTGCTTTTTTTTCCTACATAAACCGTGAATGGCATGGATTTCTTTTTTATCTTAATCCACAAGATTATCTTTAAAAATCAGAGTGATTCCCAGCTAGGCCTCCTTGGCTTTAAAAAGGGAAAGAGGAGCCCAGCAGATCAGAAGGTGCTGAAAGGTTAAAGTGGAGGGAAACATTTGGGGCTATGTGTTACATCCAAAAAGGAATGTTGGGTCCACACAGGGAAAGAGAGGGAAGCTGCTGGGAGCTGATCCCACTTGCTATCCATTTCCTGACAGTTCTGAGGGCCAGGAAGGAAGGAAGGAAGGAAAGGAAGGAAAGGAAGGAAAGGAAGGAAAGGAAGGAAAGGAAGGAAAGGAAGGAACTCCACAGCAGCCAGGGGAGATTTCTTATCCATCCCTCAGCATCTTGCACTTTATTGGGGGCTGGAAATGCTCCTCTGGGGTTTGGGGTTGCTGTTTTAGCAGGATCAGCTCCCTCAGGGCTCCCTGTGGCTCTCCTGCCCCAGGCTGAGACCCCAGACCCACCATGGGTGACAAGGGCGTGTCCAGGCTGGTCTCTGTCTTGCTGTCATCGCCGTCGCTGTCCTTGTCGCTGCCGCTGTCGTTGACAAAGCAGATCTGCAGGTTCATGCCACTCTGTAACCTGGGCCAGCACAGGGAGAGGTGACACTGCCATCCCCTGGAGCTGGGAGTGCCACCAGCCCCTGCAGGTGACCGGGGCAGCTCAGTGTCACACAAGGACAGGGCTTCTACCACCATCTACTGATAAACTGCAGAACTACCCCCACACTGCAGGGAGTTCTGATTGGTTTTTTTATGATTGTTATTTCAGAATATCGTTATTGGTTTTGACCATTCAGCTCTGATTACAGTAAATAAAATCTACAAAATACAATAAAATATATAGAACATGTTACTATAAAAAACTGCAAAAATTATTTCCAAATGAAGAATTAAAGAGAAACGTATAAAGATAAAAATAACATATGTAATAATATATATAATAAAATATTTTGTCAGTGGTGGAAATCATATATTTACTGTTTGTTTCCAAGACACTCCTGTAACACAAGAGTTTATTCTGGTGTTTTCCAGACCCCCTGCTCCACTGCTGGGTTGGGATTGATTAAGCCCACCCACATTTCCCTGCCCAGGAATGATTTTCTCTGGATGAAGGATCAGAGAATCCCAGTGCAGGCTGAGAGAAAGGAAAAGCCCAGGTGAGAGATCCCAATCCATCCCCACCTGCTGGAGATGGAGAACCCCCCAAATCCTGTTATTCCTCATCCCAGTGTGATGGGAGCTTGCATTGCTCCTTAGCAACAGCACACTCCTATTTTCCGTTTATTTCTGTGGGGTTTCTTAGCTACTATTACCACGAAATAAACAGGATTAATAATTGTTTATTAATGAACAAGTGAAGGTGGTGAGATCCTGGCAAGGAAGCTGGATCCTGGGGTGGCTGCCCCATCCCTGGGATTGTTCCAGGCCAGGTTGGACAGGGTTTGGAGCAACCTGGGATAGTGGGAGGTGTCCCTGCCCACGGATTGGGAATTGGATGAGCTTTAAGGTCCTTTCCAACCGCAGCATTCCATGATCCTGCTCTGTAATTCCATACAAAACCGGGGGAATAACGTCCTGCAAATGCTCCTGTAGGCCCTGGAACAGGGAATACTTTTCCTGGATTATAAATATTAACCACCACCAAATCCTTCAGGCACAGCTGGCACTTTCTGGGGGCACAGCTGCCAAACCCTGATGAGCTGCGTTAATTAGAGCCGTGCTCTAATTACCAGACAGCAGCTCCTGGTTCAGCTGTAACTACACACAGCGAAGCTGTTTTCCCTTTCAAATGATCTGCAGCTCAATTTAATTCCACAACTGCACCTCTCCCCTGGAACAGCAGGATTCCTCCTGGGTTTCTGCCTCCCTAAGCCTCCTTTTTTCTCCCATTCCATGGCAACAGGTAGAGCCTCATTCCCAGGATGGGAGGTGTTTGATGCTTCCCCAGTGCTGTGGGTTCCATCCAGCTGAACATAACTGGACTTTCTGGGGTGCATTTGATGCAAAAACCTTAAAAATCCAAGGGAGGAATCCATGTGCAGATCCAGGGATGGGGCCATGTCTGGAAGCAGAGCTCGTGGATGTGGAGGGGAGGCAGGAAGCCACATTAAAGCTTATTTTGCCCATCCTCTGGTGCTTCCTGAGCATCAATCACTTTCCCAATCATGAATCACAATTCTAGAATCATGGAGGTTGGAATTCCCAAATGGTTTGGGTTGGGAGGGACCTTAAATCCCACCCAGCCCCACCCCTGCCATGGCAGGGACACCTCCCACTGTCCCAGGTGCTCCCAGCCCCAGTGTCCAGCCTGACCTGGGACACTGCCAGGGATCCAGGGGCAGCCACAGCTGCTCTGGGCACCCTGTGCCAAATCCTAAATGAAAACCTGAAGGAAACCTAACTCAGAAACTTCTTCTCATTTCCTCTATCCCCTCAACATCCAAATGCCTTACACTAATTAACCCAGAGTTAAATGAGTATTTCCCCCCCCGATTTACCACTATTCACATAACACACAAGTGCTGTGTTTGGGTGTTGTCCTAAGCATGGAAAATTCAGGAACATGGTTAAAGGACAGTGTGAGGGATGATCCTGGGATGTCCCACTGCAGAGATCTCCCCCTTTCCAGGCTGCCCTGGGGATTTGGGCTCTGGCTTACCGGGAGGACAGGCTGGGCTTGCCGCTCTTGCTGCAGCTCGTGTAGAGCCCGGGGCCATCGTCGAAGAAACTGCCCAGGGCCAACTTCTGCCGGATGGACTCACGCTCGTTCTTCTGGGCCTGCAGGGGGGACACGGGGATCAGCTCTGGGGGGGACACGGGGTCAGCTCTGGGGAGGGACACGGGGATCAGCTCTGGGGGGGACACGGGGTCAGCTCTGGGAAGGGACAGAGAAGGATGAACTCTGGGAAGGGACACAGGGATCAGTCTGTAGGAAAGGACAGGAAAGGATGAAGATCTGTGAAGGGACACATGGAAGGATGAGGCTCTGGGGAGGGACAGGAAGGGAAGAAGATCTGGGAAG
>VWZP01007919.1:25699-35864 GCA_013396995.1 Dicaeum eximium | reverse complement strand
AGCTTTGGGGAGGGACACGGGGATCAGCTCTGGGAAGGGACACGGGGATCAGCTCTGGGGGGGGGAACACAGGGATCAGCTTTAGGGAGGGACACAGGGATCAGCTCTGGGGGGGACACGGGGATCAGCTCTGGGAAGGGACACGGGGATCAGCTCTGGGAAGGGACAGAGAAGGATGAACTCTGGGAAGGGACACAGGGATCAGTCTGTAGGAAAGGACAGGAAAGGATGAAGATCTGTGAAGGGACACATGGAAGGATGAGGCTCTGGGGAGGGACAGGAAGGGAAGAAGATCTGGGAAGGGACAAGAAGGGATGAGGCTCTGGAAAGGAACACATGGAAGGATGAAGGTCTGGGAGGGACACAGGGATGAGGCTCTGGGAAGGGACACAGGGGATGAGCTCTGGCCAGGCCAGGGCACAGGAAGGGACTTGTCTCCCCAGCCCCACCACCAAGCCCAGCAGGTCCAGCACCTCCCGAGCATTCCTGGCTCAGCCACAGGGCACATCCCACTGGGAATCCCCAGCTGCATCCCTCTCCACATGGAATCAGCCTGGTTTGGGCTGGAAAGGACCTGAAATGTCCTCTGACTGCAACCCAACCTCGCTGATAGGTACAGCCTGGGATATTCCCAAATCTGTACCCATATCCACACACAGCCACCTCCATCAGCACCTTCCACTCCCCTGAGCCACTGCCAACCCCACAAAAATCCCTCTCCTGCCAGCCTGCTCAGGAGTGGATTTTGAACCACTGTCATCAAATTATCCCTGGGTTTAAAAATGTATTTTTATATATAGATATAAGCACAAACACAAATATACATATAAATACAGATATAAATACATATATAAATATAAAAGTTTAAAAATATCAATCAACAGAACGATTTGCAATGAATCCCTGATCAATAACTGTGTAATCAATGTGCAATAAATGCAAATCTCAGACCTGGATTCAAAATCTCCTCCGTGTCTGTCACTAATGGGTCACGTGCCAACACTGACAACAAATTCAAGAAGTTATTGATGGAAGGAACACTTGGAAAGCCTCAAACATTTAATTATAAAATAACACTTAATACCCAATCCAGAAAACACAACAAAAGCAAACAGAGCAGGCAAGGCTGGGCTGCTTCCATGGGGTTAATTCATGGAATTAACTTCCCATATCCCACCTCAGGAAAAACAAAGCACCTTTTTGTACAAGGAAATGTGACAAAATGCAAATTATTCACCTAAAATAACTAATGATTTAATTCCAGCTCCAGTGCTGATTATACACATTATTACCCTGCCCATTAATTTGTCAATCCCTTACCAAAATAATTCATTTATAACCCGACTCCTTCTATTTCAAATCCTTAAAATAATAAAAATAAACCCCATGACACCAAGTGGTACCGAGATTTTGGGCTGAGCTCCAGGTTTTTGAAGTTTTACCCAGACCATTGTGTTTTTAGGTTTCAATAATCAATACCTCAATCACATGGAGACAAATTTAGGATTAAAAACAGCCAGCCCTGCTGGGGAGAGCAGAACAGAGAAAAAAAAAAAGGAAAAATGAGTGAAAATAATTTTTTAATGAACTGGAAGCAGAAGGAGGGAGGTTGGTGCCAGCCCCTCGTGCTGCCCTTGGCTGTGCCACTGCACCAATATTCCATCAAGTTCTGGAAATTTCCCCTTTCCCAGCTCAGATGATCCTCTCCCACATCTCCCCATCCAAATTGGATTTTCCCCGTGCTCCAGCTGAAGCCCACAGCACATCCCTACCTCCACTCCAGCTGGGACCTCTCCCTCCTCAGAGCATTCCCATCTCTTCCCTGGGCACCAAAAGCTGCTCTTTTTCCATTAAATCCAGGCAGGATTGGGCATTTTTCCTCCTTTCTGACAGATCTCCAGATCAGTTTTAATTTTGCTGTTTCCCAGCGCTCCCAGGCTGACATCTGTACATTTAATCAACCTGCAATTTGTTTTCTCCACCAGGTCATTACCGAGGATTCTAAATAAATCTGCTCCCAGAACTGAGCTGGGAATATCCCATTTTCCAATGACCATAAAGAAATCCAGAGTCCTATTTGTTATTATAAAATGGGGAGCAGTTACCAAGAAATAAAATATACCTGGGGGAACTGGACTTCAGGCTTTGGATAAATTACCTGACAGCTGCACTCAAAATCCAGAGCTGGGTATGAAAAAATATAAATGGAGAAGGGAAGCAGCAAGGCAGGTTTTGATTATCAAATATTCTGACCTGGTATAGAAGGAATAATGGGTCAAATCCTGAAAATGCAAAGGTAATTCCAAGGAAAACATAACTGCATGGTATTTAAACGTGTATTTTGGCACTGGCTCAAAAAATAAATGTATTTCTGCTCTGTGCAGAGTTGAGGACAATTCAGTTCTCACAATGATTTTATACAAAAAGCTGCTTTTGGTTTTTAAGGGGAAAACAAAACAATCTGGGGCGGAGTTTTCCTTCTTCCCCTCGACCTTCCCTCTTGGAAGGGCAGCAGCCACCTGTGCTGGAGCCCAGGAATGAGAGCACAATGCCAGGATTGCCTCTGGCTGCCCCAGGGAAAAGGCCAACATGTCACAGAATCCTGGAAAGGTTTGGGTTGGAAAGGATCTTAAATCCCACCCCATTCCCAAGGCAGGGACACCTCCCACTGTCCCAGTGTCCAGCCTGGCCTTGGGCACTGCCAGGGATCCAGGGGCAGCCACAGCTGCTCTGGGAATTCCATCCCAGCCCTGCCCACCCTGCCAGGGAACAATTCCCAATTCCCAATATCCCATCCAGCCCTGCCCTCTGGCACTGGGAGCCATTCCCTGTGTCCTGTCCCTCCATCCCTTGTCCCCAGTCCCTCTCCAGCTCTCCTGGAGCCCCTTCAGGCCCTGGCAGGACTCTGAGCTCTCCTTGGAGCTTCTCCTCTCCAGGTGAGCCCCCCCAGCTCTCCCAGCCTGGCTCCAGAGGGGCTCCAGCCCTGCAGCAGCTCCTGCTCCCCTCTGGCTTTTCTCCAGCAGCCCCACATCTCCTGTGGGAGCTGGGCTGGGGCAGCTCTGCAGGTGGGGTCTCACCCTAAAACACTGGGACACCCAGCAGGAGCACTGGGACACCCAGCAGGAGCACTGGGACACTCGGCCAGGCCACCAGGGCTATTTTTGCCAGGCTCTGTCATTCCCAGCCCTGGACCAGGACTATATTTAAAGTCCCAGAGCCATAGGCAGCGTCTCATTTTATCTCTGCACAGCACGAGGGCTATTCTGGGATTTACAAACAACGTAGAATCACAGAAAATGTGTTTTTTATCTCCTTTTTTCTTCCTGGGGTAAAGGCAAATCCAAACTTTTTGAGCCAAAACATCACAAAATGCCTTAAAATCCCGGGGGGGTTTCCAGTAGGAGAACGCCTTTGGAAACTTGTCCTGATATTTTATCATCAGGAGATATGGAAACAAGGAAGGTTTGCCCTGTGCCAGCACTTTTAAACCCGTGCATTCTCCCTGCTCCAGCCCCGAATCCCACCGGTGTGGGCGGGCTCCGGGCAGCATTCCCGCAGCATTCCCGCCTGCTGGCACACAAAGGCTCCTTTCTGTCCCTTTTTGTCCCTTTACCTTTTTATAGCTGCCCTCTCCGGGCGGCGGGGCCGCTTTCCTGATGATGTCACCCATTCCATCCTCCCGATCCCGGCTCATCTCCGCCGCTCCCGGTCCCGCTCCCGGTCCCGATCCCGCCGGGACATCTCAGTCCTGCCCCGGCTCCCCGGCCGCCACCGTGGGATGCGGGGCTCGCTCCAAAGCGGCGCTTCCCAGATTTTCCGGGATGCTTTTCCAGCACCTCTCCGCTCCCGGCTGTCCCGGAGCACCTCGGTTTTCCCAAATAAAGTCAGGGAGCCGCAGGGAGCGAGGCTCGGCGGGGCTGGGAAGCCGCGTCCTTCTCCAGCCACTGCCAGCGCGGGATAAAAATAACCCCGAGCTCCAGCGGCTCCACAAGGGCAGGAAAAATCCCGGTGTCTGGTGTCCAAATCCCAGCCTGGCAGTGCTGTCTCCTTCCTGCGGCTTTTCCCCAGGGAAGTTATCCCGGTGAATTCCCAGGTCCCCTATGGGAACCGGGAAAATTCCACCCAGCTGGAATTTTTGCTCCACGCAAAACGCACCAGCAAGGAGCCCGCGGAGCTGTTCCCTGGCTAAATCGGCTTCTCCAGGTGCAAAAAAATTCCTGCATTTCTGGGAATTAAGCAACAGAGGCACCCAGCATAACCCTGCTTCCCATCCTGTGGGTGTGGAGAACCTGGGGATCCCCAAAATTCCATCCCCGGCTCCAGCCTGGAGATCCGGGCTGGCCAAGGCCACCGCTGGCCCCCTCCCGCACAAATCCCGCTCTGTCCCCGCTGCAATCCCATCCCAGCCTTTCCGGAAAGGTGGGTCTGGATCAGCTGCCGGGAGAGCCAGAGCTCATTGCCAAAAGGAATCCTTAGGAAAATGGAATTATGCCACGGTTTCTCCCCAAAATCTGCAAGAAAAATCCCGATTTTTGATGCAACACAAGTATAGATAAATAATTTTAATTGCCCTGTGATGTTTAATGAGATATCCATGCCATGCTGACATCATTCCACCCCAAATGCAAATTCCAGGGAAATTCCCAGCTTCAACAACGCCCAAGTGATGCATCCCAGCATGAACCTACTCCGAATTTTCAGGGCAAAACCAGCAATAATAAATGTTTAATTCCATTCTTGTCCCTGGATGGTGCTTTGCTACTGTAATTCCCAAATGAAACATAGTCGTTCTCTGGATATTTCCTTATTTTGAGTTCCCCTCCGCCGCTGACTCATTGTGTCCCTTCCTGCTGTTGCTAAATCCACTTCCTCTCCCAGCTGAGGACAGATCCTGACACAATAAATCCCAAATAAATAAATAAATCAGGGCTCAGTCCCAGTGGAAGGATGTGGCGGCCAGGAGCACGGGCGGGGGCTGAGCCTGGGATTTGTCACAAGTCCCTCCTGATTTGTGACAATCCTGCCCTGTCCTCACCCATGGGGGATGTCCCCATGTCCCCTCCCTGGCTGAGCCCGGTCCTGCTGTGCCCATCCCTGCCAAGTGACACCAAAGTCACCCCTCAGGGGAGGAAGTGACACAACCCTAAAAATAGAAATAGAAATAAATATATTTTACCCTTGTCAACCACAGTTTTTAGGATATTTTATATTTTATATGTTATATGTTATATGTTATATTTTATATTTTATATTTTATATTTTATATTTTATATTTCATATTTTATATTTTATATTTTATATTCACCTCTGCCCTGCCCTCCAGGACTTTGCAGAGGGGCATTCCCTGAGCTGATCCCACAGAGTCTCCAGGGAAAACCCTGCACCAGGAGCTATTCCAGGCCTCGGGAGAAGCCCCAAACCTGGCTCAGAGGCACGGTGAGACCCCTGGAACCACGGCTGGGGCACATCTGGGGCCCTCCCCAGTGCCAGGACCCGCTCCCTTGGGATGGGCACCTCCCTGCTGGGTTTAAATCTGGGATATCAGGTGGGAAATTCATGTGAGGATTCTCTCAGGGCAGGGACCAAACCCTTTGGTGTCCCTCTCTGGAGGGGGAAGAGCCTGGTTTCCTTTTTCCAGCAGTTTGGGAAAGCTCAGAGCAGCAAAATCTGGAGCAGGTCAGATTCTGGGGGGTCCCTGGGATGGGAGCACACAAGGAATGCCGGGATGGGCATGGCAGTGTTGGAATCATCCCTGAGTGAGGCAAGGACAGGGCACAGCGAGTTTGGGGTGCTCAGAACACGCCTCCATGGCTCAAGGATGAAAAAGCAGCAAAATTCCCCTTTCCTTAGCATAAAAGCATTGCTGGAGCCAGTGAAATCCCCCTCAGGGCTGGGGCGTGCTCCAGAGGGGGAGGAATTCCCCCTTCCTGCTGGGATCAGCTCCCAGACATCACTGGATCCCAAGGGAGGAGAGGAACCCCCTGAATTCCCAGCAGAGCTCAAGGAAAGCTCTCCAAGCTGCCAAAATCGTGGGCATGGAGCACTCAGGGCATGGAGGTGAATTCCAGGATCTTGGAATCTCAAGCTGCCGGAACTATCAGGGGAGATTGTTCACAAGGGGACGGGATGGCAGGACAAGGGGAAATGGTTTGAAACTGGAAGAGAGCAGGCCTGGATGGGATTTTGAGAATTGGGAATTGTTCCCTGGGAGGGCAGGGAGGCCCTGGAATGGAATTCCCAGGGAAGCTGGGGCTGTCCTGGATCCCTGGAAGTGCCCAAGGCCAGCTTGGATGGGGCTTGGAGCACCTGGGACAGAGGGAGGTGTCCCTGCCCATCAGGATGGGTTTTAAGGCCCCTTCCAACCCAAATTATTCTGTCATTCTCTGACTCCATGCCACAAACCCTTGATTTTCCTGCGAGTGTTGGGATAAACCTCTCCCACCAGTCCCTTCCCAGCACGAGGCACTTGCAGGTTTATAAAATTTCGGGATGAGCTGACCCCAAGGCCTCGCTCTGGCGATGCTTCCCTGAGCTTTAGCACACCCCAAGTGCTTCCCCAGCATTTGGCAGAGCATTTTTTTGGGATCTCTGTCTGAGCAAGGCCCTGGAGCTCCCTGACAAAGCTCGGTTTTATTTTATTATTTTATTTATCCTCGCCGTGGGACGTGGGGCAGTGGCACGGAGCCTCCTCAGCTGTGCCAGCCTGGAGTGTTCTCCATGGGCAGGAGGCCAGGCCAGCAGCTCTCCAGCTTTTCCACACCGGATTTTCGTGGGATTTGAGGTTTTCCCCAAGGCCCGTCCCTTGGAGTTATATTTTGCCACCAGAATTTGCACTCACTTTAAAGAAAAAGACGACATCAGCTGATTTCTGGAGCCTCCAAACCCCTCCTGAGATCAACCCAAGGAAACCTCATGAAGTCTCCAATTCTTTTGTGAGTTTTATGGATTAATTCTGGGGTTCACTGGGATCCTGGGAGGGGTGGGGCGTTCATCCCTGGCACTTCCAGCCTGATCCACAGGGGCACCAGCCCCTCCCTGACACAGGGTTTGCCAACAGATCCCTCTCAAAAACAGCCAGGTAAAGTCAATCCCAACACCTGGACACATCCCAGGAAAACCCACGGATCCACGCAGGCTCCACCACACCCCCTGCCCTGCCTCAGAGATGATTTCCAAGCCAATAAAATCTCTTTTCTCCTCAGATCTCTTTTTTCTTTTTAATTTTCCTCGCACGTGTGGAGCCTGGAACCATCTCCAGAGCGACCCTGGTGCCAGCAGATAGCTCAGCCCTGCCTGGTGCCAGAACACGGAGCCAAATCCTGTTCCCAGGGGCAACTGGGAGGCTCCTGCCACGGGCACGGGCACGGGGCGCCCCTGAATTCTCTGCTTTTCATCAGAAATTTAAAAATCCGTGATTTAGACACATCACCCGTTTGTACAGCAATGGTAAAAAACGTGGATTGCACCAGGAAGAGGCTGAGGAGCCCAGCACTGCCCCGTGGATCTGTCAGAAAATAAGAAAAAAAATCTGCTGAAAATAGAGATTTACAAAGCAAACTGAAGGCCTGGCTGAGGCTGAGGGCCAGTAAAGCCCAGCTGAACCACACAGCAGAATAAAACCTTTATTTCTGGGCTAAAGCCTGGATTTGCACGCTGGATTTTTATTCCATGTGGGCTCAGGAGCTCACAAAACATCACCCTGTGGGCACCAGCCAAGGTTTTCCTGGTCAGGCTCCAGGAGGAATTACGGAGCCCTAAATAAAATGTTTGATATGGGGAAATGAATTGGAATAAGTAAGAAAAGAAGAAAAATCAAGAGAGAAACCCACAGCACGGAGAGTGGCAGCATCCAGCCTGATTCCAGGATGCATCCATGGAAAAAAGGGCAGATGCTGGGCATGGAAGATCCAGCCTAAATTCAAGGAATTCACCTGACTCAGCCACATCCAAACCCCAGGAGGGCCCAGGGCCACCTGCACTTCCCAGCCCAGCACTGGCAGCTCATCTCTGGGGAAATCAGGGATTTGGGGCGAGGAATGGAACACCAGGAATACCCTCCTCTTCCTCAGCGCCTGCCCCATCCCCAGCTCCCTCCCTGCCCTGGATTTGGTGGCCCAGCCGTGACCTGGGCAAGTCAGAGTTCTTCTGCAGGAATTCTTCAAAACAAACCCATTTTTGAAGTTTTCCCAAGTGCTGACTTGTTCCTGTCTTTGATTTATTTTTGGTTTCTTTAACAGCTCCAAAAAAAGGGGTGTGAGGAGGGAGCAGAGCAGATGAAGCACTGCCACCCCCTTCCCCGGGCAGCCACCAAAATCCCATCATTGCTGGCTCCCAGCTGATCCCAAAGCCCGGGATTGCCATCCACAAAAGGATTAAAACTCGGCCTTTGGGTTAATGGGGCTGGGAGGGGGCTGGGGCTGCTCTTAATCTCTGCAGCACCCTAGGAAGGTTTGGAAACAGACCTAAATTTGGATTTTTAATTTTTTTTCCCTAGGATTTGCGCGTTTCTGGCTGGTTTCCCTCTAATATGGATGGGTTTGGAGGAGACGAAGCAATCCATGAACAAGCAGGGGGTGGGAGCAGGGAAGGCGGCAGCGCTGGCGCACTCACACCCGGGGATTTTGGCCAGGCCTGTGCCGCAGCTCGGCATCATCATCACCATCATCATCATCATCATCATCCCACCCCCCGGAGCCGCTTCCAGCCGGGAAACAATGCCCAACCTTTAACCCGTGCGTTCCTGAGTATGCTGGGAAAACATCCGCTGCTCCCAAACAATGGCACCATTTATCCCGGCTGTCCAGAGCAACAGGCTCGGAGCTGCGGGGAAAGCAAAAGGCTGCGGGGGAAAAAAAAAAAAAAAACAAACCAAAAACCAAAAAACCACAACCAAAAAACCCCCACCAAAACCACCCAAAAAAACCCCCCCAGGATATTTTTTCCGAAGACGTTAAAAATGGAAATTCACTTCCAGAATTGCTAGACTGAAAATATTCCGTGAAAAATCGTCTCAGCTCCTCGCTGTTCCGTATCTTTTCCCTGCGCGAGATGTTTTGCATCTGAGATATTCTGTTGGAAAACACGGCCTGAAGTTGGGATTAAACACGGGAATGGAGGAGAATCAGGGATGGGGCGCTGGCCTGGGCAAGGCCCTGCTTGCTGAGGGTCCAGCTCTGGGAATGTTTGGGGAGGGGGCAAAGGCATTTCTCAGCATCGCCGTGCCACAGGGACAGATGCTGGTGCATTTAATAATCCGCTGGTGCCACCGAGCCCCTAACTGAGCCACCGAGCCCCCAAATGTTCCACCGAGACCCTAACTGAGCCATCGAGCCCCTAAATATTCCATCGAGTCCCTAATTGAGCCATCGAGCCCCTAAATGTTCCATCGAGCCCCCAAATGTTCCATCGAGCCCCCAAATGTTTCATCGAGCTCCTAACTGAGCCATCGAGACCCTAAATGTTCCATCGAGCCCCTAAATGAGCCATCGAGCCCCCAAATGTTCCACCGAGCCCCTGAGCCATCGAGCCCCCAACTGAGCCATCGAGCCCCTAAATGTTCCACTGAGCCCCCAAATGTTCCACCGAGCCCGCAGCAGGTGCACCCACAGCCCCTCCTCGCTCCAGAGGGAAATGCAGCCCCGAGCCCAGCCCACCGCAGCTCTCAAGTTCCCCGCTAAGATCACCCCGATGTTCCCCAAGCACGGGGACCCCCAGGGCCCGGGGGCGGCCGGGATGGAGATCATGAACACCCCCATTCCCGGTTCCTGCGGAACCAGGAGCAGCCCGCAGCCTGTGAATCACCATCCTGCGCTCGCAGAAACGTGGGAAGCGCAGGAAATGGTCTAAAAAACACATCCCTGCGCTGCGGCAGCTCCGGGACTGCGATCCCGCGGCTCTCCCGCTCCCAGAGAACGATTTTATCCCGGCAGGAAGGCACTGGGATGCAGGCAGCGGGGCCCGGGCAGGCAGCGGGATGTGGGCAGCGCATCCCCGGCCCCGCTGCGCCTCCGAGCATCGCATGGCGAGCACAAAAGCCCCGGGGCTGCTCGGAGCGAACCCCGGGATGCTCGGAGCGAACCCCAGGGTGCTCGGTGAGAATCCCGGGATGCTCGGAGCGAACCCCAGGGTGCTCGGTGAGAATCCCGGGATGCTCGGAGCGAACCCC
>VWZP01007919.1:6271-24282 GCA_013396995.1 Dicaeum eximium | reverse complement strand
CCGGTGTGGGGCAGGGAAAGGCAGCGGACACGGGGGAAAGGCCCAGGTTGGATATCAGGGAAAATCCCTGCATGAAGGGTGGGTTAAGCACGGGAAAAACCTGCCCAGGGCAGTGGTGGAGTCACATCCCTGGAAAGGTTCAAAAAACGAGTGGATGGAACACTTGGGAATGTGGTTCAGCGAGCACTGGGTGATCCTGGGGGTCTTTTCCAGGCACAGCACGAACCCCACAACAGCCTCATTCACAAGAGGCTGCCCCTGGAGGGGGAGGACACACAAAATGTCATTTTCAATCCTTGTTTTGTCTGGACACAGCTCACCCAAGGGGCACTAAAACACCCCGAGAGCGACGGTGCGGTCACAGGCTGGGCTCACACCATGCCCTGGGCATCCCAGCAGAAATTCCATCCTTCCCTCCTTTCCTTTGGCAGACAGGGATTTATCCTGCCCCTAGGCCCAGCTGTTCAGGGATTCACATGACTGAAATCCGGGAACACTTGCTCAGGGCAGCTCGGATTTGATTCCCCCACACCAGATGTGCCTCTAGAAAATAAAAAAAAGCCTTTGTGGGATCATCACCCTGCCCCAGCTTTCCCAGCTTCCCACCAGCTCAGACAGGCTGGAGCAGCTGTGGGAGGATGGATGGAGAATCTCTGGAGTCCCTGTGCAGCTGGGGCACGGATGGAGAGAACCCCAGACCCTCCTCCCCAGTGCTCTCTCTCCCCTGGAGCAGAGCTTTAAAAAAAATAAAGACACTTCATTTTAAAAAGAAAAAAAATTAATATATTCTGCATAAATTTTTAAGAGAGTATGAAGTCATCCTCGGTTTTTCCTGGATCTGCAGAGAATCCCATTCAAGCAGACATCAAAATAAAAATTCATCCAAATAAACCATTCCCACTCTGCAATTTGCTGCATAACCTTGGCTTTGTTTGGAGAAGGATCTGTGGCAAGCTAAAAGCTGCTCCACATTACATAAACTCAAATTCCATTTATTCTGTGCACCACAAGGAAAACTCCCAACTCTCCCCTCATCCTGGTGGCGACCCAAAACTCGGTGCCAACCTCCCCATTCTGGAGTGGATCCCCCAGGAATCAACAGCTTTTCCTTTTGGAAAAATGATCCCAGAGAGAGGCACGTTCACCTGCTGCAGCAGAGCCACCTGTTCCCCCCAGGACATGGAGCCAGAGCCAGCCATGGATGTGGAAAAGGCCGGGAATTCTCCTCGACCTCTGGATTTGCTCCACTCGCATTCCCCGGCAGGCAGGAACGGGGCGGGCGGGCAGGTAATGATTAAAGCTGAGAGGGATTAAACGGAGGGAAAGGCTCCTGGCAGGATTCCAGCTGGGTCAGCAGGAAGCAGAGATGCTCCAGGATGAGGGATGAACACAGGCTGCTGCTTCCCATGGAGTCACAATCCAGTGGGAAGCTCCTGGGACCCCCCTGCCCCTTTTCAGCTGGGAAAGGAAACCAGGGCGTGCCTGTCCTGCCTGGTTTGCATTTTTAAACGAGGCACCCCCTAATTTAAGGGCTCTGATACCACTTTGGAGATGACCCAGACAAGTTTTGCCGAAGCTTTCCCCAAAACCAGCTTTGGACTGGGAATGTGTGGCTCGGAAATCCCTGTGGAACATCTCCAGAGGGGCTGACGGGACCCTGGGGTGAAACCCTTCCCTTGGGAAGGTGCTGCTCCGGACAGGGCCTGTCCTGGGGGTGAGGTGGGCACCAGGAATGATCCAGGCCTGATTCCTGCATTCCCACAGGGCCTCAGGACACGGGGAATTCAACCCCATGGCACATCCCTGCCCACAGACACGCAGGGAAAGAAAATTCTGCTTTACCAGACACTGAAATCCTTCCTGAGACAATGGAATTTCCCTGATTATTCCTCCACAGAAGGAGGGAGGGAACACCTGGTATCCCCAATTCTGGGGAAAAAGAGAGAATTTCTGCTTCGGTGCTTGTGTCTTTAGGATTTTATTTTCCATTCTGAAGCTCACAGGAGCCCCCTGGCACATCCCAAGGCTCGTCCCTCTCCAGCATTGCTGAGGTGGCAAAGGCAGGCAGGGAATTCCCAGGTTTCTGCTTTCCCTGGCTGTTCCAGCTCTAAGGAAATCATTAACAGGGCGGAGGGAGGAGCACAGGGAGGTTATCGGCTCTCCCATCCTCATCCCCCCGGGAAAAACTCCTTCAAAGGCATCCCTCCCATTCCCAGTGGAGCTTTCCGTGGGAGGGAGGGAGGGAAGGGAAGGGAAGGGAAGGATCCCGGGTTATCGCTCACAGCAAAGCCACATCCAGCCCTTTTCCCGGCGTTTTTGGCGTTTCCCACTGTCCCACACATTTATTTTTACACACTCGTGTCGTGCTCTGTGCTCTGATCCCCCCAGCTGCAAGGGACTCATCCACAAACCTTTGGAATGGGAAGGAAAAAAGCAGGAGCAGCAGCAAGGCAGGCCAGCCGTGGAATTCCTGCTGGAAGCACCAGGAATGTTTTCCTGCCCACAGGCATTCCCAGAGGGGCCTTATCAGGTGGGAAGGTTTATTTTCCAGGCTGGTGTTGGCCAACCCACCCGGCTGACACAAAAGCCAGGCTCAATTAGTGCTGGGTTTTGGTTTTTTTTCAAAATGCAAAATAAACACACAGGTAGAGCGTGGAGCAGGTGAAAATCAGGGAAGAGTTCAAGACCTGGGAATGTTCTGTGGCAGTTTTCAGAGAACTGCAGGATCCTGGAATGGTTTGGTTTGGAAGGGATTCAAAGCCCATCCAGCCCCACCCCAGCCATGGCAGGGACACCTTCCCCTGCCCCAGGGGGCTCCAGCCCTGTCCAGCCTGGCCTTGGGCACTTCCAGGGATCCAGGAACATCCTTGGGAAAATCCATTTCAGCCCTTCCTCATCCTCCCAGCCAAGAATTCCTTCCCAATATCCCATCTAACCCTGGCAGTGGGAGCCATTCCCTGTGTCCTGTCCCTCCATCCCTTGTCCCCAGTCCCTCTCCAGCTCTCCTGGAGCCCCTTCAGGCCCTGGCAGGGCTCTGAGCTCTCCCTGGAGCTTCTCCTCTCCAGGTGAGCACCCCCAGCTCTCCCAGCCCGGCTCCAGAGGGGCTCCAGCCCTGCAGCAGCTCTGTGGAATCCTCTGGGATGATGATCCTCAGGGAAAACACCCCTCTGAGGGAGAGACAGGGAACAAGCCCCAGCCCAGCCCCAGCCCCCAGGACGCTCCTGCCGGGCTCCCAAAGGCTTCCCAAGCACAGCAAGTGTGTATGGAAGCAGGAATTATACCCAGCATCCCGGGATTTCAGCTCTGTTTGCTGGTGATTTCCTGGGAGTGAGGGATTTAGCTCCTCTTTAAGCCCAGCTAAAGCTTTCCCCGGGTTTAAATCCAGCAAGAAAAATAAAGAAAACAGTGATTATTTTTAATCAGTTAATGCTCGACATCTGCTTGGAAAGGGGAGTATTTGTTTGGATTACATCCATGGATAATGCCCTGCACTATTCCTTTTTTATTGAAGGAAGATGATGCCGAGGGTTTTTCCCTCTTTTTGGATGTGTTACTCTGCTCCAGGTGGGAATAAACCTCCAACAGGTTAAGGACCCAACGTCCTTCCCTTTTCCACGCCATTTTCACTTCCCTGGAATTTCCTGGAGTTCTTTACAACCCCACCTGAAGCACCAGAGATGGATTTGGGACAAAAACACACAACCGAACCAGGATTTTCCCTTCCCTAAAAGCCTGGAGCAAAAGGATCCAGCGATTCCCCATCCTGATTCCTCCTGTGTCAAACTCTTCACAGGGAGCTGCAGGGACTCATCTCAGCCACCCAAGCATTTATAACCCTCCAGTGATATAAAAGCCACCAAAAATACGGAAAACAAGCGGATTTTTCCATGGAAGCCATCCAGGAAGGCTCAGGGGTACCACACAGGCTTCATTTCCAGTTGGACAATTCCTAAAGCTGGATCAGAAGGGCTTAAAAGGGAATTTCGAGGAGCTCTGATGGTGAGGTCTGAGCCCACCAAGGACTCACTGCTGGGAACGGAGAGGGAAGGATCCAGGGAAACCTCAGAGCCCTGCCAGGGCCTGAAGGGGCTCCAGGAGAGCTGGAGAGGGGCTGGGGACAAGGGATGGAGGGACAGGACACAGGGAATGGCTCCCAGTGCCAGGAGTTAAATGGGACATGGGAGGAAATTCTTCCCTGTGAGGGTGGTGAGGCCCTGGAATGGATTTTCCCAAGGATTCACCTTCCCTGGAAGTGTCCCAGGCCAGGCTGGACAGGGCTTGGAGCACCCTGGGATAGTTGGAGGTGTCCCTATGGCAGGAATGGGGGCTGGATAACCTTTAAATTCCTTCCCACCCAAACCATTCCCTGTCTCCATTAATTTATCCCCAGCACTTCAGGAGTGTGGGGAGACAGCATGGAAAAGCTCCAGCTGCCTCCTTGCAATTTGATTTATTTCTATTGTTAGGAATCAACAGTTCTGGAAATGCAGCATTCCCAGTGTGCAGAATCCATGGAGAACACCAGCTTTTCAGCAGGAAAAATCAGTTTTTATCTGAGCATCAATAAATCCACACATCCCTCGCTCTGCAGCACAATCTGGGAGAGGATTTGTAGCAAATCCCATCAGCTCCAAACGATTTTCCCCAGTTTTGGCTGGCACACACAGCCCTGGCACTCCAGGAAAACAGAGGGATTGGGCTGGGTGGGATCTGCCTGAGCTGACCCCAAATCAGCCCCCACCCAGCCCAGGGCAGGGAGAGCTGTTCCCACAGAATTCCCAGCCCTCGAGGAGCACGAAGTGTCCCTGCCTGCAGCAGCTGTGCCCCAGCTCATCCCTGTGCCTCTGCCAGGAGCATCCTGGCACTGCCAGCCTGGACATCTGCCCCCAGCACGGAATTCCAGGGAATTCTGCCTCCAAATCCCGTTTTCTGCTCCAAGCTGGGCTGGATTGATGGATGCTGGCAGCAGCAGGATGCACCCATCCACTCCCAAACCCATCTGGAAAAGATTCCCAAAGTTTCAGCTGTATCTGTATTGATCCAGAATAAACCAAAATCGTTAAAAGTGACCCAAAAGTGACACCCTCATCTGGTCTCTGATAACAAATTTAGGAGGATTTTTTTACCAACCCAGCTCAAATCCATGGGCAGCACTTCCAGGCTTCTCCAGCCAAATTTCCCTATCCCTCCTCTCCCATTTATTTGGTTCATTTTCATTTTTCCAATATAAATTTGCTGTATTTGAAAAGAGATTTGAAAAATACAAAATTGCCTCCTCCAGTCCCATTAAAACAGCAGCAGGGTTTATGGAATTAATGGATTTTTCCCAAGAGGGGAAAAATGGCCCAACAAGGGATTTTCCCTGAGGATGAAGGACAGGGTGGGACAGCAGGAATTATTTGGAAAACTTGCTGGATTGGGAGCACAAACAGAAATTCCATGTCCCCTACTCAACACTTAAGCTACTGTTGTGGGGAATATTTCTGGATGGAATATGAAGCCCTTTGAATTGTGGGTAAATCCCTGGAATTGCAGGCTGAGGGAAGCCCAAGCTGATTTAAATCCAGGGGATTCATTAATTAATTAATTCATCTTGAGTGTGGTGTGTCCAGCGTGCTGCACCTGCATTCAGCCAACAACAAAAATCAAGTTATTAATTATAAATGAAGCACAGAGCCAGAGGGGAAAATCTGGGAATGAGGATGGGATTATCCCACTGCTATCACTTCCAGTCCATCCATCCTTTTCTATTCCCCTTGTGCTTCCTGCTGGGAACAGCTGAGAGGCCTCATTTCTTTATGGCTTCATTTTGTAATTTTAATTGCAAAAGGGGTGGCAAAAGCCCAGGACTGGGACTTGCAGGCTGAAAAAATAAACACAGCACGCTACAAAGTGGATGTGGAATGAAAAAACGTCTTTTTAAACAGAGCCAAACACCAAAAATAGGAATATCCTGAGCCAAACAGGTGACAGCAGCGGCCTTTAAATGCCTCCTCAAAAAAGGAGTGACTTTGCAGGGACAAATCTTCCTCTGAGTCATGGTCAGGACAAAAATAGAAGGGGATTTTTCCCTCAGCTCCAAAACCTGATGCCCATAACTCCAAACTTTTTGGCAGAAATCCACTTTTTTTTGAGGGGCCTCCTTAAAATACGCACCCAAGTGTCCCCAAATCCGAGAGGTTCAAACCCTGCTGGGATCAGGGATTTTGGGAAGGATGGAGCAAGCAGAGTTTGATTTTTGTGGCTGGATAAATGCAGGTGCAGCACACTGGACACAGCACACTCAGCACTAATTAATTAATTAATGAATCCCCTGGATTTCAATCAGCTCGGTTCCCTCTGCCTGCATGGCCAGCCTGCAATTCCAGGGATTTTGCCACAATTCAAAGGGTTTCATATTCCACCCAGAAATGGCTTTTGGCCCCAGACCAGGAACTTAATGGTTGCTAAGGAGAGGATTGGGATTTCTGTACCTGCTCCACCCCGGTGACATTCCCACAGAATCCCTGCTCTCCCAGGCTGATCAAAGCCCTGCTCTTGCTTCAGCATCATTTTCAATTTCCAGCCTTTAAAAAGTGGATGTGAAGATGATTTTTGGAGTTTGTCTCCCAACCCCAGGGTCGCTGGGAGAAAGGGAAAAAATGAATCCTCTTGTCTGGAGCTGCCTGGGTCACAAAGGTGATTCCTCTTCGACGAGTGTCACTGCCAGCTCCAAAAACAATTCCCTCAGGGATGAGAAACACCATTCCTGCCTGCTCTGGACAACCACTGAGGGTGCAGACTCAGTATTTCAAATAAGACAGGGCAGGCACAGCAAGCAGGAGGCTGGAAAAAGCTAAAAATAACAGGATAAGCAAGGGTGGATCCCAGCTGAGCCTCATTAGTCACGGAGCGAGGGAGCTGCTGGTGGCACAGCAGCACCATATAAGAGCAAGAAAACAACTCTGCTCTCTTAAATCTCCTTTTTTTCCCTCTCCTGTTCTACCTCAGGCATTCTTTTCCTCTTGCTCTGGCAGCCGGCAGCTTTTCCTGCTCCTTCAGTTTTCCTGGAATCTTTCCACAGGATGGAGATCCTGGCTGGATCATTCAAAGGTGTCTGCTGGAATGGGGCCAGTTTTTACAGACAGGCACGTGAGGGGTTATTAGAGGTTGGATTTGGGAACTTTTTTTTCCCAATTACACCATCAGGTTGAGCCTTTGATTTGAGCCATGGAGTTCCTGGTGGCAGGAATTCCCAGGAAAGGCAGGCTGGCTCCCAGAGGATTCACTGGGATGAGCACCAAGCTGCAGTTTTATCTTGGGATGGAGCAAAGGGACAAGAGAGGGATTAGGAAGGATTAGGAAGGATTAGGAAGGATTAGGAAGGATTAGGAAGGACAGGTGGCTCAGGCTGTGCTGGAGCTGAGCCTGGCTCTGGAACCACTGGCACAGCTGGATTTTCAGGAAAAAACTGAGAAAGGGAATGGGGGACACCCAATCCCTGAGGCATGGGAAGGTAAAGAGATGGAATGGGAAGGCTGAGCTGGAGCAGAGGCTGGGCAGAGTTCCAGAATAAAGCAGGGATTTATTCAAAGCATTTCCTCCATGGATCCACCTTGGGCAGCACAAGAGCCCAGCCAGGGCTGCACCCAAGAGGAACCAGAATTCCCAAAGGCTCTCAGAATTCCCTAAGGCCCCAAGAGTTCCCAAAAGCCCTCAGAACTCCCAAAGGTCTCCAGAGTTCCCAAAGGCCACCACCATCCCCAAAGGCCCTCAGAATTCCCAAAGGCCCTGAGAATTCCCAAAGGCCTCCAGAATTCCCAAAGGCCCTCAGAATTCCCAAAGGCCCTGAGAATTCCCAAAGGCCTCCAGAATTCCCAAAGGCCCTCAGAATTCCCAAAGGCCCTGAGAATTCCCAAAGGCCTCCAGAATTCCCAAAGGCCCTCAGAATTCCCAAAGGCCCTGAGAATTCCCAAAGGCCTCCAGAATTCCCAAAGGCCCTCAGAATTCCCAAAGGCCCTGAGAATTCCCAAAGGCCTCCAGAATTCCCAAAGGCCCTCAGAATTCCCAAAGGCCCTGAGAATTCCCAAAGGCCTCCAGAATTCCCAAAGGCCCTCAGAATTCCCAAAGGCCTCAAGAATTCGCAAAGGCCCCAAGAATTCCCAAAGGCCCTCAGAGTCCCCAAAGGCCTCCCATGCTCCAAAAGTCTCCCGGAATTCCCAAAGGAGCCCAGAGCTCCCCTGACCAGCTGTGGAAGCCCCTGGAATTCTTTTTGGAGCTCTCCTAAAAGGCAGAAATTCCAATTCTACGTCCCAGTCATTCCAGGAGTACGAAATGTAGGGATAACAAGGAAGGAGGGACTGGAAATGGAGAACTGGAGCTATCCCAAAACAGCAGCACACTTTCCTGGGAATTACACAAATTTCTGCTCCGTGCCAGAGGGATGGGATGGGGAACAGCCCCGGATCAGCACTGCCAAACCCATCTTGGAAAATATATTTATTTATATGGAATATAACATGTGGGGACAGGTGTAAAATGTGGGAAACCCTCATCCATGTGATTTATGGATTGGTATTTCCTGGGAATTCAATTCCTGCAGCCTCTGAGCAGGGAGAAGGGCGGGCTGAGCTCTGAGCACCTCTTTTGAACCATTTAAATATTATTAATATACAGAAATATCGGCCAATTTGGTCACTCGAGGACGGATTCAAAGGAATTCCAGGAGAACAGGAGGTCAAGGCTGTATCCAAGATTTCCACGCCCTGATTTTCACCTCCTCTGCCCTTCTCAGAAACAGACACTTGGAAAAGTGTCTGGAGGTGTTTTTCCAGCAGGATGTTTCCCTGCTGCTCCCAGGTCAGCCTAGGGAAATCCCAAGCTGGGAATTTTCCTCTCAGGAAAAGGCCTCTTGGATCTTCACAAGGCCCAGCTCAAAGTTGCCTTTCTGCTTTTAAACTTTAATTTTTAAGAAATAATTGATGAGAAAGCAGCAGAAGAAAGGAAAGGCCAGCTGGAATGTGCCAGGAAAAATGCTAAGAGCTCGGATATTATTCATTCATGCAAATGCAAAATGCAGAGAATTCCATATGGAAAAATGATTCCCACAATTTATTTTTTTTTCTTCTGAACTCCTAAGAACAGTTGATCATCAAACACCTGCCAGGCCAAGGAGCCAGAGAAGAAGAAGGCTCTGGTACAGAATGCTGCTATTTCCCCAAATCCCTCTTTAATAAATCCAATCTAGGAATTACACGGAATAAAAAGTTTGGATTCAATTTTTAATAACTCACTAAAAGCATTTGGATTCCCCGTGGGCCACACACACCAGCAGCCTTTGTGTGCATAAAGAACCCAGCGCTTTAATAGAGTTTTCTTTTCTTTTTTAACATTGCCTCTATCATAGAGAGGATTAAATCTCAGCCTGGCACTTCTCTTTCCTCGGAAATCCTATTTCCTCTCGGATTTCCAGAGGAAGCAGCAGGAATAAATGGCCCTGGGTGTGATTTTCTCATTAAAGGAGATCTATAGATCACTGGGCTGCACTCCCAGATGGGGGCTGTAAATAACATTTCCCACTCTGGTGACACAAACGACTCCCCAGGGAAAGATGAGGTGCCCCAAAATGATCCGAGGGCTTGGAAAAGCTGGAAAACCTCCAGGGAAAGAGGGATTATGGAGCACCTCGTGTGAAAGGATAATTGGAAGAGGAAAAATAATTTTCCACTGAGTCTGTGGGTGCTCTGCTGGAGCAGGATTGATTTCAGAGCCAGAGTTTAAAATATTTTTAGTTCTAACTGAAGAAATTCCTACATAAAAGCAGAATTATTTGAGATTGGAGAGCCTGAACACACCAAATTCTGGTTCTCCTCACCCCTCTCAGCAGTGTTGCTGTGCCCAGAATTCCACAGGAATTCCTGGGTCACAGTGTCCAGCCTTGGAAAATATTGAACTGAGCAGATGATGGGGATATTTTAAACAGCTTCATTAAAAAAAAAATTAAATTAATACCTACAGTGAGACATTGGGAGAAGCTGGGAAATCACATTTCCTCCCAGTGGGGATTACACCCAACTCTGGTGAATTACATTGGGATTTTATATATCCTTTCAAGAAGTTTTCTCCTCGAAAAAGCCAATTTTTCCCACTAAATCCAATGCTCCCTTAAAGCTCCTTTGGGCTGCAGCACATCCTGAGGAGATGGGGACACAAATTTATGTCACTGATTCTGATTTTCCTGATTTTTTGCTGTTAGGAGTAGGAGTAATGATGCTTTGAGCAACTCCTTCACAGTTTCTACACAAACTTGATAAAATAATCAAGTGCTGCACCTGCTTTTCCAACCAGTTAAATCCAAACCACCTTAAATCCAGGCAGAGAGGAAGAAGGAAATTAATCCCAATTCCTGCTGTTCTTATCACTGCTGAGGCAATCCTGCTGCTCACAGAAACAAACTCTGTGAGGGTGTGGGGGATGTTTGGAGCATTATTTAGAATATTTAATAAAAACTTTAAATAGTTAAACAATATTTAAATCATTCAAAATAATTAGAACATTCCCGAGGTCCCTGGCATTTTGGATTAAGGACAATCCTGGTTTTCCAGTGCTCCTCAGCAGATCTTCAGTGTGGTTGGAGTTGCACTAATAATAATAAAGAATGAAATAATAATAAAATCCTCTGCCTACAATTTCTCCCTCCACCTGCACCTGGATTTTCCACAATTCCAGGTGTCCCAGACACCCCATTCCACGGGCAGAGCTCATCCATCCTCTCATCCATAGGGAAAATAACAGGTTTTGCACAGCACAGGGCAGTTGTGAGAGTGAAACCCCCCCTGCCTTGCATTTATCCCACTTAATAAGCAAGGAATATTTCCCTAAGTACATAATTATTATCCTGGGAAATCAATTCCTGCTGCCTGCTGCTATTCCAACCTAAGACGTTGGGTTCAAGTGGGAATTTGAAGAATTAGGGGAGGGGTGCAAGGCTCCAGAATCTCCCTATTAAAAACAAAACAAAACAAAACAAAACAAAACAAAACAAAACAAAACAAAACAAAACAAAACAAAACAAAACAAAACAAAACAACACTGTTCTGAGATATTCCAAATTTTGAGTGGCATAAATGCTCACTCCTGTCCTTGGAAATCTTTTGGATTTCCTACTTGTGATTCCCAAACACCAGAAATACTCATTTATAATAAACTGTACTGGTTTTACAGAGCCAGATCACAACAATGATCCCTTAGCATCACATTAAAGGAGATTTACTGCTCTCTGCACGCCAATTAGGGCTAGAAAAATCCAACTTTTCCAGCTTTTCCACATCCCACAGGAAACATCCACTCACCAACCGACTGGGCTCCATCACCTGGGGGAATTCCCATTAGGGCAGCGCTGGGACGAAGGAGAATCATCCATCCAGGCAGAATCCATACGGGATTCCCACCAAGCACTTGGGAAATACCTCTGGATGTTTTCCCAAGGGAATGGCACAGCTCACCTGGGCAGGATCAGGAATCTCCCTTTGAGCCAACCTTTGAGCTGGGTGGGAAGTGCCAAAGTCCAGTGTCAGAGCCTACAAGGAGATGTGGGGCTCTAGAGGGCTCTGTAAATGCTGTTTATTGTACCCAGACAGCAACCACAAGTGTGGGTGACAGAGCCCAGCCTAAGGCCACCAGCCACAGCTTGGGCATGGCTTAAGTCATCTTAGTTCTGGTTACAATGCATTATTTACTGTTCTTTGCTGAGCATCTTCATACATAACAACCAATCAGTATCTTTACTGTTACCTATAGCCTATCATAACTACTGACATTACAATATTCATGTCACTGTTCTCCAATCACAGAAGGTCAGTGTGTTAATTTACAGCCTATCATAACTAACATTACAATATTCATGTCACTGTTCTCCAATCACAACAGGTCAGCATGTTAGTTTATCACTAACATTACAATATTTACGTTACTGTTCTCCAATCACAAAAGGTCATTGTGTCAGTTTATCACTAACATTACAATATTCATGTTACTGTTCTCCAATCACAAAAGGTGTGTTAGTTTAAAGCCTATCATAACTACTAACATTACAATATTCATGTCACTGTTCTCCAATCACAACAGGTCAGTGTGTTATAGTTTAAGCTAGAAGTGGTTTTTTAGTTTTCTTGCAGTGGAAAATTCTGAGACCTTTTTTCTCCTCACAACATCAGCATGTCTATTTACTTCTTGTATTTTTCTGCTTGGTAAAAAACATCTCCTGTTTGAGGTGGGCTTATCCTTTGTTCTAAGCCATAAAAACCTTTCTTAACTCACACACCCTTTGCCTTCTTAGTTCCCCACTAAGCCTGGCTCAACAGTTCCTTTAGGCCTTTGTTACTCTTCTACTTCAAAACTTGCTTCCATCTCTATTCCTTTCTCAGTTTCTACACTCAAAAATCTTTCTGCCAAGCACACACACAAATCTGTGAGACTTTCTTATCAAACTTTCATCCATCCCAACAGTCCAGCGCTCTCCCGATCCATGAGCAGCAGGGATGGATCATTCCTGCAGCTCATCCCGCCCCAGGACACTGGGACATGCAGAATTACAGCTCCTTCCACACTCCAAAGCTTTGCTCGCCGTGTCAAAGCCTCACAACAAATGAATTGCCCTGGAGAACCTCCCTGATCATGGAATTCCCTTTCCCAGGTGCCTGGGGAGGGGTTTGGTGCTCAGATCCTGCAGGGACAGGAGCTGCCAGGTGGGCAGGGAAGGTCTGGCTGAGCAATGACAGAAATGCCATTTCCTGCAAGCCCCAAGCTGGATTTTGGAAAGCAGAAGTTCCCACACTGAAGTTTCCAGCTCCTGGCTGGAAAAATTCCTTCCAGGCATTAATCCCTGGCTGCTCCTGACACTCCCATCCCAGACATGATCCCATCCCTGGGGAGGAGGGAATTGCACTTCAGGCCAGTTCCATCAAGCACTGAGTGCTTGTTCTAAGTGAGAACAGCTCCCTGACACCCTCCAAGCCAATATTTGCTCCCTGAATGTTTGGGCCAGCGCTCCGAGGTGGATCAAGGCTTTAGACCAAAGGGCTGGCCTTGATCCCAGCCCACATTCCCGAAAATCCTGCTCCACCAATACTCCCACATGGCTTCAACAAACACCTGTTGGCTCCATTTCTCTCCTCCCTCTTGCCAAGCTGGTCCATACATTTCTCCTTCCATTCTGGCTGCCCTGATCCAGAAAATCAGACCAGAAAATCAATCCCTGCCCATGGCCAGTTATGAAATTATGTCAAGATTTTAGCCCATGCTTTGAATCAGTTTCACATTTTCCGAGAGACACAGGAAAGAAGGAGGTATGCACATGGTCAAGGCCCCATTCCAGCATCCTACTGGACATTCCAGCTTCTGGAATATCCTGGGTTAACCCTGAAGTTTTTTCAGGGAATTATTAAGATTGGAAAAGCCCTCTGAAACCATGGAATCCAAAAATGAATCCACCACCATCGTCTTCTCTGTTAAACCAGGGCCCCAAGTGCCACTTCCACACTTTTTGAACACTTCCAGGAGGTTTCCAGCGGCTCCCAAGCACAGCCCTGAGTTTTTTCCACCCTCCCCAGGGTGAGCTCAGGACTCTGGGCGCTCTTTGCTGCCTTTCAGGCTCGCTCCTGGTGGGCAGCCTGACACCGACGGGAGCAGGAGCACCATGCCCACCTCCAGAGGCTCAAAGCAGCCAGAAGGACACAAATTTCACTTCCTGAAACACTGGAAATGCAGGAGTCCACGTGTCTGGACAGGCGTGTGATTCCTGGGATTCACCGCCACAGGGACGGGATAACCGGCATCGACGTCTCACAGCACAGGCAGGAAAGTTCCAGGCATTAAAAGATAAAAGAGACACTCCAGCACGTCCTTCCCCAGCCAGAAAGCTCCTGCAGAAGTCCTGGAAGCTGCAGGGATGAGCTTTTAGCAGCACTAAGCCTTGTGGGCAGCAAAATTCCTGCAGCAATTCCATCCCTCCCTCCCTGCCCAGCCTGCCTGAGCCACGTCCCCTCCTGCCAGCGTTTCTCTAATTGACTCCAGAATGTGCAGATATTCTTCCCAGCCAATCCACCCTATTGATTGTAATTATCCTCAGAGAGGCAATGGGAGGAATATTAAAGCCATTAAGGCTGATCTGGATTTGATTCGAGCCATTAGAGGCACGGCAAGCGGAGCCTCGCCGCTTCCCCGGCACCTCCACGGCTCCTCAGGGCCATAAATCATCCCATGGCACATTTGGTACCACTTTGGATGCAGCCAGGAGTTGAGGAAAGGAGGAAAAATGAAAAAAAAAAAAAGGGAGAGGGAGGCTTCCTGCAGCTGGGTGAGGAGATTGAGCCAAGCATCTCCACAGCAAACCTCCTGAGCACCAGGAGCCTTCAGGAAAGGGGTTTCTCCTCTCAGGTGGAGTCCAGAAAACTCAAGAGTCACCTGACACAGCCCATCAGGCTTGGAGGGACCTCACCCACTCAATCCAGCTCCAAAACCAGTCATTTCACCCTTCTGGGGGGAGAAGGACAGGAATATTCTCCATTTCTAGACAGGATCTGCCCACGTGGCCCACAGGGAGCATCAGGGAGCATCAGGGAGCTGGGGCAATGCAGCCAGCCCACGCAGAGAACAGCCTGCCCATGGATATGGAATGTCCAGGATGGATATGGACCATCCATGGCCATCCCACCCCACTGGGCCTTGCCCCTCTCAGCAGTGGGGCTGCCAGTGCCAGGCAGAAGTTGCCAAACTCTTCCCAAATTTCCTGGCAGGAGCTTTCAGGCACCATCCCCCTGTCTGCACCCTGAGGGAGCAACCTTGGCCCTCTCATCCCATCTGTGCCAGGTAATCCCACCTGGAAGCTGAACACCAGCCCCTCCCATGGCATTAATACCATTAATATTCCCTTTTCCAGCAACTCAGGGCAGATGTCTGCACCTACAGCTGTGACCAGAAGTCCCTCATCATTTAAAGCTTTCATTTAGTCCAGCTCCAGCTGCCAACCCCTCCTTCCATTCCAGCCCGGACCCTCCTGGCTGGGAAAACCTCCCAGAGCCACGGCAGAGCTTCCCTGGAGGGGGAATTTCCTTCTCCTGTGACTCCAGCACGATCCCTGTCCCTCAGCACCGGCAGTGAGGGCTCCAAGGGCACAGCCCAGCCCTGGGGATCCACAGAGATTCCTGAATCTGGGCTGGGATGCTCAGCCAGGCCCAGGGAGCAGGGATGGAGCAGGCAGGGATCCCAGGGAGAGGAGCAGAGCCCCGGGGAGCAGCAGGGCTGAGGCCACACCAGCCCCTGATGGGTCACTCCTGTCCCCCTGGGGTGACCCCTGCCCTGCCTTCACTTGGGGCATGATAAACCCCCCAAAAATCAGGTCCTGACAGCAGTAAAAACTCGATTTTAATAATTTTAATAAATCATCTTAATAAAATCACCTCAATAAAACATCTCTCTGGATTCCTGGGAACAGCAACCAGCCCAGGAAACACTTCCACTCCAAGCTGCTTTCACATCCCACCCTGAGCCCCTACCCCAGCCAAGGCCTGTCCTACTGAAATTCCCCTTTTCCTGAGGTATCCAGCAGGCAGAGGGAGCAATCCAGCAATCCACTTCCCTGTATTTGCTCCCTGGCTGCCTCCTCTCCATGATTCCCATGTTTACAAACACTTGGGCTTCCAGCAGGGCAAGGCAAGGGTTTGTTATAAACACTGAGCCGCGGGGAAATGTCAAGGGCAGGGAAAACAAAAATAAAAAAGAGGGATTTTCACTTCAGCCTGCTTCAGCCTTGAAGGTTTTGGGGACATGCAGCTCGTGGGACATGCTGGGTGCTCACAGACGTGGCCAGGGAGGGACAGGAGGTGTCATGGGGACATCATGGGTTGGACTCGATGATCTTAAAGGTCCCTTCCAACCTTGCAATTCTGTGATTCTGTGATCAAACAGCCCTTCCCAGCCAGCCAGGAGGGAAATGTCCCTTCCCAGCAGCTCTTTCCCTTTGATCCAGGCGGGAAGGGGAAGGAGCAGAGCTGGAACAGGTCCTCCTCATCCCCAGGAGCCAGGGGAAGGCAATCCTGGAGCAAAGGACAGCTGGGCAGCTGAGAAAGTCTCTGCAGGGCCACAAACTCCAGGAAAGTGCCACCTGCAGAGGGGCAGAGTGCAGCTCTGGGAGGAGGAGAGCTGAGTCCCAGCCCTGGGAGATGCCCTGGGCTCCTCTGGTGTCCATCCAGGCTCTCTCCAGCCCCGGAGCTGCACAGCACCAGCTCCAGCCCAGCTCTGCACGGGACAAGTCCGGGCTGAGGCAGCCTGAATTCCTTCCTGTGCCTGTGGGAGGGACTGGGAGGATGGAGGAGGAAAATCCTGACAGGGGCAGAATTCCTTAGGTGACAGCTCACCTGGTTAAGCTCATGCCTGGAGGCAAAGAGTTTCCAGCCCTGCCAGCAGAGCTGATCAGATAATACTGGAGAAATCTGCTCCCAAACCGCAAAAGTGAGGGGTTTTTTTTTCTTTTTCGTGGTTTTTTTCCCCCCTTTTTTCGGGCTGAGTTCCTGCACAAATGACTGTAATTAAAGCTGTTACCTGTCAGCTCCTCAAGGCACTGAGGCTCCAGTGTTCAGGCTCTGGAAAAAAGCATCCCTGCATGGCAGCAGTCCCACTCATCCCTCAGCTTACTCATCCTGCCCAGCACCCACCCAGATTTGTCACCAATTAGTTGTAATTCAAGGGTTCGGGGGGGGGGAAATCCCCACCTCTCTGTGCGAGGTGACTTCACAGGAAGTTAGGGCATGGAATGCCTTTTAAACAACAAAAAAAATCATGGAAAAAAATCATGTGTGCCAGAGGCAGGGCCACGGGGCACGGCTGGTGAGGCACACGGCTGTCTCAGGCATCCAAAGGCTCCTGCAGAGCTTCCAGGGGATGTTTGGAGGATTCCTTTGGAATTCATGCATTATGGAAGAGCCTCAGCCCTGCCGTGTCACCGGCGTGTCTGCAGTGCTTGTTTCTCTCACATCACCGCAGCTCAGAAGTTCTGTGCAATTCCCAAATCGCCCCAAATAACGGGATCGGGCCCCGATTTATGGGGTTTCTGTAAAACAGCACCGGGGGCTGAGTTCTGACTGACAGCAGGGCCTTGGGAAGAGGAGAGCACACAGCGCCAGGCTGGCACCGCTCCCAGCCTGGAAAAGCTGATATTCCCTGGCTTCTGCAAGGGGACCCAGCTCTGAGCCAGCCTGGTGGTGGCACCTGGCTCCTGCCGGGGACACCAGCCCCTGCCACATCCCCGGAGCTGCAGGGAACCAGCCCCACCAGTGCCCAAGGATGCTCCGGGAAAGTTGGAGAATCATGGAATGGTTTGGGATGGAAGGGACCTTAGAGCTCATCTCACTCCCTGCCATGGCAGGGACACCTCCCACTGTCCCAGGTGCTCCCAGCCCCAGTGTCCAGCCTGGCCTTGGGCACTGCCAGGGATCCAGGGGCAGCCACAGCTGCTCTGGGAATTCCATCCCAGCCCTCCCCACCCTGCCAGGGAACAATTCCTTCCTCAAATCCAATCTAAATCTACCAGATTGCAGCTTAAAGCCATTCCCTGGGTCCTGTCCCTCCAGGCCTTGTCCCCAGTCCCTCTCCAGCTCTCCTGGAGCCCCTTCAGGCCCTGGCAGGGCTCTGAGCTCTCCCTGGAGCTTCTCCTCTCCAGGTGAGCCCCCCCAGCTCTCCCAGCCCGGCTCCAGAGCAGAGGAGCTCCAGCCCTTGGAGCATCTCCGTGGCCTCCTCTGGCCTCTCCCCAGCAGCCCCACATCCTCCTGCAGGATCCGCCCGCCCCGGCAGCATCCCCCGGGTGGATCCCAGCATCCCAAACCCATCCCCGCTCCCCCCGCAGCCCCCGAGCGCTCCCCACTCGCCGAGGCGGGGCTGGCCCGCGCGTTGCGCTGCTGCTCGCGGCTCTGCAGCCCGGCCAGGTGCCTCTCCAGGGCTGCCCAGTCCATGGCCGGGGGCTGCGGGTCCCGGGCCCC
>VWZP01007918.1:167416-235086 GCA_013396995.1 Dicaeum eximium | reverse complement strand
CCGGCCCCGAGAGCGGCTGCAGACCCCTGGGCAGTGATCCCTTGCGGGGACAGCGGCTGAGGGGCGCGGAGCCGGCACCGGGAGCCGTGAGGGGACGGTGGCCCTTCCCCAGCGCGGCCCGCTCCGCTGAGAGAGTGTGCTTGGTGTGGTCTCCAGAAGTGTCACCCTCTATTTTATGGTTTGCAAACTTCAGGAACCACAACTCCTTTGGTTAATGCTTTTAATGAGAAGCAAACCATGCTGCAGTGCTGGGCAGTTCACAGAATCACAGGATGGGTCAGGCTGGAAGGGGCCACGCTGGGTCAGTTGGTGCCATCTCCATGCTCCAGCAGGGCCATCCCAGGGCACAGGATTGTGTGCAGCTGGGTCTGGAATACCCCCAGTGAGGAGACTCCACACCCTCTCTGGACAATCTGTTCAGGGTTCCATCACTGCCCAGGACAGAAGTTCTGCCTCCTGCCCAGGTGGAACCTCCTGGGCTCAGTCCCTGCCCGTTCCTCTGGTGCCATTGCTGGGCCCTGGAGCAGAGCCTGGGCCCTGCTCTGACCCTCCCTGCACACAGGGACACCCAGGGCTGAGGGCCCCTCTCACCCCCAACAGCACACATTTCCATAAGAAAATTACCACCAATGTAACAACAAAAAAAAACCCTCCACCTGTAATGTAGAGAGCATTCTGGAAGCCCTTTCTGCCCAGGCCATGGCAGCTTCCCCACACTCACCAGAGTGGGGCTACCAGGGCTCCCCCAACACGCCCAGCTGGAAGAGGGCACGGTTGCCAGAGAGGCTGCAGCCCATGCCTTGGTGGCCAGAGGGGCTCAGGGAAGCTGCACAAACCCACTCTGCTTCAGTTCACTGCCCAAAGCCAAGGATAAGCCCACCAAACCACACATCCAGTGTGGGATAGAAGTGTTCAGTTCAAAGGTAAGGCTATCCCCAGCAGGGGACTCTTATTCTTAAAAATACTGTGTATTCTTTCAACAAAAATATGATTTTACTGATGATTCTAAGAATCAAATTATTTCTACTTTTTATGATTTTTCAGGTGTAATTTACCTAACTGAGACAGCTCTCCTAATTACAAGCAAACTCTGTAATAGTATTTGTTAACCAATGTATTTTTAAAAAAAACCAAACTGTTTGAAATAAAAAGAAAAAGAGCCTGATCAAGTACTAAGTCTGAAATTATAAGAATACTAATCTAGTTGCAGGAGCGTGCAGGCTGGCGGTAGTGAGTAACAAGCTGAAGGTTTCACACTTAGATTTAATCTCTCAGATCTATAACTTCCAACCTTATCGCACTTCTGAGCATAAATTGTTGAGATCAGAAATGATGAGTCTCCAAATTAAAAAAAAAACAAACAAAAAAAAAACCCAAAAAAAAAAAAACCAGCTCTTCCANACCAGGTCTTACCATCTAGATGTACGCTATGCCATTCTAGAGGTCGCCACTTTCTTTTGTACCCACTGGGATACACAGACACCAGCATACAGCAGAAGGCTGGTGGAGCCACAACCAGCACTGAAGAAGGCTTCAGGCGTCTGCTCTTTATTGTTCCTCCGTTTTCAACCTTTTAAACTCTTGATCTCACACCCATCCCACCTGTGTGTCCTCTCCACCGCTCTGTGACTGGTCAGTGCCCCTCAGCACCCCATGGCTCATTCCCTTCAGTACCAGTCACTGTCCCACACAGCTGTACCCATCAGGGATGAGGCTCAGCCACAGCCCCACTCCCAATCACCACAAGCTGTGTGCCTACAACACCAGCAAAGACCCCTCCTATGGAGACAGGCTGAGAGAGTGGGATTTGTCCAGCATGTGGAAGAGAAGGGTCTGGAGAAACCTTATAGCACCTTCCAGTACCTTAAAGGGGGCTTACAAGAAAGCTGGAGAGTGCCTTTTTTACAAGGGCGTGGAGTGATAGGAGATAGGCTCTAAACTGAAAAAGGGTGGGTTTAGATTGGATATTAGGAATAATTTCTTCCCTGAGAGGGTGCTGAGGCCCTGGCACAGGTTGCCCAGAGAAGCTGTGGCTGCCCCATCCCTGGCAGTGTCCAAGGCCAGGCTGGATGTGGCTCTGAGCAACCTGGGATAGTGTCAGGTGTCCCTGCCCATGGGGATAGGGAATGGGATGGGCTTTGATGTCCCCTCCAATGCAATCCATCCTGTGATTCTGTGTACACACATATATATGGGCACTAGATCTGACACTTCCCCATATTCTTCCAGCTCAATCTTCTGGAGTCACCAAAGTTGTTAAATCCTTCCTGGAAAAGCTGTATGAAGAGAACAGGTGCCAGAGCCCTCATTCAGGAACCAGCCCTTGCACAGGAAAACCAAAGATGAGGCCCTTCAAACTGCCCCAAACACACACAGCAAACCCCAAAGCTGAACTAATTTAAAACGCACCAGAATTAGAAACTGAAAGTCCAAGCAGCACAAAGCACCAGAGGGCAGAGAAGCTCTGGCTCCCTGCCCACATGCTGACTACATGAAAAGCAGTGACCCAGGGGCCCTCCAGGAGCCACCACACTGAGGGCTCCGGTGTTTTATTTCACGGAAATGTGGGTTTGGACAGCTTGAGCTGAGCAGCAAAGGCTTTACAATGCATTGACAATATCCTTTGCCCTCCTGACCCTGTTTATCTCAGCCATTTTATACCAGGCCCTAATGGCCTAATTAAGATACTTGAGCCAGAACGGTTTCACATTTCCCAGCAGTAAATGAAATCCTGGCATGCCTTAAATCAGTGGGGGTATTCCTGAGAATGAGCTTCAGAACTTGGCCAAGCAGGAGGACTGTCTGTCCTTGGTGTGCCTGGGAGCAAAGCCCTACTGGGACCTTTCTATCAGGAGGGGACAGCTCTGTTGCCTAAACACAGGTAATTGGGAGCATTTGAAATGTTCTTTGGCACCTGAGACATCCCTGTGGGTTGTCAGCAGCAAGACAGGACTGCTGTGTCCTTGACAGCTCTGCCTGCATGGGGAGAAAGGGCCCCACAGGTTTTGCCACTACAAGGTAATTTCAGGTCACTTTAGAAAATATTTGGCATATGCTTGCCATGGCAAAGCTGGTAGGAGTCCAACACTTGCAGTCATCTTTGCTTCTTTCCCCCCCACCAAGGAAATCAAGGCACAGGCTGCAATCTCCTTTACTTCCAGGCTTGTTCTTCTTGGCTCAGGCTGGATGGTGCCAGCAGCTGGTTGCCACCTCGTAGCTCTCAGTGGTACACATGGAATGAACTGGAAATCTTAATCCAAGCCAAGGAAGCTGTTAACTGAAAATGAGTCCTGTGAAATCAGCAGCTTTGCAGAAAAAGTCACATCCCGAAGGCAGTCAAGTATTTATTTCAAAACTGTGCTATTGAAACACCCTCATAGTCTCATTGAAGTTACCAAGTGATTTGTATGCTCAAAATAAGCCAGCACTTACCCTCTTTTGTAGACCAGGTCCCTTAAACTGGAAGAAAGATCACCCTGGAAAAGCAGATCTGAGGAACCCTTGCTCTTCTTCTCCTTGCAGACAGGAAACATAAGTAGTGACAATCCTCTAGCATTTTAACAAGCAAACTCTCTTCTATTAAAAATAAGGATTATGCCTTTCTGAGTGTTAGTTTTATGAAGATGGTATCTGGAAAATTTTAATTAAAATGAAAGAGATTTTGTCATAACAAGTCTACATAGAAAAAGATAAAACAGGATCAGAGATCATAATGGAATATTGCTTCATTTATCTGGAGCAGAAAATACACCAAATGGGTTATTTGGATAAATATGGATATTTTTACTATATTTTTAACCTTGTAACTAGCTGCAGGGTGAAGGTGAGGCTGCTTAGTCAATAACTGGGATATGTTTTCCATCAGTTATCTCTGGTAATCTTTTGTTCCAAAGCTGGGAATACAGGCTTTGCTGTGAAACAGGACCCAGATGCAGGAATCATCAGCTAGTGCTGACAGACTGCGTTGGTGCACATATTTCTCTGTACATTGTAAAAGCCAGGAAGTCTTCCTTTCTCAACTCTCATTTCTAGTCTATTACTTATTTTCTGAGAAGAAAATATTCAAGCAATTTATGCAGTGGTACTGTGACATTAAATCTCTTTATAGAAGTATTTGACTATATTTTAATGCAGGGAAATTTTACCTTGATGTCTAGGTCCTAGATGTTGATGTTCATTCCAGTGCTGAGGCACAGAGGAGAAGCAGCTTATCCACAGAGAGGTCAGCACAAACACCTCATTGCAGCGCTGAGCATCCACCTTAGATGTGAAAATACACAATATTAGAGAGCCCTCAGACTCCAAAAACTCACTGAGTTAAATAGGCCGTTGTCATCCTATTCCTGCTCCTTTGCCACCCCTCACTTCTTAGGAAGATGTCTGAATTTCCTGCTCACCTTGTCTAAACAGGAGAGGCTCCTGACAGAAGCTGAGCTTTTTATGCATTTGAAAATGGTCTGATTGGAAAGGTTTTAATGTCTCACCTACACATCCCTGTTGGATGGAGTTACAGGTATATGGGCCACTGCAGGGAAGCAAACTGAACCAACCAGAGGCTCATACAACAGGCAGCATTGATGTTTGTTCTCTGGAGAGCAGAGGATAAGCTGCAGGGGAAAAGGGGGAATAGAAGAATGCCTTTAACTGTTTTAATACAATAAATGTGGATGGGAGCAGGCCAAAATCCAGGCAGGCACCCCAGAGCCTTAGCATGAAGCTATATGAAAGTTGGGACTCAAAGCTTTGGGTTTGTTTCCTATCTTTCTAATAGACAAGAAAAAAAAAAAAAAAAAAAAAAAAAAGAACAAACCATTCCAGACATTTTGATATTTAAAATCCAACTCTGATTCTAAAGCACATCTATAGCTGGAGTATTTTTAATAAACTTTTCTCAAGCAGTGCACAATTAACAACTTACTTGAGGAAGGCCTGGCTTTTCAAGGCACCCAGTGAAGTTTCCCACAGCACCTGGAGACACCCATTACCTTGTGGATATTCATATTTGAGCCAGCCAAGCTCTTCCCCAAGCACAATGGCATCTCAAACCACTGGGATGTATAAAATCAGCGTGACTTGGCCCACAGTTGGATCAGAGAGCCCCAGAACAGCTCCTTTTGACAGTACCCGCACACAGGAATTGATTTACTCCTGGCAGAGCTTTGTTTTACTTTGCCTGTAGCAAATGTCAGAGCAGGAGCTGATTTCTGGAGAGATAGCCAGCTATGGGGACTTATTTGGCCTTTTCTCTCCTTGTGGGAGTTAACTCTTTCTGATGTTGTTTCTAACAATGTGTTGGTATTGCAGCCATAAAAAATATCAAGCATTTGGTTAAAAAAAAATTGCACCAACAGAATACCCCAGGAAAAAGAGGCCTGACAGAGATAAATGTGATTTAGTAACATAATAAAGCAGTGAATCATGCAAAATAAGCGTCATTACTTGGTTGAGAACAATGAGAAAACCAGAATCTGGAGCACTCAGTGCTGGTTTACCTACTCCATTCAACCTGGCTTAGGTAGGAACAGGAAATTCCAGCTCAATTCCTAACACCGTGTCCTGTTAAGGACTTTCCCTTGGAGGGAAACACATTTTTCTTAACATTAAAAAATGAACTCCTCTTGCAGGCGACCTCTTGGGGGTTTCACTAGGAAATGGGTGTGAGCTTTGCATCCTCACTGTTGAGGCACACTGGGTCACATCGTGGTGTGAATGAACAGCCAGGGGCTGTCTGTCTGGCTCTTTGCTACATCTGAATTTACAAGAGCTAATATATTTATTAACTCAAGTATATAAATTATCACTGCCTCGCCATAATAATCTCTTGAAAGAAACCAACCTAGGAATAAAGAATACTGAAGCTATTTGTGAATTAATACCTCAAGTAAAAGGAGTTTAGATTAAAGAGGAAGCTTGGCAACCCTTGTAGCTGTGGCACGACAGAGCAGCTATGTAAATAAACCCCTGAGAGCAGCTCCAAGCCATTCCAGGGAAGATATTCCCCCTTGCCATACATTCAAGCCTGAAAATCAGTTTCCAGCTGTTCCACCACCAAAGCTATCCATTCAAAGAGCCAAACACGAAAACCTAACCAAGGCAGAAAGCACAACGTGCCTTTCTCTGAGAGAGGAAAAAAAAAAAAGAGAAAAAAAAACCTACAGAAAGGATGCTTTATTTAGAGGGCTCAGGAAGTTGAAGCGCTGCCTTCTATCAGCTCCCGACCGCAGAGCGAGCGTCAGGAAGCGCACAAAAATGAACTCACTATTCCTGCAGGGAGCAAGTGCCAGCGGCTACACCGGCTTGGCTTCCAACCTTGCAGCCCTCCCTGCCAGCCCCCACGGCCTTGTTAATCAGCCACTGTCTCCTGGGGCTGCTCTGCTGCTGGGCTGCCTCAAAATGAAGCCTTTCCCTACCAAACACAGGAAGGGCCACATACCTTGTTGGAATTTTCTCTTCTGCCAGCTGTCCTGAGACTTCAGAAACCTGAAAACACAGGGAAAAAAATGTGAACAGTCGTCATAAAAACGGGGAAAAAAGACTCCTGTAGAGGAACAGCAACTGTAATTGAAAAGCAATTGTGTTTTGAGTGCTGTCATTAATACTTCCTGACCCAATGGCAGTGGCTACAGTATGGATACATACAGTACAGTTATTCAATATATTTTAAACCATGCAAGCAATATATTCCACATATATGAATATATTCAATATATATTAAACCACGCAAGCAATATTCCACATAAACTCAGCGTTGCCATTTTTTTTCAACTCCAAAACTGAGAAAGTTTTGCAAAAAAATTTCCCCAGCGAAGTCTAAGAAAAACAACAGTTCTAGTAAGAGGTCTAAAAAAATGCAGCTGTATTTCCAAGCTGGATAAAGTGGCAATTGTTAGCAGCTAACTAAAGAAGTGAAAAACATCTGTAACTTCTGTATGGCTGCAGTTTATTTGCAGCCATGAAGCTTGGAAAGCATACCTGAGGAATACCTCCCCACCCTTCCTAATTTTATTGTGCAGAGCCTCAGGAAAGATGCTTCAAACCTGTGGGAGCTTTACACATCTGGACTGCTTAAAAAGGTTTGTGCTTTTGATGCTTTTTCTGATAAACTTTTTTTTTTCCTTTCTGAAAAGCTTTTGCAAAATAAATACAGCTCTATTTTTTTGCCAGATTGTCTCCTTTCACCAGCATACTGGCCATGTTTAGAGGTGAAAAAAAAGAGGGCTGTGGACAGCTTTTTTTCTTTTTTGGGGCACATTAAAAATTACCAGAGGGGGAGAAAAAATTGTGATTAGTTTTGGTCAAGCAGCTGCCACCAGGCCCATCCTTCCTGGGCCACATTGGCATTTCTAACCTTGGGATGACGTGCATTTCTCTTTCTGGTCCAGGTTCAGGCAAGGAAACATCAGGAAAACCAGCTTTTTTTCAGGAGAACCAGCCTTTCCTCATGAGAGCAGGGGCCTCAGATCTTCACCTTAGGCCTATTTTAGCTTTCAGAGGAGTAAAATAAACTGAAAATACCAATTTAGGGAGGGGAACACAAGTCAACAGGCTTTGGGTAGTTGACACTGCAATTCCAGAGAAGTCATTTAGGGAGGTCTGGAGTCAATTAAAGCCCCTTTAAAGCCATCACTCTTCTCCCTCAGCCCAAGAATTGATGTTTCTCAGGAATGTGTTTGGAAGGGAAAATTAGAGATCAGGAATTCTGTTGGTCACTCTGTCTAGAGATTTTTTGGATGGGGAGGTCCAAGAAATCCTCTTTGCCTGTCTCAGCCTCCCATGTCCTCAGCTCTGATCAGTGCTGGCTCATTCCAAGGTAATTTCTAGTTTTACCTCTCCCAAATGCAGATATCTTTGCAGGACACTGAGGAATTATTTAATTAGCACAGCCAAATGACTGGGCTGTGATACCAAGTAGACAGAAAATGTCTTTGATGGCAAATACGGACCAAGATTTGAGGTTCATACCACCATTATTTCCAACTGATTTTATGCTTAGATGAAGGAAGTGCCTTGTATGAGAGATGTTCTCAAAGGATTTCTGTCATCTCAGCCCAGCTGTGACCAGGAAATGAGAGCTTTTGTAAGAATAAGAAAGGAGAAACAATTTTGGTAATTTTTTAATAAATTAATATGGAATTAAATTGATGATGAAATTTGAACATCATCAAAACATTACAGCACATTTAGATTCCCCATACTGGAGCCTCTCTCTTCCTACTAGTCCAGAATGCAGTAGGTCGAAACAAAAATCTTATCTCAAAGTATGTTGAATGCTGAACCTCTAAAGATAACTGGAACTTAAAAAAAAAAACAAAACAAAACAAAACAAAAAAAACCTGCATACTAATCACATAGAAATACCTGATTTGCTTTTTCATTTAGGAATGCTTTTTGCATTTGCCTCTGTCCCCTACCAGTATTTAATATTTTATTAAAAGTGTAATACATGAGTAAGAAAAAAATTGCTTTATGTTCGTGCCTTGTCCCTGAGAAGTGGGGGGGTTTTGTTTGCATTTATTTTGTGGGTAGTTTTTAAATATGTTCCTCCTTTGGGTGTCTTCCTTAACCACGACAAAAGTTAGCAGAACAGCTGAGACATGCAATTTCATATCCTCCAGCATCATAAGATTTAAATATATCTGTGATGTGGATGCTTGATGAAATAAATCTCTGTTTCAGTGGATTTCACCTAAATCAGTAAAATAACCTCCTGTTTCTCAGCAGCTCTTACAAGATGTTTTGCATCTCTGCAGCAGTAGAAGTCAGAAATATGAATGTGTTTAGGAAATTAGATTTTAACTAATCCGTAGGCAACCACAAACCGGTGCATTAAAAAAGCAGAACCATCACTCACCATTTCTATTTTGTCAACTCAAGAAAGGAAAAGTTAGCAGCAGATGAATTATTTTACCAGTGGAACTGGATTTTGCTTAAAAAGCACAGAAGAAATGCACATTGTTACCATGTCACAGGCAAAGAAGCCGCTGGAGATAGCTGATAAACCCCAACATTTATACATTTAGCACTACACTTGGCATTATCTCCTCAGTGATCTGCAGAGATATTAAAGTGCTGGTTGGAAACAGATGGGTAACATAAAAGTGAAGCCTGCCCTCTGACATCAGCACAATCAGCACCTCTGTTTCACAACCAGGCTGGGAACTGCCACCTTTTTATGTCTTCAGTGGCAGGGACATAAAAACACCAACAGAAGATGTCCTGCCTGGTGCTCTCTTGTTATTCAACACCTGCAAGCACCAGGAACAGGCTCACGAGGTACAGGACTGGATCACATCAGGGCAGACTGGATGGGCATTCATGCACAAGTTTATTAGAGAAATTATTAATGTGAAAATGAGGGTGTAAAGGCAAAAAGGGAAAATAGTGCTGATTTCTATCACTTTCCCCCTCATGGTACAATTTGTCATCTGACATCTAGGAGGAAAACACTTCCCATGGCAACCAGAGGCTGTAGAAATCCCCTGATCTGCCTCCCTGACAGCTGGTGGGTAGAGCAAAAGAGGAACAGGCAAATGCTCCTGTGAGGACACTGCTGAACCCTCTCCAGGACTGGGAAGGGGGCAGAGGATGTGGTTGGTCCTCTGTGCCATTTCTGTGACAGTGAAAAGCACCAGCAAGGCACCATTCTTGCAGCATTCCCATGCTGGGATGAGCCCATTCCTGCTCCAGAACATGCCAAGCTCTCATTTAACCCTCACTCAGCTCTTGCTCCCCATCACCCCTGTATCTCCTATTTTCAGTCTCTGCAGCAGCCACAAGGCCACTCCATCCTTCCCTGGCAGGGACAGGTTGTGTCTGGTTGCTGCTGCTGCTCCCTGATGTCTTCATTCCTCCTTTGCAGCCCCTGGATCATGCACATGAGCTATGAACAGCGAGCACAGGGGATTTCGGAAACCATGGAGAAAAGCAGCCCTCCACCAGCACCAAGAATTTTTCAGTGTATTTTGAGAGATAAAAGTTTCCTCTTGGCCGTCTCATCTGAAAAACTGGTTTATCCCCGTTCCCACCGTACATAATTAATGAAACCACATTAATGAACATACCTTGACAATCCTCATGTGAGAAAGCAAAGTATTAATCACCTGAGTAGGGTACAGGACATGTGAGGAATGGAAGAACTGAGAGATCTGGGAAGATATTTATAAATTAAGCCACTGAGAAGCAGGCATGTAGGAAGATTTATTTCTTTTGTGACCCAGCTGAAGCACTTGCAGAGGTCAGTGAGACACTGGCTCCTAATTTGCCTGACTTTGAAAATTCTGGGAGCTTCCTATCTGAATCTGAAATCTGAGAGGTTCCTCTCTGAATCTCAAATGTTTTTGGAAAGAGACTTACATGATGAATCCCAAGGCACAGTGGTGGCATCTCCAAGTCCCAAGTTAGTGCTCGAACCACCAGGAAATCCTGGCACTGGGAAATCTGCTGGATCCCATACTTTAAATCCCAGGGATACAAGAGGGCATGGAGAGGATGTTTGCTTTAAACCCATCCCATAGAAAAAGAGGATGCAGGCTTGACTGACTGGTGTAGTCCTCTACAGACAAATTCGAATTAACAGAGTTCTTACCACAGATCATCCCCATCCAACTGCAGAATCCGTTCATCAAAACAACTGCTCAGAAACCCCACAGAACTGGAGGCAGAGAGCCCAGAGGGAGCAGGCTGTGACAGGTCAGGCACAGGATATTCCTCCATGGTGAAGACTCCTCCAGCAGTTCTGTACATGGTGCAGAACCCCAGGAGGGACTGCTGTGGTTTATTTTGTGTTAAAGTTTTCATTTCTATTTTCACAGCAAGCACGGAAGCATGATTCCTTTACTGATGCTTAAGTTGAGGGGGTTTATATTGCAAGGTGACAACCCCTACTGAAAGGCTGTCATACACATGGCAGAGAGTGAGCTCCTTCACGTGGGAGGTGCAGGACTTTGGGAAGGGCAATGTTTGCTGCTTATTGGCAGGTACCCATCCCTCATCTCCCTCTGAAAGGAAGTCACACATTACTCTGCAGAGAAAGGAGGCTTGATGCTTTCCTTCAGATGCCAAATTACTAACTGACATTTATTCTTTACAGTGAATATTTATTCTTCTACCTCAGAGCTCTTGCTGTTTGTTAGGACCTCAGCATGGTGCACATCCTGCATGCACCAGGCAGCAATTTCACCTTTATGTGTGACCTCAGGTGAGGGCTGTGAAAGGATAAGGAAAAATCAGCACATTGTTCAGCCCCCGAAGTGCAGAAATACGTTCACCATTTTCAGTGGGCTTTTATTCAAGTTTCTCACCTGGATGTGGTGCCCACTGCTCTATCCCAGACTCCCACGTGGGTGCACACAGCCTCAGCTGCTGACAAGCTCCACATCATCACACATCAGTTCCCTGTTGCAACAAGGATGATCTCTATTTCCTGAACAAAACCTGTGAACTTGCTGCAAAATTCTTACAACCCGTTTCCAGAAAAGTACCAGTGTAGCACACAACACACAACGATGTTAACAGCAAAGAGATTCCCACAAAAAAAAATGAAAAGTAGGATTCAAATGAAAGGGAACACCCAGCAAATAAAGGAGGCAGCTTATGTGTTTCTAACAAAGTTAAATGGGCATAAACATAGAACACAGGGAGCCATGCATGCCTTGTTTGTGTGTGGAATTAGCTGACTGTGTATTGCATAAATCTCAGAGTAAATGAGATACACCAGGGAGCTCTTGGATGCTCTTTACTAGTAGTAAATCAGCTACTTTTCATCATTTCCCACTGATGCTGTTATTGGAAGTGTATTCAGCTAATTTTTAAACAAAGTACTTTCTGAACCCAAATGGCAAACAAATAACTGATTAAATGGAGAGATAGCATACTCAGAAGATTTGCATCTATCTAACAGCATCTCAAGTCATATAATTATGTTTTGTAACAACACTGTGAGGGGCTTGAACTATAATTTCCCAAAGATGGGGATAGTAATTTCCCCAATATGAGGTTCCTAATTTATTTTTCAGTATCACACACAATCCCCCCTAGGAGTGTTGCGATGCCTGAAAGTCCCCCCAGTCTCCAAAAGAGCAGTGAGTTCAACTTTAGCCTTCTGCACAGTATTTTGTGTTTACTGATATGGAAGTGTTTTGTGCAGGGTTTTTCTCTCTTCCCTCCCAAATCTGTGTGCATGAAGCCAAGGGCAGAACCAGAGTGTTGTTCCACAAGTCATCATTGCTTCACCTTCACAGTGATATGCAACAAACCCACAAACAAACCAACAATTACACTCCTGGCACCCACTTTTCCATCCCAGCCCACCAGTTCCACAGCACAGGTCCTTGCTTCTGGACCTGCAGAACCATGAGAATTCCACATCCACAAAGGACCCACTTCTGTGCTTCCTCCCAGGAGCACTGGGGGTAAGACAGCAGCTCCAAACCAGCAGGAAGATGATGGCAGGCAGGATAGGCAAGCTGTGACTGCTCTGCAACAAGCTTAAACATTACACTTGTGTGACAGCTATTTGGGAGAGGGAAGCATTACTAGTCATGGCTTGGATTAGAGACAGGAAAAAATGGAAGCAAATATGACTTGGAACGGAAAATAATTTGGCTTGTGGCACTTATTTTACAGCATTTATTGATGATGGCTCAAAAACATTTGTTTCTAGCAGCTGCATATCCTCTAAGATGTGGCCAGTTGAGATGGTGAATAAGCTCTGTGGTAATTTAGTCTCCCCTGCTTCACCAAACACCTTGAGCACTGCATTTGAGGAGTCAGCTTCCAGCCTCTGCCTCCGATTTGCTGCCTCATCCATCCAAAACCACCTGGCCTCAAGCATGGGAGAAGATGGAGAAAAATAAATCTTGAACTCCCAGCTGGAGTGGACATTAGGAATGTCTACATTCCTAATGTAAACAAAGTCCGAATAATTGCATTCCTCATGCTCAATTACATCTATTTGCTACCTGCCCAACAGATGAGAATCCTACATACACAGACCAACATAGGAGACCTCTTGCAGATACAAGGACTGCCTAAAAATGAAGCTCCCTCCTCCTTCCCAGCTGCCATAAACTGCTCTGTCTCTGACCAGCCCAAAATTACACTGGCTGAGGTGTCTAGAAACAGGAACCCCCTACAAATCATGTTTGTCCTGGGGGATGAGATAGATGATGTTTCTTCCAGCCTTTCCTCAAATCAGGGCTCCCTCAAAGCTGGGGAGCTCTCCTGGGCTGCAGCCAGCTAAACCCTTGCAAGAGGGGGAATGCCCTTTCCAGACTCCCTAACAGGATAGTCCCAGTGCTCAGCAACAAAATAGTGCAGGGGCTGTTAAGGGTTAACACTTTTCTCCTGTCAGGAGAAAAATAAGGAGCAAACCAGACAGAGGCTCTATTCCACCACATGAACCCAAAGCTGGCCCAGAGTTCATGATAAAACCAACTTCTATTAAAAAAACCAGAACAAGTAAACAAACAAAAGACCTCCACAACAATAAAACCCACAACATTAAGTGCACAAACATTCTCCAGCAGTCTGGCACACCAGGATTGGCAGGTGGATGGTCTCCAGGGAATGATGCTTATACATCTTTGATAATGCAGCTCAGAGGTGCAGAGTGAAGCCACAAACCTCTCTGTGAACATGACAGGCAGCACATCCACCTGGCTCCTTCCACCAAGAAACTGCCAAAGCTTATAGAACGTCATGGGGAGAGCAGAGACACCTTATGCAGTTCATGGATTCCCTGCATTGTCTGGATTTGTCACTGCACATGTACCTGGTTCTTGTCTCTCCTCAGGCACCCATCCCTGGCCACTGCTGGGGGAGAGGATTCTGAGCCAGGTGAATCACCAGGTGTCCCCATTCTTGCATTCCTGTCACTACTGAAGAAAATAGCTAAGCTTTAGTTGGTTTTAATAATTCTGGTCTTAGTTCCATTGAACTTGTTTAGAAAGTCTAAGTTTATAAGGCAAGCTACAACAAGTTTGGCAAACAGCTTACAAAGTGAGGATCACCACCACCATCAGCTTACCTGAAAAAGCCAATTAAGAAAAAGCCAATTAAATTTAAAAATAAAAAAATTAAAACACACACATATTATATAGATAGATAGATATAGATATATAGACACATGGAGGGAGAGTCTCATTGCCACTAATGGACAGAATTCTCCTTGGGATTTGTCCTCAGTTGCAGCTGAAGCCTGGGAGGAAACAGTCAGGCTCTGCAGTATTGTTGAACAATATTCCACCTGGGACTCAGAGTGGTTTGTAACCTGCATGCCAAATTCCACTCTCCTTAATATCACATCATCCTCTTCGTTCTCAGCTGTGTTGTCTCTTTGCTTAAAATTAAAATTGAGAAAATAAAGTAGTAGAGCCTTCTCTGAGGCTTATTGAAGGTGGAGCCCTGTTCCAAGGGTTGGACCTGAGCAAACACTAAAGCATCTCGTCATTTTCTGTAACACTACAAGTGAGAACTGAAGTGATGCCAAGGGCTTTGGCCTGCCAGCTTCAAAACAAAGCTGCAGCCTGGGGAGAACCACCTCATGAATTTGGGATGTGTGTACCAAATGGATCTCTGAAAGCACAGCAATCCCCACCACCACTCCCAGCAAACCCATCAGACAAAACTTCCCTCCACATTTGAGTTGGGATTTAGCCAGAGCAAAGAATGAATGAGTCTCATTTCTTGTTGTTTGAGTAGAGAGAGTCACTGGTGATACCTGGCAGGTCAAGTATGCCTGCCCTGCCTGCTCCCGTGTCCCAGGAACCAGCTGCAGAGACGAGATGTTTCGCTCAGATCGTTCTCGGTAATTACCGAGACTCTCCTGTTTACCCTGGTGGAAACACCGGTACGTGGAGCGTGCACCTCTGTCCTACCTGCACTGGCAAAAACACACAGTGGAGATCAAGAGATTAAAGAGAAAGCTTTTTCAGCATTCTGGCTAGCTGCTCTGGAAACCCTAGGAATTTGGGAGCAAGGATGTGCATAGACAGGCCTGGAGCGCTTGAAGCAGCTGTTGGCTTTGCCAGATCACCTCCTTCTTTCAGCTTCCTTCTTCCACCAAGCCAAGAGTGAGGACAAGACATTGTCAGCCTCCTTTAAAAAAGAGGTGATGAATTAAAAATAGTGTGCAAACATCCCACCAGAGAGCAGCCCCTCAACAAGCACAGCTCTTGATAGCCAGTGCTGCAAATGGGGGATTGAGGGAATTGGGGTTTCTGACTTCAGTTAGGAGGAGTCCCTCCCTCACCCACCAGCAGCTTCTCCTCAAAGCTGTGAGCTGACACATCATTTTCAGCACCATTTCATCCTGTGAGCAGTGCCTGGGTCAGCCTTGCTGCACAAAGTCATTTGCAGACCTGCTCCACCTCCAGTTATCCCCAGAGGATCACAGAGTTCCTGGTTTTTGGGGTAGCACAGGTTTACAGTCCCCAGTACCTGCCCAGCAGCAGTTTGGTCTAGTGGAAGTATTTAGGATTTTCACAGAATCATAGAATAATTTAGTTTAGGAAGAGATCTCAAAGATCATCCAGTTTCAGCCCCCTGCCATGGGTAGGGACACCTTCCACTAGCCCAGGTTGCTCCAGGCCCCATCCAGCCTGGCCTTGGACACTGCCAGGGATGGGGCAGCCACAGCTTCTCTGGGCAACCTTTGCCAGGGCCTCCCCACCCTCACAGGAAACAATTTCTTTCATGCCTGGATTCAAGGTGGAGATTTCCTCTTGATTTTTCACATGCCTGTTGTGTGCTGGTGAGGCAGAGCTGCTGTGCTCTCCCTGCCTCTTGTGGGGCCAACACTAAAGTATATCAAGGAAACACAGATTTATACAGACTCTTTCATTCAAAACCAAAAATGCAGTCAACCAAACAAGAAAGGCTCCAGCCCTTCTTCACCTGGGGAGGGAAAGGGGAGCACAGGAACTTCTGTAAAAGCACCTAGGGAATTATTACAAGATGATTTCTGAAGCTCAAAAACCAGCTTCCCCTTACAAGGTGTTTTTCTCCTCGCTATTACTGAAATCTCTGTATACTTACAAAGAAAACAATCTTTTCTAGCTGAAGCCCAAGCTGCCTCTGGAGAGAGGTTACAGAAGTACAGATGAAGACATGGCCTCTCCTGTACCACTGCAATGTCTGACTCTTCCAGATTGTCAATTTTTCCTACACTTTCTTACTGTATTTTCCATGGTCTCATCACCTGCCTGTTTTCCATCCTCTGTGACCACTGCAGTTTTCCTTCCCCACTCTCTGCTCCTGGGCTTGCTTGTGCACAGGCAAAACCAGCAGCCAGGCTGTGGCAGATCAAAAGATCCAAGCTGTCAGTATTCAAACCAGCTGCACAGCAGATAAAAGCAGTTTGCCTGTGCCTCTGCTCACTGCTCAGGCAAGGAAAGGCCATTTTCCCACACAGCACTTCATTGCAAGAGCCCCTGACAACATGAGCAGCACAGCAGAAAAACCTGACCCCTCTCACAACACCAGCTTCACCCTCGTTTGCCCTTCTCTAGTAAACCCCAGTTTGGAGACTCCAGTGCCATAAAAATTGCTGGAGAAAAGAAGTCTTCAAGCATAAATCCAGCACAAAGCCTACAGCAGCACCTTAAGCTCTCAAAACAGAGGGTTTTTTGCTTACAGTGTCAAATTCCCAAGGACAAATATTCATCTCACTTCATTTAATTTTCTGAGCTGTAATTTATCTACTGACAGAGCTGGTTAATTCCCATGTGTATCAGCTCTTCAAAAAAATTTGTTTTCCTCCTCCTTTTCTACAAGAACAACCAATACCAAGGATTTCAGGTTCTGTTTTTTCACCCATGGTAAAAAAACCAAAACCTCAGGATCTGAAGACCATGAAGCTTTAAGGAAAGGTATTTTGTTTCAAACATTCCATCTAAGGCAACCCTTAAAAGCTTTCTGAGGGAGAACACCCAACACCAGTATTTTCCTTCCTTTGACACAGATAATCCCACACAACCACAAATAAACATTTATTCTTCCCTTTTTTCAAGAGTGAGATGCCACACACAGGAATGCATTCCAGAAACTGGGGGGAGGAGGGGGTTTAAGCATATTCTCCCAAGTTGACACTACCTTGGTGACCCCAGGACTCAAGCCCCTTGCTGTTCCTTGCAAAAAAAGAAGTTTACAATAACTTCCTTGCTTGAGGCCAGACTGGGCTGGGCTTTAGGGTTTGACCATCTCAGAAGAAAAATAAATTTTTATGTTGCTTTGGTCATCGAGTAAAATACTAAAGAGGTGTAGATTAAAAAAATAATCATACTTTCAACCGAAACAAACCTTACCCATGACACACTCATCAAATATTTGTAACCACCCACCTCCAGTGCCTCTCCACAGCCACTTAGGGCTTGCTGTAAAAATGTTCTGAGGGAGAGGACAAAAAAAAAAGTTATCAGCAGGAATTCTGTTAATTGTCACCAAAAGGCTTTGGCTAGATCATTTCCTGTGCCCTGGATCCAGCTGGAAGCGCTCTCCGTTGGGAAGGCCGGCACACAATCGCCCGGCCCTGCCACTTGCTGCCGGACAAACGGAGGAAACTGCAGCCTATCATAAATCTGTCAGTCATGGACCAAATGGGCATCACGAGGGCTGGGCTCCTCTTTCCCCTAATTATCACTTGGCAGACACACAGAAACGGAGCTGGGAGATAAATGGCTTTTTTCAGTGGCCTGGTCCCACAAACCCAGCTCAGAACAACAGAACGGCCTGGGTTGGAAAGGACTTGAAAAATCATCTCGTTCCACCCCACCCTGCCATGGGCAGGAACACCTTCCACTAGCCCAGCTTGCTCAGAGCCCCATCCAACCTGGCCTTGGACACTGCCAGGGATGGGGCAGCCACAGCTTCTCTGGGCAACCTGTGCCAGGGCCTCAGCACCTTCACAAGGAAAAATTTCTTCCATACATCTGGCCCAAATTCTCCCCTTTTCCATTTGTACCCATTACTCTTTGTCCTGTCATTCCAGCTCCTGATTCAGAGTCCTTCTCCATCTTCCTTGTGGGCCCCTTCAGATCCTGGAAGGTGCTGCAAGGTCTCTCCACAGCCTTCTCCTTTCCAGCTGAACAGCCCCAGTTTCTCTCAGACCCAAAGCCAGAGCAGTGAAAGAGGCTGATCCATTGAGGAGTGGGATCAGAGGGAGCTCAGGAGACCTGCCTGCAGTCCTGCTCTGCCACTGGTCTGAAGGGTGAGCTTAAAACATTTCTCCTTTAAAAAAAAACCAAACAAACCAACCACCAAAAAAACCCCCAACCAAAACCCCAAAAAACAAACCAACAAAAAAGGCAAATCTTAACAAAACCAAGACCAAACCTTCTCTTTAGGTGTTTTCACCTCAGCAGCTAAAGATAATGATGTCAAGCACTTAAGCTAATTTATTTAATGCAAGCTGATCATCACTGTTTTGACATGTCCAGGCATATTTGAGGAAAAGGAAAGTGGGTGGAAACAAACAAAGAAAACATTTATGAGTTTCAGTAACAGAAGAACTGTTGTGAGATTCCTTTCTCCAAGCAGCTGGCCCTGAAAAATGTCAACATTTGCCCAACAGCTTGGTGGCAATTCCAGATCAACAGAGGTCAAGCCACAGTGACAACCACTCCTGAAGTCAGCAAGGCAAACCTGGGGTCAGAAGGGAAATGGAGACACCAAGAGGCAAACGGCAGGAGCTACAGAGGAATTTGGGGGAAGCAGGGAGTCCCTCTGGGATGTGGGTAAGGGGAGTTGGGGTCAGGGGTGGCCAGCGAGGTGTGAGGAAAGCCCTTGGACTTGGGAAGAGTCCTTGCAGTAAATGTCATGGATGCCAGAGGTTGCTAGGCAGGAACTGGGTGGCTGCCCAACAACAGACACACAAACAAATAAATAAATAATAAATAAATAAATAATAGAAGCACTGAAATGCTTTGCTGGCTCCTGCCAAAGGCACCTGGGGCAAAGGCAGAGGCAGGATGAGCAGCAGAGGCAGGATGAGCCCAGCTCTGCTGGCTCCCCATCCAGTGCTCGGCCAGGAGGTCGAGGTGCCACTCTCATCCTGCTTTCTACAGGAAACAAAGCTGTTGCCCTGGCAACTTTCAGAGCAGGGGCTGTTGCAAGAACAGACATTATGTATGCAAATAAAAGCATCCAGGCACAACAGCCTCGGGGAAAAAAATAAAAATCAAATAGCCAGGCTAATATTTGAAGAAATGAGTGCCTGAAGTAAAGGCTTCTAGATCCAGAGCTAGAACTTTAAATAGATAATTTTGTTTGCAGAAGCTCTGAAAGACTGCAAGAAAAGAGCTTGAACCTTTCCTAAAAACTTTCCTAAAAACTAGTTCATCAAATGCCTTATTACAGCACCAAAACTTGCTGTTGAGGCCTGCCTGTGAAAGCACAGCCCCACAAAAACCTCTACTGGCTTTTATAAGAGCAGCTACAAAGCTCAGCTCACGGCTTTTTGCATTGTTTCATGCATAATTTCATTTCAGGCACATGGCATCTATACAGAATAAATGGGTTTGGTTTTCTCCATACCCCAAGTTCAACATAATTTATAGCTCCCTCACTTTCCCTCTGTTAAACTCACTCAAAACCTCAAGAGCTGCCTTTCCACCCCTCCTTTTTCTCCCTATTATACTGATAAGCCTCCATAAAAACCCTGGAGCACCTCAACATGAGTCATGCACATACTTACCAGGGCCTTGGAGCAAGTCTCAACCCACTCTAAAACCTGACAAATTGGTAGTCTTTAATACTCACATATTAAATATTTAGGGATTACTTTCAATCCCCTATCAAAGATCTGGCTTCATCACTGATAAGTCATATAATTCCTGAAAGACAGGAAAGCAGAGCTGCCTTTCTGTAGAGGCCTCAGTCATTGCTTTCACACACAGGACAACACTTTCCCTGAGCTGTGGTTTTCTGGGAAATGCTTAACTTCACCTACAAAAGGCATAAACTGAAAAAAAAAAAAAATAGAGGCAGAAACTGAATCTCACTTATAATTCTGGGCAACCCATTGGAAAGGAGGCTGTAAACATTGTCAAGTCAAGGGTGAACATCAACACTACTTTTACTGCAACTATCATAGGAACTCCTTTATTTTAAAGTAATACCGTGCTTTCTGCCCCTCTTTTTGCTGCCCCTTTGCAACTGAAGCAGCCCAGCCTCAAGTGCTTTGCTGAGGATATGGATTTTTATTCTGCTCAAGTGCTTCTAGCAATAGCAGGAGCAGCTTGCCCAGACAGCTCCAAGGGATGCAGAAAACAAGTGGCCTTTTTACAAAACAGGCTTCCAGGACTGACTGACTCGGCGCCGTGAGGAAACAAAGCTTGTGCAATTGCAGCCTGTCCCCTCCAAGTCCTCTCCCCAGCCAGAAATGCCTGATCCCATTATTAGCCAGTTTAGAGTGTGGGGAAGGGGGAGGGATCTTATGGATGCCTTGAAAATGATGTTATTTCAAGATTTTTTTGAGAACTAGAAGTTGGCTGAAGGACAGAAATTCAAAACCGTGTCCTCACTGAGGGAGGGAAAAGCCAAAAGCAGCCCTGCTCAGCTCCTGGCTGCCCTTCCCCATGGGAAATACAGCAGAGAATGAAGCTGAGATCATTAAGTAAGAAGAAAGGGAACTGCAGAAAAACCTGAAGGAAACCAGACTCCATCAGCTGCACCACTCAGACAGCAATTTGTTTAGTGAATTGCCCAAGTAAAACAAACATCGAAAGAAAAACATCTGGGAGGAGAAATTGGTGAGAGGGTTCTGGCTGTAAATTTCCTTCCTTTCCCCCATCAGTCAACAGCCTCTCGGCTTCTGCCACTCAGAAAGGCACGGGGGCTCAGCTGTTATTTGCTTTTTGGAGAGAGCTTTAGGGCTGGCTTTACAAAACAAGCAGAGGTGAAGGAGGGAGAACAGCTCAGCTGCCCGGCTTTCAGCACTTGTGGGAGCGCCCAGGGGGAAGGAGCTGCCCTGCACAGCCGGCCCCAGCCGCTGCCATCCCCTCCTCAGCTTCCCCATCACTGTAGGCACGGCTGAGTTCACTCTCCTTATGAGATCCACAGCTCATCACGTGGAAATGGGATTATTTTTTTTTTTCCTTCCTTCTTTCCACCAGAGAAGATAGAAACCATCTCATACAAAGACAGAGCAGTGGCAGCAGCATCTGCGTTAGTGGAGGGACAGTGCTGGGTTTAGCAGAGAGCTGTGAGCCACATTTGGGGCTGGTGCCAGGGGGAAGGGAGCTCTGGCCCAGAGTGTCACATCAGCTGAGAGACAGGTGAAACCGAGCCCACTGAGTGAAACACAAACTATTTTAGGGTTATTACAGCAACTGGTTTGAAAGCCTGCTGTGGGAAGGCAGCAACGCTGGCTGAATGCAAAGGCTGGGCCCAGGAGCAGCAGCAGGTGCCACAAATAAGGTCCTGTCAGCCTGGGCATTATTAGCCTTGTGATCCTTGTTTGGGACATATCCCACCCCCTTTGAAAAATCACGTGAGGCTGGAACTTGGCACACCAGCCTCCGTTCTGTCCTGGGGTTTGTGCAAACCTCAGCCCTGCTCAGGCTCCTCCATTCGACCAAAAAAAGGGCAGAAGGAAAAAAAAAACCAAAACCACAACGAAGCCAGAAGACTTCAGGCACTAGCTCTTTTTGCCACGAAGGACAGCTCAGAGTGGTATCAGCTGATGGGATTTCTAAAATCCCTTTTGAAGTGACAGCCCATGTTGGTATTAACAGCTGGAGAAAGATGCAATTCTAATGAGGTTTTAAAGGTTTGCAGGTCTCACAATGAACTTTACAGATGTACAGGAAAAAGTCCTGCTTTATGAGCAGCTCTAGCATCTTCTCCCATCTCCCTTCCTACAGAGCACAGTGTTAAAAACAAAACCTTCCTACAAGAGGATCTTTATTCAGGCCAACCTAGTGATCTTTCCCTTAAAGGAATTATTAAATAAGTAATAACTTTCAAAGGGCCAAAATTTAATATTACTTCGAAGTTTGTGAAAAGATGATCTTTCATTAGGAAAAAGACAAAGGACATTTTGAATTTAACCTGTTTTCCTCATTTTCAAAGAAGCTGAAATGGAAGACAAAAAGATGATGCTTTAGAAAGTGTAAATTATTTCTTTTCACTTTTTAGATCTCCCTAGGGAAAAAACCCAACAAAGAGCTAAGATGAAATAGGGAGGGCTTGTCTGAGCAGGACAGCTTTATCTGCTAGATATGTAGCTGTAACTCTGTAAGTCCCTGAGTCCTTTTAGTACAACCTTTTCTAGCTCAGTTTAATCAGTTTGCAGTGTCATAAACTGAGCTTTAAAGAGGAAAAGAAAACCATAATTTGGGAGGGGAAAAAAAGCTTGTAGCAAAACAACAGTGTTCACATGGGTAGTTAAAACAAAATTTAACCTTGGTATAAAATCATCCCTTGACTTTCATGTTTAAAACTTTCCCACGAAGACAGTTTCTCAGAGGAAACATAAGGGTTTGGGAGAGAAGTAGGGTAGGAAGTGAAAATACTTTCCCACTGTTAAGCAGAATGAGAAATAGAAGCAAGTAAAGACAAGGTTTAAGAAGCAGCTTTCCCTCAGATGTCATTCCTTTGTCCTTTCCACTCTTTCTCCCATTTGTTTTAAAATAAGAGAAAAAAATATAAAACATGTGGCAGCCACTTAAAGATAAAACACCAGCACGATTAAAATTAATAAAATTGGGGGTGGGGAGGGGGTGCATTATTATTTTGAAGAAAAGGCATGAAAAGAAACCCAACCCTTTTTCTGACGCTTATCCCAGATTCAAAACCTTGGCTTTCTAATTAATTTGCATTTGGCAACACAGGAGTGCCATGGTTGTGACACATATGTTATAAAATACAGGCTCCTTTCTGCCACCATATTCATTTCTGTCTTTCCCAACACCCATTTTCCAGGATTCTGCCTTCCTGAAACAGGCAATGTGTAATTGCAACAGTCGAAGCAAAAACATCTCCCACATTTTGCATGAGACTTGATGCACCAACAGCCAATTTGCAGGCATATCTCCACAGGTTTCTAGGCAACTCCAACACAGGAGGCTTTTCCTGGAATTTAATGGAAGTCAAAGGTGGAAAACTCATACTGGACAGTTCAGCAGAACATGGGCTATTACCAGGCTTCCCTGTTATGTCCACACAAACCATTCTGAGGCTGCTTGGCAAGTTATCAGTGTATGGATTCCAGGGCTGCCAGCACTGCCAGCTTCAGGAATTGCAAAAATAATGAATCAGGCCACCAAAACACTGTTCTAGAATCACCTCCTGCTTGCTGAGTTTGCTGGGGCTACTGACAAAAGGTCTAGGCTTCCTTTGCAGCAGAGAAGGGGGCTGGAATATCAAAGACACTTGAAAGGAAGTTTAAATTGCCAAGCAATTACTTGATTCCAGGTGCTGGGGATTTGACAGATACAAAAAACAACCTCATCAAAAAAGCATTACCTTTGTGTTACAGGCTGCAAAGCTGAACCATCCTAGGCTATTTGGGATGTTGCAGGAGACCCTAAACCCTGCCAAGCAGGCTTGCTAAACATGGACAGAGAAGTGTTGGACATTTGTTCTCCATTTCCTCTAAGAAGGAGTGACAAGAGAGTGCCTTGGGCAGGGGCAGCACACGGAAACAAGACAGTCACAATTTCCATTTTACAAGATCACCAAAAAAGAAAGCAGAAGATAGTGTATCCTTCAGCTGTGTCCTTTGGTGTTTCAGATAAGGATTAAGGGGTGTTTCTTCCCCTGGTTTCAGAATCGCATTTGTATAAATACAGCACACACTTGTAGGGAAAAGTGTCTAAAGCTAGAAGTGAAACAAAATAAGTAAGTTATTTTTCTCTTTACAAGTACTTACAGGTGCCCCAAAAAAATCCTGTTTGATTCGGTTGCCCGCCTTTATCTCTGCACCCTGGTCATGAATCACATGAGAATGAAGTTATTCCATAAACTTTTGATATTTCTGGGTTCTGGGTGGGAAAGATTAGCTACATTTGTTCCCAGATTTCCCTGCATTTAGACAGAGACTGACATTTGAGATAGTTTCAGAGAATCATAAAATGGCCTGGGTTGAAAGGGACCTTAAAGTTCATCCAGTTCCAACCCCTGCCATGGTCAGGGACACCTTCCACTAGCCCAGGTTGCTCAGAGCCCCATCCAGCCTGGCCTTGGACACTTCCAAGGGATCAAGGAGCAGCCACAGCTTCTCTGGGCACCCTGTGCCAGGACCTCACCACCCTCACAGGGAACAATTTCTTCCTCATATCCAACCTAAACCCACCCTCTTGCAGCTTGAAGCCATTCCCCTGGTCCTGTTACTACGTGCTCTTGTATGAAGTCTCTCTCCCACTCTCTCATTTCTGGTTTTATCAAAAGGCATTCACCCAACAGACTGCCACATGCCTCTGTTGCAATTTGGCAAGAACAATTCATTATGAGCTCAGTAATTATACATCAGTGAGGATTACAGGGAGGCTCCAGAGAAATTTTTAAAATCTAATTATTTTAAACTCTCGCACATTCGTGTGAGATATCAGTACGTTTATACCCAGAACATCACAACAGCAAGCACTGTGAAAATATTCTGCCTCACCTGACACTACAGAGTAAATACACAATGTCTACTGCTGTCAAAGCAAATGGAAAAATGTTACTAAGGAGGGACAGGACCCAAACAGGTGAAACACTCTCTGACATTCCTCCACCTGAAGCAAAGGTGTGTCCATAGGCCTTGGATCCCTGAACTGGGCAGATGTTGCCCTTCCAGAGGTGGTTTGGACTACTGTCAGCTCAGAGCAACCAAGGGATCTCAGAGTGTTCCCATCATTTCAGAGCACACTGATGATTCATGCATAGTTACATGGCAATATTTACTCAGCTCTCAAGAGACAAATCATTAGGAGGGATTAGTCAGCTGTCAAGCACCCATTCCCTTGCATAAAAATTATATTCCCTAAATAAAACTCCTCATCTCCAACTTGAACTTCTGCCCCATCACCTATTCCCTCTTTTCATGAGGGGTGAATGAGGACTTGTCATTGTTTTCAGGGATTGCAGGAGAAAGGAACACGGGAGATGTTGACAGTGAAAAATGGAGAGGTGAGTGTAGCAACTTGTTTCTCAGCACAGCTGGGCATAATCAAAGAAGCACAGACTTTTGATTTATTCAGAGCCAATCATGGTTGCAAGGGAAACAGACTTTGCTAGATAAAGATTTATCTCTGGCCAAAAGCACACAATGACATCAAGCACAGCACACCTATCAGTAGGACAAGGGGTTTCTGTTTCTTCCAGAGTATAGGAACACACTGCAGGCTCTAGCAACCCACTGTCTTTTGGTAGATATCACATAATTTTTATGTGATATGTAAAATTTGCACCATCACTTCTTTCTCTATCCAAAGCTCCACTCGTGGCTGAAATGGAAGGGATCTGAGCAGCGGAGCACGACAGAAAGCTTGGCAGCTGCTGCAAATACACCCACAAACAGAAAAAAGAAAATACTTGTCAAAAACCAGCAGAGCAAAACCTGATTCCTTGATAAACAGCCACTGAGTTTGCAGGGCCAAAGCAAAGCAGGCTGTGGTTTTAAAGCCATCCTGCTGTCAGAGCTATACCAAGAAAGGAGCAACCCTGCCCTGCCCTGCTGCTGCAGTCATCTGGCTCCAAAACATCATCCATGCTTTCTCAGTTGTATCATTTGTGCTGGTAAATGTTATTTTCTTCTTGTATGCTTTTAAATAAAGCTGTCCTAAGCAGGTTGGACCAAGTATATTGTCTGCACTGCTCATCCAAAAGCTGGAAGCCACTCACAGGTGTACGAGAGCCCTTATTTCTGCTTTTATCCTCTCTTGAAGGAGCAGCATCAAACATAGCAAATCAGATTCCAGCCCTTGATGCTGCAGAGGAAAGGCCAGTGTGTCTCAGCCTGCCTTTGTCCCTGTGATCAATGCCATTTGCCATACTCACCTGTCCCTTTGCTACCACAGCACCACAAAGTCCCGGCGGGTCAGGTTACCGTGCTGCTCACCTGGCTCTGCCCCGTGCCATGTGTTGGAGGCCCCCTGATGAGGCCCTGGTGTAGCGTTTCACCTCTGAGTGGGCTTTTATCACAGCAGAAACAGAGATGGGAGCAACAGTGAGACTGAAGGCAACTGGGTTAAAAGCATCATGAACCAGCTTTGTGCTACGTGTTGTTTTCCCTTGGAAATCCTTCAGCTGAAGAGAGAAACAATGGTGAGTACCGGGGCTTTTTAAAGCCCAGAGCCCTCCCCAAATGTCACTGTGACCCAAAGAGACCAGCAGGCTTTAACCAATGCAGGGAGAAGCATCAGACATTTGGCAGCATTCTGCTTGCCTGGGAGATGGAGCTGGCTGATCTGAGGAGCACCTGCCCATGGGTTTGGGTTTTCTCTTTCCCCTACAGCTCCAGTAGCAGCAGCCGGCTGCCAGCAGCTGGAGGAGGATGGAAGATGCCTGCAGGGACCCAGGGCACACCCAGCACAGCTCTCCTGCCTCGGGGTCCCCTGTGCTCCCAGGGCTGAGGGTCTTGCCCCTGCTCCCTCTTCTCTTTGCACTGCTGCCTGTCCGTGTGAGCTCCCCTGCTGAGGTTGCCAAGGGATTGAATAAGAGATGGGAAGAAACAAAGAGCCTGCAAGGAATAATCCCAGATGCAACTGCCCTCATGGGAAAAATATTCTATTATCCAGTGCCAGCCTTTGCCTTTCAGGGAACGACAACTCAGTACAAGGTAATGCTATTCAATACATTTCCTGGTACAATCCTGCAGCAAATACATTCACTTTATGTTTAAAATGAACTCACTAAAAATCTCCTTCTAGAAAGTGCCTCAGATGTATTAGAACTGATAGCAAAAATCTCACCATCATTCACTGCGAATGAAGGTCTTGGAAATGGACCAAAAGTGTTGCCACTATGCTAAAAACCACCCAAAACTAGCACTACATAAAAAGCCAAGGCACTGTGGTTTCTAAGATTTTCAAATGGATCAGTTGTGGCTATTTCTGAACTTTTGTCCAGCTAGAGCTTACAGTATGTAAAACTGGAGTACTAACACCATTTCCTATCACTAATTCTGTTTCTCTGCCATCCTCTTATGGAGCAGGTCTCTTTAGCCAGTGGTGCAGATTTGCCAAAATGGTTGGAATTCAACCCTGAAACAAACACTCTGCAAGGGCTGCTGATGGCAGGGGAGGGAGGAGTGTACCTGCTCAACCTTGCTGCCTCTGGAGGGGGGCCTGCCCAAGAAACACGGAGGGCTGCTGGAAATTTCACCATCCACGTGCAGGACAGCAGTTTATCCTTGGAAATGCAGAACTTGAAGCACATGCCAAACAGCTACCAGTGAGTTCTGCTGGCCTCCATGGCTTCTGCTCTAATCAGTGAGGGGAGGGAAAAACTATTTTTAAGAAAAGGAGATGGGTGGTCCCTAATTGACACAGGGTGGGTTTTGTCCTGCTGTGGAAATGTAATATCAGGGAACCAAAAAAAAAAAAAAAAAACCACAAAATATTGAACAAGCACATGTTGCATATAAAAGCAGGAGGTTTTTCTGTCCCAGAGCAACAGTGCACAGCAAACACAGCAGCACAGGGGCACCAATTCTCCATTGTACAGGTGGTATCCAGCCTCCCTGCTCCAGTTCCTAACTCTTCTGTGAGCAGGGAGAGAGGCAGATTCCCAGTGAGGCTCCAAATTGCCTCCACAAGACACTCTTTGTTACCACTGATGGTACTTTGTTAGTGTAAATACCTACATTTGATGTCTAACGGACTGGGAATATCTCTGCCGTGAATTACTTCCATAATGAGGACAGTGTTTGGGAAATTAAGCCCATGCTGCTGTGTTCTGTGCAAGCAAAGGATCAAACTTAGTGACCAGTGAAGTTGGTGGAGTGGGAAATATTCATATATTCAAGGAGAAGGAGGTTTTGGATTAAGAGGTAAAATTTTGAGCAATGACTGACTAAATTCAAACAGGCATCTTCACAAAAAACGGGGAGGGGTAAGAAGAATTACTCTTAACCACTCTAATTCCGTACTTCCAACGTCAGGTGCGGGAAGGGAGCTCCCATCACCTTTGCTGAAATCATTCTGTGTGCGGGAGCAGCAGCCCTGGAGGCCGGGGAGCGCCTGTGGGTGGTGTGCAGGATGGCTGAGCACCTGCACCTGCACAGCTCCCTGCTGTCCCTGCTGCAGCACACGGGCCCGGCAGCCAGGGGCTGGCACGTCCTGGCCCAGGACACCGGGCACGTCCACCTCGCCGCCAGCCGCTACCTGGGGCTCTCCTGGCCCGTCACCTGTGGGGGCTTGGCCCTGCTCCGTGAGCTCATCCAGGTCCTGCAGCACAATGTGAACTCACACCACCTCTCACGGCTGCTAGGGTATGAAATTGCAGGCTGGAGAATACTCAGGAGAGGGGAGTATGAAAGGAAGTCTCCAAGGCTGCACCGCAGGCAGTTAATGATCACACCAACACCTGCATTAAAACCAACTAGAATTACCCAGAAACCAGCTGCAGGAGAGGCTTCCAGGCCTTTGTTCTTTCCTCTTCCAAGCCAGTTACTCACACCACGTGTGCTATCACTCAGAGCTACTCAGAGCTTACCAGCTTTCTGTGCAGAAAGTATAACCATGGCAAGTTACAAGATGCAGAATAATATCCACCTTGTAAGTCAAGAAAGCTTGGTCACCTTAGACGTGGACTCAGCATGGGACATGCCACCTAACCCCACAGTATCAATTACGTTTGCAGACTCTCATTTCCCAGATCTTTCACCTTCACTGATGACTGAAACGAGGCTTCTCTTCTCTGAACTGGAAGTGCTGCCTGTTAGAGCTGCTGGTACATCCCTGCTGTTGGAGCAGCCAGAGACTCATGTGCCTGAGACAGACTCATATTCCCTTTCCAGTAAATCAGAGATACCCACATACCATCTCCTACAGGACATCACTTCAGGCACAGAGCAGCTTCCCAGCCCATGGGTAATAAACACTCTTCAGGAGTGGCCTCAAAGCTCAGCAGTGGCATTTTCTCCCAAGAAAGAATTTTTACCAGGAGCAATGTCAGTATCAGAAGTGCCAGACTACAGCAATGAGGTAAAAAGCCACTTTCCAGAACTTGAAAAGCTTTCTGATGCATGCTTCTGTCCAGAAGCACTCCCTTCACTGTTCCAAGAAGCTTTGGTAAGGGCCACAACTTTGTCTGGCTTCACATCTCACATCAAAGACACATTCCCAGCTGTCCTAGCAAGCAGCAGTTTGAGCCAACTGTTCACTAATGGCTGTGAACCTCAGTCTAAGCCTTCTATGACTATCCCACAGCCCAGGGGCTTTTCATTTGCTGGGGGGAAAAGCACAGGTTCTTCTGTAGCCCAGAGAGAAGCACAGACCATCTACTCCAAATTGATTTTCAGTGCTAAAGCCTCAGCCAGCTTTCCTCACACACTAACCAGCACTGTCCCTGGTAAAGCTGCAGCACCTCATGAGCCAAGCCTGGTCACTCTGTCCCACCCTGACACCACTCCAGTTCTTACTGTGCCAGAAGACTTTCCTGCCTTTCACATGTCCAGGTTATCCAGACCAACAAACACATTCCCTCCTCCTTGCAGCAGCAGCATGCTCAGAACAGAGCCACAGCCCACAAGGATTTCACCCAGTGGCACAGAGGAATTGCTTTCAGACAAAGATCTGGGAACAAGTGGGATTTTGCCAAATGTCACCGCGTCTACCTTGGAGTCACACAACCTCTCAGGCATCAAGCCAGATGCTGTGGAAGCACCTCTGGTGACTTTATTTAATGCCACTTCTCACCTGCCCAGCAGCATACCAGGTATGTTTAACTCCTGACTTTCCTCTTGTCCTCTTTCCTGCCAGTATAGTTCTATACAGTTTCTTGTGCAAAAGCACAACTTCCCTGCACTAGGCATGTGCCAGCAGCAGTCTTCCCAATAAGGGAATGCAATTTATTTTGCTTAGCTTGGAGCAGATAACAGCTCAGCTGAATGATAGGGCCCAACTTTGACCATCCTATCCAAGGAAAGATATGGACCCTTAAAAAACCTCCAAAGGAACACAAGGATGGTCAGAGGTCTAGATAACATGTCAAACTGAAATAATTAGTCTAGAAGACTGTGAAAATACATGGGTTTGTATAATATTTTGCTTAAAAGATGAAAGATCTATTCTCAGAATCCCCTGGGAACTAACACAGCACTAATGACCTTCAAGTGCAGTTAAGATGATTTAAGTTAGACATTAGATAAACTTTCTCACAGTAAGGATAACAAAACATTAGAAAATAAGAACATTGTGGAGGGTTTTTAAGGACTGAACAATAAATATTTATCAAAAATGACACAGAAGTAGTTGAGTATCCTTTGGAGTAAAGAATTAGGCCAGACACACTTTTTAGTCTGCCTTCTCCTCCAGCTGCCTGAATCTGTGACTCAGGCTTAAGTGTATACTAGACAATAGAGATAGCTTGTTTGTAGTGCCAGTAGGGTAAATTTGTGGGATTATGCCTTACATTAAATCTGTAAAAATGTACAGATGGTAGATTTTTTAAAAAGTGCAGAATTCAGAGCCTTGTTAGTGCCCTTCAGAACCATCTTATTTGTAAAACTTCATTAGACCTACATTAAGTCTGTACCCAAAGCCTGTACTCAGTCTGTAGTCTGAGGTGTTTAGGTTTGCAATCAGGTGTCCCAGCAAGCATCACTTGGAGAGAGACTATTTTACAAAAGCATGTTGGGTGTGACAGGACAAGGAGCAACGGCTTCAAACTGGCAGAAAGCAGATTTAGATTGGATATGAGGAAGAAATTCTTACCTGTGAAGGTGAGGAGGCCCTGGCACAGGTTGCCCAGAGAAGCTGTGGCTGCTCCTGGATCCCTGGCAGTGCCCAAGGCCAGGTTGAGTGGGGCTTGGAGCAGCCTGGGATAGTGGAAGGTGTCCCTGCCCATGGCAGGGGGTTGGATCTGGATGGTCTTTAAGGTCCCTTTCAACCCAGGCCATTCTGTGATCTATCAAAGCCCACAGATGGACAATATAGCCCTAACCCAGTACTGTTATTAACACACTTACAAGCACATGCCATGTAGAAATATTTAAAAAAAAACATCTTTCTTCTCCAGAGATAGAAGCCACTTCCATTCCCTCATTTTTTAAAGGAGAGGTTGAACTCCAGCCTGCTTCCCATGGTCCTTCCTGTGCTGGCAGAAACGGGCAAAGGTCTTCAACCACATGCCATAAAAGCTTTTAAACTGTATTCCCAACCCTGTAACACATTATTGACATAAGATTCCTTTTACATAGATCTAAATGATCTCACTTTCACAGAGGGGAGTGAGACACTGCTGCCATCACAGCTGGATCCAAGCACCCAGCTGTTTCCCTCGTCTGAAAGAACAGAGTTTTTGGAAAGTGCATGGATTCTTCCTACATTTTCTGCTTCACAAGACCTGCAGACTGTAACCCAAGGTAAAAACAAGTTTACTTTTCTGTTCTTGCTTCTGACACAGCTGCCACCAACCTTTTCATCCACCCTGCAAGGTGTCTCTGGTTTCCTGTACTAGAACCCATGCAGTCCTCAGACTATCATGACCGAAATATTTGTGTCCTGAATTCATCCCTCCCTAATATTTACATTAGGTAATATACAAGGAGAGGATAATATGGCATGATTTTACTAGTCCTTACCATAAAGTGTAGACAGCACAAGAACAGAAGATCCAGAAAGGGCAGGAAGAGAGGACCATTTTTGTCACAAGCTGCAGGAACTCCGGGTCACGATCCTTCACTCCTTGAGCCTGGCAGCAAACTTCACCTGACAGTCACAGAGAGGAAATTTCCTTACAAAATTGTCCCCTCACTTCATAATCCTCCAGCTTACCTGGTGTCTGCTCCCAAATTCTCTGGAACTCTTCAAAGCAGGCAGATGTGAAGCACTCACAGCAATCCTATTCCAGGCATACATACTCTCATAAAATCTGCCCGCACCAAAAAAAAAAATCCATTATTAATGTTGGAAATAGAAGATGAAACAATATCATGTTGTAGTATTTTGGTGTAAAAGTTACTAGAATTAGATGTTATTGTTTGGGAAGTCTGACTAATTTTTTGGACTAGACAAAACAGTGTTGAGGATATTTACAGCTCTTTAAATAAACAGATATCTTAATATGCTTAAAAAAATGAGGTTAAGGTCTGATGAAGGACAAGACTTTACTGTTAAAAGATTAAGTTTCGGTTTCAGCACACTTCACAATCCTGAGGCTGACAAGATTTCTTTGCCATAGCTCAGCAAGAGAGAGCAATTTTTTCCTCCTAATTCTTTCCCTCCCTTTTCTCCCTCCTCTCTAAAGGGCAAGCAAACACTTCCCCAAAGGTTGTTCATTCCATTCAATTCCTAACAGCAACCATCGGATGCCTGTTATTTTTCCCTATACCTGCCAACACATTTTATGACAAGGAAGATGGCAACTCCACTCAGTTATCCCTACAGATCCTCCCAGCTGATGGCTCTCCGTGGGGATCCGAGAGCTGGCTGCAGTTTAACCCTTCCCAGCAGGCCATGCATGGCTATCCCCTGGAGATCGACTTCCAGCATTCCCCTCAGGAGTTTGTGCTGTCTGCCACGGATTCCGGCGCTCTGACAGCCCGGCAAACCTTCACCATCGAGCTCCTGAAGCCCCCCCAGCCACCGTGTCACCTTTTCACTGTGCGGACCAAGAACAGCTACTCCTCTTTCCTGAGGGAGAGGAAAAGGGTGGGCTTGTTCCTGGAGAAGCTCTCCTTCTTCCTGAGCTCCAGCAGCCCCAAAGACATGGCGCTGACAGCTCTCCAGCCCGGCTCCACACTCATCTCCTGGTACAACAGCTCGCTGTGTGCGAGTGCCAACGCATCCTCCAGCTGGTGCGGGAAAGACCAAATCCAGCAGGCACTGGAGAAACTGGGAGTGCCAGCCGGGTCTGTGAGCCCACAGTTTGTCCAGGCAATGCTGCCAGAGTACAGAATCGATGAGACCTTCAGCATTTCCTACAGTGAGGACTGCCCAGCCAGCACTGAGCCGCTGCCCAGGCCTTGCAGCAGCACTGGGCCGACATTCCAAGCCAAGAACGACTCCAGGACGAGGAGGAGCCCTCGTGTCCTGCTGAGCAGTGTTTGTGCCACTGCTGGCGTGGTGCTGCTGGCAGTAGGGCTCTGCTGGCTTTGCAGGTGCCCCAGGAGGATTCCTGGAGCACAGCCTGTGATGGTTCAGACAAACTCCCAGCTAGGCCATGCTGATGTGGAACTGGATGCCCTGAGACCTCGCAAAGCTCCTGTACACGAGTGCAGGGCTCCACTTCCACCTCCGTTACGGATCCCACCTTCAGGACCGCTTCCCTCCCACGGGCAGTGTCCCAGGCCGACCCCTCACATCACACCACCTTTCCAGCCACCAAAATACCAACTCCCTCCCCACTATCCAGAGGCTCTGACCACCCGCCACAGCCACAGCAACATCAATAGGCTTAAGTTTTAAAAACTTTTAAATGGTATTAAGAGCAAATCTACAAAAAGACAAATTGCATTATAAGGTGGTATCCTTAACACCCAGAAAAAAATAACATCAATAGGCAGTTAGTGATTTTTAGCATGTTTCAATTTAGAACAGAACATATTTGACCCACACCTGACAAAGAGGCAGTAGCAAAAGCAGAACCCAAGTGAAGCAGGCAAAGGGATCTCCTGATGAAGGGGTAGAATTACAACCCTGTAAAAGTCAGAACAAGAAAATACACATCAAGATGATGCTGGTGGGAATGAGGGGTCACAGTCAGTGCTGGGCAAATCTCACTCCATTATGTCTTCCTGACTCATAAATATACATTTTACATAGAAGAGGCAGAGCTGTCACAGAAGGATCACCACAAAGCATGATGGTTCCATTGAAATTCACAGGTGCTACAACCCTGGAGTCTAGGCCATCTTGGAATTTTAGAATTTTAAAAAATGCCTAGTATTGTCTCTGTCCTTTCAATCTTCCAAAACTTTTTAAAGTGTTTCTATAAATACGTCAGATGTAGCATTTCTAAAGGCACTAGTAGCTATTGAACTCTTCCTGTTAGGTAATATCTACCTAAAAAGATACATTTTAAAGTTCCAGGCTTGCCTTCTTTACAGTAAAACTGTCTCTTGTCTGCTTCCACCTGGGACAGTTCTAGGACAGCAGAGAACTCCTGAAGTTTTGCAAAAGAATTTCTAAGGACTTTTTAAACATTTTTAAATCCTTCCAGTTTAATAATTATCATATACAAAATGCAATCCATAATTAAATCATGAAGTGTATTTTGCAATCACATAATTACAGATTGAGCTACTTAATCCGTAACTTCCAAATTTGATCTGTAAGCTCTTTTTAGAACTGACAAAACCTTCCCTAAACCTGAAAGCAGTGTGTGAAATAGGAGCAAAGCAGCACCAGTGCCACTGCACAAGGCAGGAGAGGAATATGGAATGCCCTTTCCAGAACTGCAAAGATCAGCCCTTGCAGTCTCTTGAGTCCCTCTGAGACTCTTCAGGCACATGAAATACAGACCCACAGTCATCAGGGCCCTGCTCATTTAATCACCAACCAGTCTGACCTGGCAGATGCTCCAAATGTGGAGACTGGAGTTACTAACAAGCTAAACAAATACCTATTTTAACAGCAGGTGCTATCAAATTTCTCTTCTGCTAATAAAGTATTTAATTCCTGTGCTTATTTTCAAGGAGTGCAGCTGAATATTAATGGCACATGAGGAGATGCAACACACAATTCCCAAAGCACAGGATGAGCTTTTCAGTTCTAGCTCTCCAGCCTAACAAATGGCAGAGCTGACATTTACATGCTCCCCAGCTTCCAGAGTTAAAAATTCCTCTAGGAAACAAGAGAAACATCCAGAGTGATATGCATTAAAATCCCATTAAAATAACCCAGAAACTCAAGAAAAGCCATAATTTTGTGGCAGTTTTCTCCAGCAGAACATTTCAGCTAGGATATCAAGAGATGTAGTAATGCAGGACTTTGTTTTCAATGAAGTTGAAAAATAAAAGCACTAAGTCTTCACACTCTGATCTCCAACAGTTACACGTTCCTTCTGTAAAAGCTACAAATATTTTACAGTATGATGGAAAATATAACCATGCAAGTACTATTTATTCACTCTGTAAAAATGATTCTAAAATCATTTAACAGAAACTACACCTGCATCAGAGTGGCTGAATAATGACCTTGAAATTATTCATGGTACTTTAACAAAGCTGAAAAAAGTATTCAGTCACAAATGTTAAGAGAAGAATATTGGTGTTCAGATTTATACATCACGAACTACGGTACTTAAAGTTGCAGGTGAATATGAATATATTAATTTTAGAAAATCTCAAAGATGTGTCTCAAATCAACTATAAGATATCCACTCTGTGAGCCCTTTAGTTGCTTACAGAAGCCAGATGCAGACCAGAGGAAAGCTGACACACTTGCAGAGCTCAGGAATTCATCTTTCCTTACCCCATGTGGAAGACAATCCAAAATCTGACAAGAGATCGGGTCACAGACATTGGCTGAGTTTTCCCAATTGAGAATTCTACTCCTCAGTGAAAGAGGCTCTACTCAAAGAAGCTGAAGACATCTCACCTACCATTTCATTCACAGCCATTCACACTCAGTCTCTCAGACATAACCACAAGTATCTTAGAGAACACACTTCATCAAAAAATAATTATTAGCAAAAAATTTTATTGTACTTTTGCTTACAAAGCCTTAAATCCAACACAACAACCTGAAAGGCTTTGCTTTCTAAAGACCACTTCCATTCCATTTTTTAAAAGTCTTTAAACCAACAATTTTTATCTGTAAAACCCCTCACCCTCCCACCCCTCAGATGAAAACCAAGACTGGCACTCTCTCAGCTCAGTGCCTGGGTACTCAGTGCGGTCTTTTCCATAATTCTGAACTCCTGAGGAATCCTCATATAAATAAAAGGTGTTCATGAACCAAAATTAACAATGTTATCAGCTTATTGTAAATTGCTTCAATTTTTTTTCTTAAGACAGTCATCACTGATTTTGAGATAGTATCCAATACTTCTGGGCAAGGACTTTAAGGTGACTAACGTTTTTGACTACTTGATTTACTCCGTGGCAGCAGAGGTTTTCTTCATCCTAAAGCACAACTGGAAAACGCTTCAGGACAGCTCCTATTTGCACACAGCTGGTTTAACGTGACATGCAGATTTCATACTTCATAGCAAAAATAGGACTAGAAAAATGTAAAAACCAATCAAACCACAGCTATACAATTGTATTGAAACAGTACCAAGAGTAATTCCAGAATTGAATATTTTTGCAATTTGGCCAAGTTTTGTCCCAAGAAACAGAATTAATCCTCACTGCCGGCCTGCTTTTCCATTTTCTGCTGTTTCCATTCTGAAAGGCAAGACAACAATTGGTAAGGCTTGTTACTGGAAGAACAATCAACAGTTAAAAAAAAAAAATCAGATTTAAATGCTTTCATAAATAGTTTTTACTTCACTGTCCTGTCTCTCCCTACCCCAACATATGCAATAATATCTCCTCTTAATACTTCTTTAAGCACCAGTCAGTACATAAAGGAAAGGTTTCTGCAGAGATACATTTCAGCTCTGAAAAACAGTCCATTATCAACCTCACCAAAATACAAAATACTCATGTGACTGGAGAATACTCATGTGACTGGAGAATCCATTTTGAAAACTTGAGCTTTGGCCATTTTTTCCAAGGACTTCATTTTCACCCCTCTTACACTGATCATTGTCTACCATCACCTGATTTCCTTCAGAGGAGACTGGTTTGGTTTTCCAGTATTTTTCATAGAACATGGACTACTGTCAACTTCATTACAGCACAGCCTAAGATTCAACCACTTTTCTTACCAACAATATTTCTGTATCAGCCATTCCCCTGGAAGCTAAAGCAAGCAGAAAATCTCAGCTACTGTTTAACCCCCTGAAGTTTAATGAGAGTTTTGCTGCAGGGGCAATCTCTGAGGCCCAGGGAAGCCCAGCTCCCAGCAGTCAGTCTCGCTCAGCAGATGCAAACACAAAATAAAACACTGCTGTGGTTCTCTGTAAATACTGAGCAGCAAAGGAATTTATTTGGATATTTTAATCATCAAAAGAGTATCTAATGCTGTGAACTCCACACTGGCTACTGCCAAGATATGGGTTGTGATGCATTTCCTGATACAAACCCATTTTCTTCTTTCAGATGTTGATACAGCTCAGCTTTGTTGTTGACAGAGTTCAACCGACCAATAAATTCCTGGTGTTTCCTAGAGTTGGCAGTATTAATTCTGTTGCTCCATAAAGACAGCAAGGACATTGGCCCTAAAATTGTAAGTAAAAAGTCTAAGTGATGAAAATTTTGAATTAACATTACGTCATTATAACATCTTAAAAGAATTAGAGATTATGGTAATACAACACGTTAAAACAACTAATATTAAACAAACTTACAATAGAGGCTAAATAAATAGAAAATATGCAAAGTGATAATGGCTGAGGAGTTGCTGCATGTGAGATGGACTCTGCTTTAAATGCAGAATCTCAGCATCAGCTCAGCCACTGTGATAGAAAATAATTCACACCACGGAAGAGAAGTCAGTGAGAACTGTCCATTCTGACAACTGCACTGCTTAGGCAAGTTGATTATTTATTAGCAGGAGGCAGTGATTTCTGATACCTGCCCTCAAACAGCATTTCTCACATACAGTAGCTCAAACAGCACCAGCAGGAACTTGGCCAACTCTGTGCCAACCCAAAAGTCAATCAGCAGACCCACAGTGTCTTGGTATCTCCTTTTTTTACAGACCTGGTGAGGTTAACATGTTTTCCAAGAATTTATCATTTAGCATTTAATTAAACATGATCTTCACTGACTTAGCTTTAACTCCAAAATGATTCACCTCATTACTTTAGAAAACACAGACTGATGCAACAACATCTACCTTTAAAAGAAATAATCTGTTGCAATTGTTCTGGCTTACCTTTTGCCTTTTCAACTGTGGGCATTTCATCCATTGTAATTAGAGGCTTTTTGTTGGGGGGCTCAGGAGAGTCAGGGGAGTCTTTGATAACTTCAGCTTCTGCCAGTTCTTCTTTCTCCCGATCCAAAAGACCTTTTAACCTTTTTCAGATGGAAGGAAAAGGGTGAGGAAAAATATGCTTGAGCAGGACGTAATTCTTGATAGCTTTCTGTACTCCTCAAAATTATACAGGACCCATACCATAAGAAAATTTATTTTGACCCCTTGGAGTGGATGACAAAAAATAGGGCATTCTAGCCAAATAATCCTCTGTATAAAGCATTACATAAAGGAAAGGTTCTTAATAGACAGTTTCACTTCCCTTGTTGAGACAACTGATGTCTGAATTTTGAAGGGAAGACTAAATTAAAATAAATACATAGAGAAATACCATACAATTTCCTATTATGCTTTCTAGGCGAATTCAGACCCATTCACACCAAATCCCTTTTATCTCAGTCCCCATTTGTGTTCCAAGTGTGAAAGCAAAGTTGTAGGAATGATCATTCACAGGAATGTCATCAGCATGGTGACAGCAGCGTAGATGAAAAGGCCCTCCCATCCTGAATGATCCCAGCATGCACAGAACACATGCAAATTAAGCTTATTACCATGAGTTTTTTGGATCTCTGTGGAAAGTGGTTTCAAAGAAGGAATATAGAAGAGACTGACAGGTGCTTGCCACTTAGACAAACTACAGTAACAACATGAATTACAGAGAGGAGGTAAATGGATATTAATCCTGATGTTCATCTGAAGAGAAAAGCCAAATCAAGCTGGGTTGTTTAAATCAACCTGAGCACTGAACTATCTACAGCTTAAAACAACTGCTTGTCCCACATTTTCAGCCATGCTTTAGATTTCCATGAAGCAGTTTAATATCTAATAGGTGGTGCGGCTATGATAGAATCCAAGAGGAGGAACTCCTCAAGCTAAAACACCCAGCTAAGTGGTTAACAACTAAGAACAAAAGCTATGCTACAGCTGGATTTCACTTCAGAAAATGTACCTCTCTGACTCCTGCCACGGCTTATCTGATTCATAGTCTTTGCCCAACTTCTCCGACTTGTCCTCTTTGTCTTCTCTCTTTCTGCCTCGTTTCTTGCGCTCCTCCTCCTCCGGGGGTTTGCTCCTGCAGGCCATGAGGCACTCGAGGACTCGCTGGTGTTTGTCCGAGTTGTTGATGTGTGCTCGCACCAGGGTCTCCAGCTCGTTCCACATGATGCGGTACTGCTCATCCCTGAACCCACAGAAACACACCCCGTGAAGGACTCCCAGCATCACTGAACCACTCACTGAATCAATGCAGACCTTCAGAAACAAAACACAACCCCCAAACCAAAAACAACTCCTAAGAGATGGTCTGTCCTCCTCTACTGGAGGCTTCTCCACCTGGGATTACCCCATGCTTGAAACCACATTAACAATTCCCAGTTTACACCCAGAGTAAAGTTTAAATTGAAATGGATTATGTCCATTGAAATAATATTGCTCCACAAGATCTCACTGCCCAAAGGCACTTGTGAAATCTCTCAGGTGCTTGCTAACAATGCAATGTCAAAGGGCCACTCATGTACTGACATGCAATTAATTATTACATTATTTGGGTTAAAAAAATAAGAAATACTTGCACCACACTACTGTCAATAATTCCCAGTCATGTAGGCAAATCAGGAGCTGAATTTCTTTTTAATCAATTCTTGGAAATAAAAGGAACACCTCCCAATGATTGAGGGATCAGAATAGTCTATGCTTCTTTTAAAGAAGTATCCCATATTTTAAATAACTGTTCCAGAAGGATTCTAATATATCCCAATCTTAATGCACCATTCATTTAAAATATACTTGTTTTCCTTTTTATTAATTTGAAGTTATTCCACTTTATCTGTCCAATTTGTATCAATTTCTTACCTTTGCTGATAACTATCTTTGATTTAGTATTTTTTAACATATTTAAATTCTTAGGTAATAAAATTGTCGAGGTTTTTTCCCCAATATAGAGCAGTATCAGCACTGTTATAGCCCTTAAATGATACAGGTGAAACACTCACAGCATTTGGGATGTGCAATACACTGTTTAGTTTACTATGTATTACTTTTAGCTATATTTTAAAAATTTGATATGAAAACATTGTCAATGAAGTATTTCTGAAAATAGTCCAGAATCAAGAAAGAGAGATATGCACATAACCTTTTTGGCCCCTTTCCTCTGGTACCAACTGTTGAAATTGGCAGTGGATCGTTCTTCCTCTCCATGTCTACCAAATTGTATATTGTTTTTTGACAATTCAGCACATCCTCATCAGTCATTGCTTCCTTTACAATCACACTGGCTAATGGCACTACCTGCAAGACAAAACAGAAATGAACAACAAGAAAATGTGTGTGGGTCACAGGAGAGCAACAGGGAGAAAAAAAAAGGCAATGAAACAACACACAACAAAACCCCACCCTCTATTCCTCAGTTTAGTACTAATGCTATGAGCAGATCCCAGCAGAACTGGAGCTGTCAGGTTCAAATCACTTTATTGAATTAGCATTCCAATAATCTACTGCATTAAATACAAAATTACTTCCAGAAAAATAGAGCTGATAATAAACCAATTTTACAGCAAGGGATTTAACACCCCATAGAGCTGGTATTTCACCAAGTGACGGAGTAAACTTAATCAAGGAACAGAACAAAAATGTACACAGCTCAGGTTACTTACAGCTTGCATGTTGAAGATGGTGGTCTGAGAAATAATCATAGGCCAGTAACGAGTATGTTTCTCTAACTGATCTTTTGCACGTTCCAATGGAATTTCAAGACTTCCATCGATCTTATATCTGGGCTCTAGAAAAGGAGTTAATCGGTTTTCCCTCATAAATTCACCAAAATCCTAATGATAACCAAACAAGATACAATTAGGCATTTCTCTAACAAAGTAACTTTCAGTGAAGGGGCTAAACAGCTTAGCCTTGCTTATCACTTTGTACCATCCCACTGCCACATCTGGCCCTACCAAACACAGCCCTGTCTCTAGCTCTCATGCATTAACCAGGGACAACAAAAAAACAGGGGCACAGAAATATGAACTTAAAATCAATGTATGGGTTTTGATGAGAAGAACTTCCAGATCTGCAAGGTACTTCATGTATGGGAAGAGTTATATTTTTCCAGAAGGAACTTCTGCTTATTTACAAAAGATATCAAGGATGTGTTGAAAAGAATAAAGGATAAACAAAATGCATGTCAGCTGACTGCCTGATATCAGGGTTCAAAGCTGTCAACTGCATCTTTTCTATTTACTGTACAAACCACTCATGTGCAATCTATCCTTTGACAATAAGCACAATATAGCCCTATGTGTATACAACCCACAGAAGAAACTTGCCAAGAAAAATATTTTTCTAGAACCAGAACAAACTTTTAACACTCCTAGTGCATTAAGGCACTCCTTGACACATGAAGTATTTTATGAAGCAGGCATAACAATCAACAATTGTAGTACTTTCTACTAAATATGTAGCAAAGTATTTATCACAAAGGAATTTTGGCCATACAATCCACTCCAACATTTCCTCCCCACACCTACTGCCCTGCATCTGTTGTCATGTGAGAGAGAAGCAGCAGTGTAGGACAGAAAGACCCTTACTGTGATCCTGTAGTCAGTGACCCTCCCACCGCAGCCCTCGCTAATTGAGGGCGGATCTTCCAGAATTGAGCGGGAGCTGCTCAGCACATGCAGGAAAATCTCCCCCCCGTGGCTGCTGAGCATGTGGCTGATGACTTTGGAGCCAGACTTGCGTGGCTGTTCCAGCAACACCGACCGACCTGGCCGAAGGGAGAGCAGTTTCAGTCATTCACTCCTGTCTGCTGCAATTTTAAATTTCCAGCTGCATAAATACAGGTTGGTGCTCAGCCAGGAAGAATCTGAACCCACCAAGGTGGTGTTGTCACCCAGCTGAACAAGGACCTGACATCTCATTTCTTGATACAGAACAGGGTATATGATCCTTAAAATTTTTACCAAAAGGCCTCTCCTAGACCAACCGATCATTTTTTCTATAGGATATTATTCTTAGGAAAAAATACATATTCATAAAGCATTCTAATGGCCTTGCTGTAGAAATTCTCATTAAAAACAACTTTCAAAAAGTAATAAAATAACCTCTTGAATCTAAGGGTATCAGCTGATACCATTTGCTAATGCTTAAAATGGATACTGTTCTCCAGACAGAGAAACAAAACTGCCTTTGTCTTACTTTCAGTAAAACACACCAAGCATAAAAGGGTACATTCTCCAAACAAGTTTCTTTTTATCAGGAAGCAAAAATCAGAAGAGTGTGCTTTTCTCAAATATGCTACTAAAGTCCTGGTTCTAACTATTTTTATTAACCAAAGGACATTTTCACTACACAATCTCTAGAGAAATAAACACTACAATATAGTGTTTAATAAAACCACTGCATATTTAGACAAATGACTTGACTGAAGGAAACATTCAATTAAAGGGATGTCTGTAGTGCCATTTTGTTTGCAAGCAAACTCCCACTTCAATACTTGTTCCTTCTTTAAATATTTCTTCCCATCTTTAAGTTTCAGAACACATTTGCCTTTGAGGACATTTAACAACTTTCTTCTCTTATTTACAGGACATTTTAAAATAAACATAGTATTTTTACACTATATAGACATTACTGCTATACAAAACAAAATGTGCTACGTGTTCCATTTACAGAATTAAAAATTACAACATTTAATAATTAGCCAAGGACACAAATTTACCATTAAGGAGAAAGTTTGTAAGACATGAAGAAGGCCTGCTATTTACATCTACTGGTGAAATTCTGTATGCTCCAGTGCAATAGTGCAGTTCTGAAAAATAAAGGAATAGAAAAGTGGAGTGTAATTCCAGAGACAGAAAAAAAAATCCACAAAATTAAAGAATGAAAGAGGAGGAGGCTAGTCCACAATGAGCAGAATTAAAAAGTCTAAATGCCTCTCAATCCAAAAGTCCTTTCACCATCTCCTCACTGGGAAGATTCCCAAGAATCCATAGCTCTGAGAATCTCATACATTCTCAAGACCTGTTTAAAGCAGAAACCCCAATTCTTTATCACCTGAATTACTTCACTGTCCAGTTAGTCTGCTCTTATTTCTCTTTCCTGTGTTTTTGGCCTGCTGGCTCAATGAGTCAACATCAATTGCTAATAGTTAACAGGGGGCATGACCTGAACAGCCACACAATCCTGTGTCACCTCAGATCTTCCCTGTCTTTCTCTCCTGTACTCAGATTTGTACAAGTTACCACCCAGGTCTGGAAGATTCCCTGTCACCTACCCACACTGTTGGTTCGAGGAGTGCACCATTTCAGTGTCACAGTTTCTTTAAATGTGCCTTCTCTGCTGTTGCCACCCACGTGGTTATCACCTGCAGAGAAAGGCAGAAAGAGGGGGGGATCAACCAGAGGTTCTTTATTACAGCAAAACAACTCTAGATTTTTAAGGTATAAAATGCATATAACATGAACATATACACAATGTAATCTAAATTTAAAACTTAGATACCTAACTTTTTGATTTGACAATTAGAAAGTTTCACATATGTTTAGTTCTATCAGTAACAGGCAATTTTTTCCTGCTAAAATGCTCAGGACTTTAAGACAATATCTTTTTTTAGAATTTTCCACACAGAAATCAGAACTCTTAAATGCTAGAGCTGACTGTTTCTTGTACATATTATACTCCCAAAGTCAATTTAACCCATCTGAAGGCACATTTGACAAGTTTAGTTTTTTGGGGAAAGAAGTCTTTGGCATCATCATGCAGTCTCTTTGCTATGTCAGATTCAGCCTGAATTCTCTCAAGGTGTTCTACTGATCACAGAAGCTTTATTATTAAAATATTAAAATACCGGAAATACTTTATCATTAAAACTAACGGCAACAATTTTAGAAATTATCTCTCAGAATATCTAAAGGCCAAACTTATTTAACCTGAATATTCCTTGGCAACATTTCAGAGAAATAAGACCAATGTAACTGAATTCCTGCTTTCCTAGCATCAGAGCTATTACCGCTGAAATACGTATTTAGAAACAAATGAAAGAACCCAAAATTCACAGGATCTAAGAAGAGATTTTTTTCCTCTCAAAGTTCTGATGGGAAAAATGGGAAGAGGAAACATAGTCAGAGTTTGTCTTTTCCTGGCAGACCTAATTCCTTGAGCCAACAGGTTTTACAGAACTGCTTCTGAGCCCTGGCAATAAAGCTTTAAGATTTCAACATCGTAACAGCAGTTCAGGTGAGGCCGAGGTCATTACTGCAACACCCTGTGCTTTTCACCAACCTTTAGTCATCCACTCCCCTAAAATTTGGAGTACAGCACTTGGAGATGACAAAGCAGTTACCTCCTCCTCCTCAAAGTAATGGGAAAAAAAAAGCATAAACTCCCCAAATTGGCTACTTATGGATCATATGACATTTAATTGTACAAATACAGAACTTATAAGCTGATTTTTAACAAAGTTTTACATCAGGCAGTTTCCTCAACAAAACAGTTCTGCAAAAGGCTAAGTGTTGTGCTTTTCTAACTTTGGTTGAGCTATTAAAAATTCACCTCAGACGAATACTAGGTAATAATTCCAAATTTACAAAAAGAATAGTAGGTATTTCAAATATAACAAAAGGTTGAACAGCCAAACAAGTCTTGTTTTTTCCAAAGCAATTATTGTAATAAACAGGCCTGTGGGATGTAAGTGATGCCCATTATTACTTAACGAAGTTCAATTGTGAAATAATTTTGCACAAATAACCACAAGAGTGACTTCATTTTGTAGAATCTCCCCGCACATCTGGTCTCTCACCTACTTTTTATATCTCAGTAAGAAGCTGACATGCCCTTCAAATCTCACAGCAATATCCTGAACATGTGTGAATTTGACCTGTTTTCTCATTGCTGTATTAAAATATGTCAATAACGAGTAAAACTCCACTGCCAACATTACAAATGAAGTTTCCTGTGTTGCAAGGAATAACTGAAATATTTGCTACTTGAGCCTCAAATTTACATGGATTTGAAGCTCCCAATCTTTCTTTGTGAATACTCCCAAAGAGGCTGATCAAAAGCCACCTTTAGAGGGCCACTTCTACTTACCACTCTTTAAAAAATCCACGTGTGCCTCTTTGTGATGAAGCAGCTCCACATCATAGTTGGCTGATGTGTTAGCATGTTGTTCTTCCTTCAAAACAGAAAGGTAGACATAAATAGAATTACTTTAGCTAGCTCACCATTTCCATAAATGAATGATTCTAGGTTTGCCTTTCAGTCTAGAAGGAAACAAAGTCTCCAAGTGCCTCAGACAACAACGGGATTGGAATGTTGAGGAAATTTTGCTCTCTGAGCAGTTTAAAGATGCAGCCAACTGCTTTTCCTCTTATTTTCTTTTTTGAAACCCTATTCCTCTTTATACAACCATCATGACAAGGTGCAGAGCATGAAATACAGGTAAAAACTAGGCTTAACTACTTTGTTTAAATTAGTGAAGTTAAGGAACCCTACAAAATGTTACATTAACACCAGCAGTTACAACTTACTGAGCAGCAACAAAGGCTCGCTGCAGGGTAGAGTGACAATTACTTTTCATAACCAAAAATCAAGAATCCAAACCAAAACCCACACTTTGAATTTCTTATTTCTTAGGTTAAAGATAAGTGCACTTGCAGCTGCAAGTTTATAACTAAAAAAATAGACTTCTGTAAAGAGGACACTGCACCTTTAAACAGCTGCAGAGGATCGGCAAAAACAGAACAGTAACTCTGATAATTTACTCCAAGTTTAAAAAGAGAAACAACTAAAAAAAAAAAAAAACACAGAGAACCCAACATAGTCTATTACTTTAAGGACAAAGGCAGAAGGGAAAGAGGCACACCAGCAGCACACAGGTCAGAAAGTTACAGACAAGGTAACTTGTTCAAGGTATTTGCAAACTGAAGTCACATTCATGCCATGACCTATATCAAACTCTCATAAAAGCTGTGAAAATTATTTTGATATCATTTTGAAAATCCACATGTTATTGCTAGTTTTCAAAGATGCAATTAATGATTGACTGTGTTACAACCTAATGAATTTTTCAAATCATGAAGGTTACCTGCCCATGGCTTTTTTTTTTTGAATACTGACACTTCGGTCTCATTGTCTCTTGCTGCCTGATCAGAAAATTACTGTCAACACCTGACATTCTAAACTGCACCAATTTCCCTCCAAGTAGGAAAAAAATTAAAAATATGGACATAACTTCTACTACAGGATACTTAATTGAGTATGTTTCTTAACTAGGTATATCTTGTCCCCATTTCATGTTTATGGGTTTTCAGAATTGTCCTGGGGTGACTGTGATGCTCATATCCCCATTTGTCTGTGTAGCTCAGAAATAAGTTTTGCACCTTTGAGATTGGCTCTGAGAGCGAAGAGGGGGTCAGAAGGAGCACAGAGTTTGTTTTCAGGACAAACTGCACTCTCTCCTCCTCCACATTCCTGCTGCGGGACGGTGCGGCACGGACAGACAGCGGGACAGAGCTCTCCTTTGCTTTAGTTAGTTTTAGCCAGCTGAGGCACAGAAGTTCCCTGGCCTGTGGTTCTCTCTTTTCCTTCGGACCTGTTCAAACCTGCTCTGGACTGAAACACCCAGAAGAGCACTGGGAGCTCACCCCTGTGGCTCACCGGGCCAGGGCCGTGGCATTCCCAGCGCCGGAGGGACGGAGAACAGAGCGGGTGAGGCCAGCTGCAGCCCAGCAAGGGGACTCCTGAGCTTGTCATCTCTTTTGGAGCAGCAAGTTTTATTGTTTAATACTGTTCAATTTTTTCTTTTGTGCTGGTGAATGCTTTGGCTGTTAAAGAAACCGTTTTTTCCACTTTTCTCTAGGGAAATCTTTTTCCCAAACCAGTTGGGGGAGGGGCCGCTTGAATTTGTTTTCTAGAGGAAATCCCTTTAGAGGATTTTCTCCCAAAATTGCCCTAAACCAGGACAGAATAGAAAACCCGTTGGAAAACCCTTGGTAAAAAAGCAGCTCTTAGTTACAAACACCTTTATGTTGGGTGGGCATGATAATGAAACAGAGGAAAAAGAGACTCAACTATGCCACTATAATGCACAAGGGTCAAGAATATCTAAACACAACTAGAAAAAGACAAAAGAATCACAGACAAATTGATCTGAGGTAAACAAGACTGTATTTATATAAAGTAATAAAAATAGAACTGAAATAACACTTGTATTGCTACATCAAAAATTGAGATTCAGCAATACAACATTTTGTTCTGTGATCCTTCTTTACTTTTTTTTCCCCTTCTTTATTTCTACTAACCTGATCACAGACATTGAATGTGGGCTAATAAAAGAAAAAAAAACAAAACAGAAAATATGATATGGAGAGAAAAACAATGTAAAAATTCAATTAAAATAAACATCAAAAGTTTTCAAACAAATTTAGAAGTGATGCAGCTGATTAACACAGAGCTGTAGACACAGTATTACCTTCATAGGGATGTTAGTTATTGTGGTTGAAGCCAGATCAAAGTGTTGCTGTACTAAAAGATTCAGTTTTGTAGCCAGGTGCCTCCCTGCACGGACACTGTGCACTTCACTGGTTAGAACAGGGGAGAGCTGAAATAAATTGATATATGGAATTCATGGTTTAGGTTGTGGTATCATTCAACAGTATAGTTTGTTCAACTCTCAAATAAGCATTGATATTCCTAAAACTACCACTCAAAAACCCACATCAGGGGAAACTACCAAGCAAGAAGCAAAAACTATTTTAATTCTGAATTTTGAGCTTATGCCAAGTGCTTTAGATGCAGGTCTTAAAAATGTTAAAAAAAATAATTAGAAGTGTGCTAAAAAATTTGAGTCACTAATTTTTAATAGGAAAAATTAATCACAACATGGGGAATAAATCTTAACAGCTGCTCTGGCTAGTTTTACATTCTTTTACCTGTTGAGTAACAGTATCAAAGTAATTTTTAGATGTCTACCTGTAAGTGCACCATGCATGCACAAGGCAAATGAACACAAGCTAGAAGATGAATTTGATTTTTCCCTAACCAACCACAACATTGAGTAGGGGCTTAAAAACAAAACAAATTTAAAAAACCAAAAAGAATAACACACAACAATCCCCAAAACAAGAACCCCAGCCAACCAAAAAACCCCAGCCAATAAAACTCAAGACCCAAACCCAGTGACTACCTTGGAGAGGGAAGCAGTCAATTTGTTATCTTCCATTCACAATTTTTAGCACAACTACAGTGGAGTTCTATAAAAATGAATCACAGGAAGGCAGCCCTTCATAGCCCTTTTCATATAGTAAATAATATTCATGTTAAGACATTTTTCTGGTGTCTCTTCTTACAGACAGCACATTAAAATGCAGAGCAGACTGTTGAACAGCAGAATATATTATAGCTATTTTGTATGTATTTGGTTTCAAAGAACCACCACATGTGCTTTTGCTACTGAACAACTGAGAATAATTTGCACTATTTCAGTCTGACATGGTTCCTAACCCTGGGATAAATTCTCATTTTAAGCTCCTCACCTCTTTTTTAGGACGATCTGAAACAAGGCTGTCTTCACCAACTGGATACGTGTGGATTAACACCAGTTCACATTTCTGAATCTGCATTAGACTTAAAATTAAAATAATTTTGCTTAGCTTACAGTATGGCAGACTATCTCTTAAAATTAAATTAATTCAGATATTTGGAACACAGAATCATAACATATGTTAACAACATGTAGTTTCTGAAAGTGTGCTGCGGAAACTAGGTTAAAGATATGATTTTCAAAAGCACAGACTTCAAAATAAGTTCTCATCAGAATAAAAATAAAAGCCTAACATTTCTTGCTCTTCAGATGCTACAGCGCTATGCTTCTTTCTGGACACATCAATGGACTAAGTGCTTAACTGGTGCAATCTGTTCAGCTTTATTCAGCTGAATATTGACACTACAGAGGGTTTGTGTCTCCAAGTGTAGGTATGAATGAGAGGATTCCAGGGAACATGAGAACAACTACCCAAACAGCACAGAGAGAAGGGACACGTAATGGGATACATGCTGATATCCTGATGTGGCTGGAAGTTTGGAGTGATACAGACATTGTCTCTACCTATAGGTATGAGACATCCCTGTCTTTACAATGGATTTAACACCTAATTCCTTGGGCAGCATCCTTTATACATCCATGAAACTGCAACTGCAGCAAGAAAAAATAGGAGATTGCTGCTTCTGCCTGAGGAGCAACCAGGAATAGAATCTCAACCCACACCAATTCTACAAGGCAACATGGTGCTGCAGCCAAACACTTCAGAGTTTAATTAGACAAAATCTATGGTGAAGAAAGACTTTTCAGAGGAGATGCACTGTGTATTTCAAGGTTTCTTTATCTCAAGGGAAGTTCCAGACAATACAGTCATTTAGAAACTAAAACTCGTTTCAAAGAAGTTAGCTGTTTAAGTCAAAGATGAACATAAAAATAACACAGTATTATCAAGAAAAACTGCCTCAGATGAGTTAGTGATTAAAAACACCATGTGTAACAAGGCACAGTTACGAGTCTCATTTTGAAGCAGATGTAGAAGGTAACAAGCTAAAGAAATCCTATCCTAAGAAGGATGAAACTGGAAAGATAATGATCATACACCAGCCCTCAGCCAACAATATCATGATTTACAATCTTCTACTTGACACAGACATTCAACTGTTCATTAGAGAGAGTTTTGGGACAAAAATGCATCCATATTAGTTAGATACAAGAAACTCTGTAAAAAGCATACTCACTGGTCAGAGTTAGCTGCAAGTTTGTTGTGCTCATGAATGGTCTCCTGAACGCAATCCTCCAGCATCCGAACATGGCTGTCACTACAAAAAAAAAGGTAGGTTTCTTTTAAGGCTGCACCATCAATCCTCCTGTTCAAATCTGAGGAACAGGATTTGAATATACTCCTACTTAAAGCGAGAAATCTTTGAAACATTTGGCTTTTTACAGTTAGAACCCCATAACAAAACCTCTGATAAGGCTAGAAGCGGTCTGAGAAGGAGCTGTGCAAAGAAGCTGCCTGGAACCGCTGTGTGCAGGGCCTAATAAAAGACAGCTCCCCCACGCCCAGCTCCCCCACCTCTTGGCGTTGGTGATGCAGATGATCCTGCCCCTGTTGCCCACGCGCTCGGCGTTCTCCATGAGCGTGGTGCGGGCCTCGTGCTGGTACTCGGTGATCTTGCAGAGCGCCTCCACGGCCGCCACCAGCCCGTGCAGGATGCTGCAGCACTCGGGGTCTGCCCGCGGGTTGGGCGGCCCCACGGCTGCCAGCGCTGCCATCAGCTGGGCGGAACAAAGAGCTGTTAGCCACAGGCACCTCCCACGGCTCGAGAAGTCAGCCTTCTCACCTATCTGACATGCAGATTAACGCTGCCAATTAACCAGCATTACTGGCAGCCTTCTGGAAAACATTTGGCCCTAAATTATTCTACGCAATTCAATTGATTCATTGTGATTAAATATTCTCATTTATTACAGAAAAATACCTGACCATAATAACAACTTATATCCAACACCCAAAAGACATTCTAATATTGTTAGGTGCCTAACTAACAGCCTTCTGGAAAACATTTGGCCCTAAATTATTCTACGCAATTCAATTGATTCATTGTGATTAAATATTCTCATTTATTACAGAAAAATACCTGACCATAATAACAACTTATATCCAACACCCAAAAGACATTCTAATATTGTTAGGTGCCTAACTAACAGCCTTCTGGAAAACATTTGGCCCTAAATTATTCTACGCAATTCAATTGATTCATTGTGATTAAATATTCTCATTTATTACAGAAAAATACCTGACCATAATAACAACTTATATCCAACACCCAAAAGACATTCTAATATTGTTAGTTGCCTTCTGCTTTTATTTTCTGGGAATTTGGAAAAGCATTTCTTTCTCAAAGTAAATTTTTCAGAGAATGAGCCCTTTTAGGATGAAACAACATGATCATAAAGAAGACATTAATAACTAATGTATTTAACACAGGTTATTTGCCTCTCATGCAAATATCTTAAAAAAGAATTTAAGTTCAAGAAGTAGCACCAAATTACAGAAGAAATACATAACTAATTTCTTCATAATGTTTCTTTTAAATATATAAGTCTCTATTTAAAGATACTGGATTTCTCTTTACATTTTGTCTATAGAATAATCCAGGCTCACAGGCAGCTATTTGAAATTCTGTTATACAACAATTTCAGACTAGACCCACCAATACTGTAATTAACCAGAGTTATTTCATATCGAACACAATGTTTATTTCACAATGAAGTCTGAACTACAAAACAAAAGAAATGTTACAAATCATACCTCCTGCAAGTTCTGATCTTCTTGAGTCCAAGAATTCAACACATGAGCCCCAGAATCACTCACAATGAAATTCACCTACAAGGATCAAAAAAGCACATTAAGGTAACAGCCACTATATTGTTACTTCCCCAAATTTAAACAAAATTAATTGCACCTCTTTTTTTTGATAGTCTGGAGATATTGTGTAGTGACAAGCCAAACTCAAAATAACAAACCCACAAAAATCACAGACTCCTGCTAAATTCAGTTTTCCCCTTAGTAATATGATTAACAACTTATATTTGTAGACCAGAATATCATTCTCTACACCAAGTAAGAATTTCAAAATATTTGTCTTTTAAGAATTAATCATATTTTCACTAGAATAGCTACAAAATAAAGTAAATTCTAATACTGTAAACTGCACATCATTCTCCAAAGTCTATCACAGGACATCATGGGGTAAATATCTATCAAAATTTAGCAAACGAAGAAAATACGGTTTTCTAAAGAGGGAGCTGTGTGTGCCAGGAAGCTCTCCCACTTTTCCAAACTGTTAGTTCCAGGGCAACCTTACCTTTTCCTAAAGCCCAGAATTCCTTCAATGCTGATACCAAAACCCTTAGGGAGAGCTACCATGTGTGTTTAGCAACACAATCTGACTTGAGACAATATCTCAACTGAAGCTTTTGTAAAGTCATTGCTCAGGAGAGCACAATAATAAAGCCCTAAGCTGCCCTAAAGCACCTCTCCATGTTTTGCACCAGCTTCTAAAATGACGTTAAGACAATGAAAATTAAATAAGGAATGAGAATCAAGTACTACTAAAATCAATAAAAGCACTATAAAGCATATAAACAGCAAAAACAGATTTTAAGTGACAAATTACAAACTGGTATTTTACTCTAAACAACAAAAAGATATTAAAAGACTAAAATAAAACATGAAAACATCCTTTATTTTATCAAGCATGACATGCAGCATGGCTGGCAGAACCTACCAGTTTCTTGAAAGGGAAAATGTCATACATTATTCTGCAGTACTCCATGGATGACTCCACGGAGCAGGTCCACAGGGACTTGGAGATGGGTGCCAGAGGAATGATGCCCTGGGTGCGGTTCTTCACTAACATATCGAATTCCACGTGCTGCCTGCATGATTCTGCCATGTAGGGGCAGTGATCCACAACGAAAACAGTTTTGTGAGACTCAGAAAATATTTTCATTTTCTTCCTGAAAGAAACAGACATGGAAAGCAGAAAGAAATTGCACACGGTGAAAAAAACAAACAAAACACACCACAAGATAACGGTGCAATTTACACATACAGCCTAGAAATACCCAAGTTTTAGAGTCCATATTTAGTAGACTACATTTTTTATCAGAAGAAACTGTTTTGTTTTTTTTTTTTCAGGAGGAAAAATACAGAGAAAAATGGAATTATATTGCTGAAAAGGCAACAAAAATGCATAGTGTTACTCTCCCACTTCTCTATTTAAAAACAACTTTAAAGAACACAAATTGCTTCCTATTTAAAGCTTATTTCCTAAAATCAAGAACGTGCAAAAAAATAATTTATGATAAAGCTTTAAAGACCTTTAAGTAGCATAGTCAGAATTTTAAGCCGATTTTCAGTCTTGGCTTTGCTAAATACATCCTATTTTGAAACGAATAGCTGCATCTGCACTTCAACATGTCACTGACAAATATGCCAAGTGTGAAATTATAAAAGTCACAGAGCAGGCAGGGCTGGAAGGAACCTCCGGAGATCACCCACTGCCAAGGCAGGGTGACCTAGAGCGGGTAATGCCTTCGGGTGGGTTTGGAAAGTCTCCAGAGAGAGACTCCACTCCCTCCCCAGGCAGCTGCTCCAGGGCTCTGCCACCTTTTACGAGCAAAAGTTCTTCCTCATGTTGAGGTGGAACTTCCTGTGTTTCAGTTCATGGCCACTGCTCCTCGTCCTGTCGCTGGGCACCACCGAAAACGGCAATTTCTAGCCTAAGGATTTACTTTTCTATGTACTTCTGCTGAACTGCAGAATACACAGAACAAAAAATACGTATAAGCTCATTAAAAAAACCCCAAAGACATCAAAGCAACGAGGATCACGGCAGTCAGAGGCGGCATTTTGGGGGAAAGGGAGCGGGGCAGGCTCGGGCCCCGTGCTCGGCGGCAGCTGCCGGGGCTTACCGCGGCCCCTCCGGTCCGAGCACCCGCAGCTGCCCTCGGCGTGCCAGGGAGCCCGAGGGGCCGGGGCAGCGCCGCTGAAAGCGTTAAGGGCACGGCGAGCGAGCGCTTCTCACCTGGGCCGGCTCCTCCTGTGGTGCAGCAGCCCCGCTCCCGCTCCTCGTCGAGCCCGGCCGCGGCCGCGGCCCCGCTCCGAGGAGGAGGAGGGACGAGGCCCGCGGGGCGCCCTAGACGGGGCCAGGCGCGGGCGCCTCCGGCCGGGCGCCCTCCATGGCCCTGCGGCGCTCTGCTCCCCCTCCTCGGGCGGCTCCGCCCGGCCGGGATCACTCGCCCGACATGCCGAGGCCGGCGCCGGCCCCGCCGCCGTTCGCGCTGCCGTTGCCCAGCCCGATCCACGCCCCGCCCGTCCCCGCGCCGCCCGCACGGCTCGGGGGAGGAGCCCGAGAGCTCGCGAGAGCACGGGGACGGCCTGTGGGCGGCCCCGCCGGACCCGCCGTGTTCTCGCGAGATCTGCGGGCGCGGCGCACGCCCCGAGCGTTCTGCGAAAGGTTCCCCGATCGCCGAAACTTCACGCTGTGTACATGTTAAGAAATAGAAGTATCAGTTTACGGGCTACAAGTTACATAATTTGTCTCTTAATTAGTACTCAGCCCCCTTCGCTGGGGTGTCTGCGGCTTCTCCCGCTCGTTAGTGCGCAGCCGGAGTTCTCTCCATTTGAGTCTGGGGTCTGCTTTTAGGAGGGTGCGGTCGCCGGCATTAACTTTCCTCCAGTTACTTCACTCTTGATGGGTCTCAGCCACACAGCCCAGTCATTTTGGGACTGTTTCCCTTTTTTCTTAGATGAGACAAACATGCGGTAAGAAAATCACACAGTGCCCTGGCCTGGGAGGGACCCTATTAGCCCATCCAGTTCCACTCCTCTACCATGGGCAGGGACACCTGCCACTGTCCCAGGTTGCTCAGAGCCCCATCCAGCCTGGCCTGGGACACTGCCAGGGATAAAGGAGCAGCCACGGCTTCTCTGGGCAACCTGTGCCAGGGCCTCAGCACCCTCACAGGGAACAATTTCTTCCCTTTATCCAATCTAAACCTATTCACAATGCAATTGCTTAATTCTAAGTGTCCCGCTAGAGCTGCCGATGTACAACTCAACACAACTCCCGAGTTTCGGCTCCAAACCCTGCTCACACCTGCAGGACTCGGGCTCTGTGGGAGGGCTGGCCGTCCTCTCGCGAGATCTGGAGCCAGCGGCCGCCGAGGGCCGTGCTCTCGCGAGAGCGGCGCGCGGCCGGAACCGCCCCCGCCCCACGGCTCCCCCTGGCGGGGCCGGGACCCGCCGCGCTCCCCTCACGCCGCCATTTGACATCGGTCGGGGCCGGTCCGGGCGCACCCCCGGCGCGGCCGGAACCCCGGGCATGAGTGAGTTCCGTGGAGGGGTTCGGGGACACGGCGGGGGGTTGCCGTTATGGCCGCCGCCAGGCGATCGGGAGCGCGGGCAGACTTGCGTTGGGACGCCCCGCGGCCCCCTGAGGGGCGAGAAGGAGGAGGACACCCCTTGCCCCCGCCTCAGACCCGCGGGCCGCGGCGGGCCAGGGACCCCTCACGTGTCTCGGCTCGCGCCGGTATCGCGACAGACGACAGGTACCCGTGTCGCCCCTCAGCGTCGCGGTGGCGCTGCGTTTTGGGGACAGGAGGTGACCCCTGCTCCCCGCGGTGACACCCCCGGGACGCCCCTGTCACGCTGGCAGTGCGGAGGCGACACCCTGGGATCTGTCACGGAGGGAGTGCGGCGGTGACACCTCCGGGATGCTCCTGTCACCTGCCCGGGACCTTTGCAGCAGCCGGAATTCCTTGGAATTCCTTGGAAATTGCAATCTGTCTCAGCGCTGCCAAACCGGTCTTCGTGGTAACAGATCCCACAAGCTGTGGGAAAAGGTGGCTTCCAGTAACGATGAAAAAAGAAAGCGGCAGAACGTTAGGAGAAGGCGGTGGTGGCACAGAGATCTTTATTCTTTGGTGTTGTTTTTCGGTGTTGAATTTGGTAATGAAAGCCATTAGCAAATAGCAGGAAGTGACAGTGTGTAGTAGGAGTGTTGCTGGGGTGACTTGGTGCTCTGCTACCTGTTGACAAGGTTGCACTAACGAGCATCTGTGCAGCTGGGCAGGGCTCAGGCATCATTAACTGCAGCTCCCCTGGTCATGCTCGTAAAAAATAATATATGATAAGAATTTGCTTAAATCAATCCTATGTGATTAATCGGTGTTTTTTCCACCCCCTAAATGCCTGGGCTAATTCGCAGGTTTAGCTCAGTTTCAGGATCAAGCAAAGGTTTTGTTTTTCACGGGTAGCCAAGAAAGCATCTGAAGTTTCAAGGATTAGGACCAGTGTCTTGCCTGAAAGGTATCGTAGCTGTGATTTGGGGCCACTGTGAATTACCACTATACAAACAGTGATTCTGCTTTTTGAGGTACAGGCATTAAACTGGAGCCCTGGCTGCAGAATTCTTCTGATTGCACAATTTGTGAGGCTGCATTCCACACATCTTTCCCAGCACGTTCCCTGTAAAAAGAAACATCAGTGGCTTTGCCACAAACAAACTTCCTTTTCTCTGGCATGATTGGGCTGGGCCAAAAATGAGAAAGTGCGTATATTGAACATACATTGTTTAAAAATTTATGTGGATGCAGATAAATTATCAGAGGTGTTAAGTGCATTATATTCCCAATGCCAAATGTATTCCCAGCTCATGTAGAGGCCTCAGAGGCTTTGTTTATATTGGCCAGAGAATTCCTAGACGGTGAGCTGAATTAAAGGCTGCTCTTCAGCAGCAACATGGATCTCACTCAATCAATTTCTGCAGCAGTTCAGCCACTTAGTGTGGAAGGTCATCTTTTGTCTGGGATATTTCTGTAGGAGATCTGACTGGAGGGAGGAGCAAGAGAAGCAGATCCCTAAAACCAGTGCAGTCTGATTCCTTTCCATGTCCTATTTGAAAGAGCTCCAAGTGCTAAGTCAGGGGGAATAAATGAACCACCTGTGGTAGCCCAGCAGTCTGCTGGAGACCTGGGTATCTCAAATATGTCATAGGGAAAGTTAAATGCAAACGTTGGCTGATGAACAGGAAACCTGCACATGTCAAAATGCTGATGGCTTTTGATCGCACAGGAATCCCAAAAAACACAGGTTAAATGTCTAGTGTTTGAAATATCTGAAATATCCTTCCTTCTACTGCTTACCTGGGATAGGAGCAAAAGGTCAGTCAGTGCAGGCAAATTTGAGGATTTCTTTAAGTTTGGCTTAAAGATCCTGGGCTATGATTCATAAGGGTGCCTGAAAAAGTTAGAAAATCCACCTGAAGTGATTTTTTTTTCATGTAGCTGAGGAAAGACTCAATAATCTTTAATACTTACAAAAATTTTTACTTTTGCAAACAGCCTGGCTAAAAAATCGATTTAGTTGATTCTTTCTGTACCTTAGAACATTTCCTAAACCAAATATTAAGCCTGATAGCAACAAGGCCCATAAATCTTACAAACCTCTATCCCTACTGTTTAGTTGCTGAAGGCTGTTCAAGGAGTTTAAATAGATTTCCTTTTCAGTAGAGTAACTCCAAGGTTCATTAAAAGAAAATAAAAACATAGACTGAAAATCTTGGTCTTGAAACTTAACCTACGAAGCATGAATATTTAAAAATGTCGTGTAAAGGCCAGTATTGTTGGCAATAGACACAAGCATTTTGCAAGTTGGGCAGTTGTGGCAATCCCTAATTCCTGTGAACAAGTGCTGCAGGTAGAAGGGTGCAGAACTTTCCCTCAGTGATTTCCTTTACTCTGTCAGTTCGAGCTGCTCCTTCCCTTCTCTGCTGATTTAAGTCATGAGAAAAAGAAGTAGCGTTAAAAATGAATGAGTTGATGTAACATTCTTTGCTCTCTGTATGACTCTGCCAGGAGCAGGTGCAGTGCCCAGCCTTGCTGTGCTCAGTACCCTGCCTCTGGCAGCCCATCCACCCCCCAGGTAGCCGTGCTGCGGCAGAGGTGCTGCGGTGCCAACGCTGCCCTTGTCGTGTTCAGAGATGAGCTGCACCATCGAGAAGGCGCTGGCGGACGCGAAGGCGCTGGTGGAGCGGCTGAGGGAGCACGACAGCGCGGCCGAGGCGCTCATCGAACAGACCACGGCGCTCAACAAGCGCATGGAAGCCATGAAACAGGTCTGCTCTCCAGCCCTGCTCGCTCCTGGCACTGGCAGCACTTGCTTCCTCTGGGTGCTTCTGTGCAGCACACAATGAGAGTGGTGCTGGGTTCATCCTGTCATGCACGCCTAGTGCTTCTAGTGGAGGTGTGGCTCTCATCTAAAAATAGCTTGTTTATATCGTTTGAGACTGTGAAAACATTTTCACAGTTACTCCAGTTTAAATACTGAAAACAAGCATTTATTTGAACAACACTGGTAGAAGTGGGCTTGGTATCTTACAAATCTGTGGTGTCTCTTGGTTTGGTCTCCAATGCAATATTACACATTTTTATTAATTTCAGCATGTCCATTTGATCATACAGAGGCTCTGACATGTTTTCTTCTGTACAGAATACTTTGTCTTTGCACTGTCTCCTTTTGTTTCCAAATAGCCGCTTGGGCTTTTTTGTGCTCATTTCTGTTCTGATGTTAAGCTGCTCAAGGCATGTTGTTAGATTGAGTGTGACTTTCACAAGACAGCTCCCGGGAAAACGTAAAGATGTCTTGTGAATTTCCATATGGGAGTTCATCCTGTCACTTTAACGAACCCAAGATATGTTAATGGGCCTATAAAATAATAAAACCCTGCATGCAATTCAGCCCTGTAAAACTAGCCATGTAGAGGCTTCATGGCTTCAGATCAAGAGTATTACATATCCCCATCTGTTGGGATCCATTGACTCGGGCCCGAGTGACTGCTACCCACACAGCCTTGTGGTTTAAGGTTTTGGGAAGCCACAGTAAATGTCAAGAGGTTAATACCTCATGGTTTGTCTTTACCACAGCTCTATGAGTTTTAAATTGGCTGGTGGTGAACTTGGCCTGCATAACTGAAGGCTAAATAGCATCCACTACACACATCTAAGGTGTGAAACTTGTTTAAAAACAAAGGTGATGCTTTCGCGTCTCTAAAGGACAGGATGTCTGCAACACCTTCTGGTGTGTGTGTTTGATATTATTGTCTAAAAGCAAGCATTGTCTTCCTGGTTACAGACCATGAGTGACAGTAGAAGTGGTGCTTTGTGACTTTCTGAGTAATGCCTGCCTTTCATTAATCAAATATGCTGTGCCTTGTTGGTTTGTTTTTGTAATAACCAGTACCAGGAAGAAATCCAAGAGCTCAATGAAGTAGCAAGACATCGCCCTCGGTCTACTCTAGTGATGGGTATCCAGCAGGAAAACAGACAGATTAGGGAATTGCAACAGGAAAACAAAGGTAAAATATGAATATTCCATCCTTTCCAAGCTCTAGCCTGTAGCATTGGAAATAGTGAGACTTTTACTACTGGTCTTTTTTCAAAACATAGCTGTAGAAGAAATCTTTTTCTTTTAATTTCAATTAGTCAGTTTAACTGATCATAGTTCTATTCAAGAGTCCTAAAGTCCAACCTCTGGGACTGACGGAGAAAAAGAGAGATTTGAGAATTTTTTTCAGTTCTTACCTAATGTCCAGCACAAGTGAGGAGACAAACAGAACTTAATTAAGCAATATAGGGATCTTTCTGGAGAAGTGTTTAACCACAGCCAAAAATAATAGGAGCAGTCAGGACAAGTTACAGTATAAGTAGAGAAGTATAATTCCTTCTGGAATTCTGTACACTAGGAATGCACTGTTCCTCCAGGAAAGCCTTAGGTATTTTAGCCGTTCCATTCAGCAGAGGATTCAGTGATCTCAGCTGAGATGAGTCTTGCCGTATCTCAGGGGTTATTTATCTTTTGACTCAGTATATTTTGAACAGAAGCATTTTTCAACTCTAGTTTTACCAAGCTGCAGATTAGAACAGATCTGTGAACTCCTTCCTGCCTTTTGTACAGTGTGGCTTGTAGTGGCTGGGGTAAAGCTGCTCAGCCACGCTCCAGATGGCTTTTGTCAGCCACAGGGACTGAACACGGAGTCACACTAACAAAAGACTCTTTGTTACTGACCAGGAATTGTCCCAGGCTGATCACCATCAAAGCCATTTGCAAAGCCTCTGTAGATTTCATGGTGCAGGGAGTGGGGACACTCAATTACGGGCTCATTTCGGTTTTCTCAAGCTGAAATACTTGGGCATTTTGATTTGGTTCTCTGTGTTAAACTCTTAACTGCATTTTAAATCCTGTTGGCAGAACTGCGCACATCTCTCGAAGAGCACCAGTCAGCTCTGGAACTCATCATGAGCAAGTACAGAGAACAGATGTTTAGGTTGCTTATGGCGAGCAAAAAGGATGATCCAAGTATAATAATGAAGTTAAAAGAGCAACATTCCAAGGTAATAACTTCATCGAGGGTTTTTGCTTTGTTTTTTAGTTAGCACCTTAGTTTGTAGTGAATCAATTCAAAGCTCACTCCATGTCAGTTTTTTGCTATTGTACTACTAACAGGTCTTAATTTTTATAATCCACTCCAAGCAACATGAACAGGAAACTGTCAGTTGAGAAGATTAACCTTACCTGCTTCTCATTTATTAAAACTTTCAACAGGTAGCATTTCATTACTATATTTGCTTCATTCACTTCTGTTTAAATTCAGGCTTTAAGGCAACTGCCCTGTTACACTGCCAGAGGTTAGTAATAGTTGGACTTTTAGACGAGCTTTAACTCAACGCTTGTGACACCAACAAATAATTAATAAACCTGTGCTTAGGGAGAGTAGGAGGTGCAGGCTTCTTAAATTCAATATTCAAATATTTTTCCCCTAAATATTGTAAATAAATTTAAATAATTAAAAGTCCTTTTGACTATTGAATAACTGGATGAAGCAGGAAACACGAGTATATGTTCTGTTATTCAATAGTCCTAAGAATTTAAAATTTTGGGGGAATTCATTATTCTGGGTCACCAACAGATCTAAACAGGAGCTTTTTAGCAAAATACTACATGTCATTGAAAATTTAACATTATCAATAGTGCAGTGGAGCTGTGTAGATAAACATAAGTTCTAAGTGTTTAATAATCATTGCCCTCAGCTGACTTAAGTTTGCAAAGCAAAGTTAGGGTCTGCTTCCTGGGAAAACAGAATTTAAGAATTTGATTCTTTCTTGCCTGCTTACAACATCCTATGTATATAATTATTGCCATTGGTATGAAAAAAATTACAGGATTAGAACTACCTTTAACATAAAATCTTGAAAAATAACAGCTATAGATCATTTTCAACAGAAGTTACCTCAGAATATGGTACAGCATCTGCTCCAGCTTCAGGAGAACCAACACAAGAGGGTAAAATGAAATTCATGCTGAAATGGATTGTGATAGTTCATTTAGGAGCACTTCAATGGAAAAACAGGAAAAAGAAACAAAAAAAGAAAAAATAACATCTCACAATGTAATTGGAACAGAAGATTTCGGCTTCAACATTTTCATTAAACCTCTTCTTTCATGAAGGCCTGATGAAAAAGATTTATCACCCTTGCCCTGACACATAGGATTTCTGGAATTTCATTATTTATTCTCTAGCTCAAGCTTCATATTCAGGAAGACTGAACAATGTTGAAAACACTTTTAAATACCTCTCTCTTGTTAAATAAAAAATCCATTATACCCCAGGAGTTAAGCTCCCTGTTCCCAGTAATGCTGTTTTCCTGAGTACCAGCTGCTATTTTAGGGCCTGTTTACAGATTATTACAAGAGCATTGATTGCTGCAGATGAAGAAGCATCTCCTTTAAATAGAACAACAATGTCTTTTGGTAGTGTTGTATGCAGGAGAAAAGTGTGTGTTGGTAGTAAGGACCCTGATCTAAGCATGGTGTTTGAATTTGCTCAGCTGAAACAAGGCCCTAAAATGGGTGCAGCCCCTTTTTGGGTTTTATCTCTTTGGAGAGAAAAAACCCAGTGTGTACAAAAGAGAGAGCTACACAGAGGCTTTCACTGTCATTGCATTCTTTGGTTTTACTCCATCTAAGTTTTCCACATGTGCCTTCCAGTTTTGTGTTAGGATCTGACCTAACATCAGTCACCTTGGAACAGGCCCTAAGTTGTATTGATCCAGAGCCCACATGAGCTGTGAAAGCAGGAAGCAGGGAGGACAGCAGTACATCTGAAACCCACAGCTCCTACCCAGTCCTTCTCAGGGGTGCATCCTTGCCTGACCACAGCTTCCTGTCAAGCTAAATTTGGGAGTTCTTTAAAAATAAATGTTTCATGTCATCACCTGCACTGGAGACTGAGAAGAAAATAAAGATGTACTTCTTTATTATTTAGAAAAGCAAGTTCTTTCCCAGCCCCTCACATAGAGAGTGGGAATTTAACAAGGCTGAATTATAGCTTGGGCAATTGGAATGGCAGAGGGGAAAGGGCTGATGTTTATTTCAGTAAAGGATATTTGTTTTGGTCAGATAAGTTTATGATTCTGAGGCAGTTCTTTGTGGTAGTTTAAAGGCAAGCTGATCATCTGCCATGGATCTCCCATCAAATTCATCATTTAAAGGTGGGATTTAGCTTTAGTCTCTACTGTCCTTCATTGGAGCCCTCCTGTCCTGCTTTTCCTGATACTAACCAATAAGCATTGTGGATTTTGTCCAAAGGCCAGGTCAGGCACAACTAGACAGGCATCAAGGCAGAGCTGGAATAAAAGACAAGTCAAAAAATGAAAGCTCTTGCAAATACCTCTAAACTGTCTGGCTTAACTGAGCAGCAGGGAATGCCAGGCTCCTCATGTAGCATTGCAGGGAAAGGGAGCAGTGAGCCTTATTCCTGAACCTCTGAAGTCCAGAGCCCAGATAAGCTGGAATTGGAGGTGGAGTCAAGCAAAAGTATCTAAAATAGAGAGTGGAGGACAGGTTTGAGTTTTGTAATATACGACATAGTAAGGATGGCCACTGCAGCTGCTCTTTCTTAGAGAGAAATGCCTGTCCACGGGCTGATACTGGAGATCAGGTCTCAAACACCTGGAAAGAACGTGGCTTTCCCTGCTGTTCTCACAGGGGTGGAGCAGTTTTACATATCCAAAATAACACACATCAGTTCCTGCTGCACAGGAGGGCCTGGTCAGGGCAAGCACAGCACCAGCTTGTAGCCATTTGGAGGCCAGGGATCACAGTTGTTTAAGCTTCTATCAGATTCCACTGTGGGGCAAACCAGATTTATTTAAATAAACAGGACCACTGTGGCTGCCCACACTGTAAAGTTAGAGAGAATTTGTTTTCCAGAACTGAGGTCTGTGATAAGAAATGTCACAGCAGCTAAACCACGTTTAATGCTTTGCTTTTTTTAATAATGCAGAAAATATGTCACTAAGATATTACTAAATATTGTATCTCAGGAGCTGCAAGTGCACGTGGACCAAATTACAGAGATGGCAGCGGTGATGAGAAAAGCCATTGAGGCGGATGAAAGGCACGGCTGCAAAGAGCAGGAGCGCATCACCCAGCTCGAGGTGAGGAGAAAGCTGCAGAGGCACAGATAATAAAGGGAGTAAAGATTCTCCCAGGTGTTCTGTGGAGCTGCTGGCCCAGTCACTCACTGCTGTGTGTTACCCTTGCCTTGCTGGAGCAGGGGAAGCACCACTACAGCTTAATCTCGAGGGGATGCTTAAAGCCCATCCAAGAAAGCAGAAGTGTCAAAACGTCACGTGCTCCCTTGGAGAAGATGACACAGAGCACTGATTTCAAATCAGTGTTACACTCCTTATGCATTAGTTTGGAGTAGAGGGGAGGTTTTAACAGTTACCCTGATTTCTTTCTGGAGTCCTATTAATGTGTTTTTTCTCTCTCTGGTTTTAGCAAGAAAACAAAGGCTTGAGAGAAATTCTTCAAATCACTAGAGAATCGTTTCTGAACCTCAAGAAAGAGGATGCATCAGAGAGCACGTCCCTGTCAGGATTAGTGACAAGCAGTGATCTGAGCCTGAGGAAAAGCTAAGGACTCTGGGAATCAGCAAGCTTCAGTTGCACACTTAAACCAATGGAGCATCAGGGGGCACTGGTCAAGCACTTGTTACTGAATAGGGCACCAGCAAGAGAATGCATCCAACTGCAGCTCAGTGGCTTTTATACTGCGTACCATAAATTCAGCTGGGATTCTGCAATACCCTCAGTGACAGATTGATTGCCATAGATCTAACCTCAGTAGGAAATGGATTAATGCACTTGCTGAATTGCAAAGTCTTTTTATATGAACTCGTTTTACAGATAAAAGGTGAGATTTCAAGTAATTTATATAAATTATTGCTCATACAAAGTTCAGTGCAAGTCTTAGATAATAAAGGTAAGATTTCAAGTCTGAACTCTGCCTTAGAAAGTAGTAACTTATGAATATGCTTTGTGCATGATCCATAGCATTTTTTCCTTTTGTTTTGGTTTTAATAAATTCTCATTTTGCAACAAACCTCTTTGATGGGAGGGGCACACAGGCAGCATAAAATGTAAGCATCTGTCATTTAGCCTTGGGGTATCACTTTCAAATACAAGGCCAATTTATAAGCATAAGGAATGCTGTCAATCAGTAGTTTGGAGTTTTTAAATGAAACAAGATTCTTTCAAATATGTGCACTGAATTGTATTGTGAGAACATGGAAAGAGCTGTTCCCACTTTGTTGTTCTCAGGAACATAGCTGGCAATACAATTCTGCTTCAGCTTTTACCTTTAGGAGAGGAAATCCAACTCAGTTCTCTATCAATAGGAAGCCACATGCATCCCACCTCTTTCTTCTCCAGTTGCTTGCCCAAACTTCCTGAGTGAGGAATGGCAACTGGAAAGCACAAAAGCAGTGGCAGCAGAAAGGGGAGGTGGAGGAAGGAGGAAGCAGCTTCATGGCAGAGTTGGCAGCCTGCAATTAATACTGTTAATTTTCCTTTGTCCAGTACTAACTAGTCATCAAGAAGGTTTTAAAGTGAGTTAAGCAGAGTGAAAGCTGTCAGCTACAGAAAACTGGAACTGCAGCTGCCACCCCCAGTTTCACATTCTGGCTGTTAATAACCCACCGAGCAACATGAGCTGAGCTCTCCTGAAATCAACCACCACTTAGTGAAGTTTGACTTGCAGTGACAACAACACAGAAGGGGCTAAGCATCCAACACTTCAAGCGTGCCAGCTTCAATACAGCTTCCTGTGCCCCAGCAAGGGCTACAGGGGAGCTCAAGGTAAATGTTCCACAGGCCTGAGGGGGAGCTTTCAGTGGCACTGAACTGACTTGGGAGCAGCTCAGCACCTTTGTTCTGTTCTCTCTGTTGCTGCTCCTTCCCGTGGTGCTTTTAAAAGGAAACAAGTGAGAAAGGAGCATTAGCAGGCAGTAAATGCTTGTTTTCAGTGAACTTACACATGTGCTGACACGACAGGCAAATCAGGTCTCCACATTCTCACAGCCTGCTGTTGAATGGAGAGGCTGCTGCTTCTCTGCAGAGTGCCTTGGCTTCTTGCTGGGCTTAAGAACACACTGAGGACATTCACATGCATGGAAAAAAGTTGTGGCCATTTCCAGACCTGTGAAGCAGCCATGGGGAAATTCTGGGGGAACATTCTAGCTCAAGCACAAAACATTCTTGTCTGCTTTTATATTGTCTGCAAAGCCTTGCCAATGCTTCTCGAATTTAGATTTTGCATTTCTGCCATGGCTTGCAGGCTGCTGACTTACCAGAAGCAACATCTTTTTTCACTGGAGTGTTCTGTTGTTGCAAACTTACAAGGAATTTTGGGTTCAGTTGTTGAAGTTCCTGTTTCTAGAAGCATCTTTTCAGCCATGCACTGGTGTCAAGAGGCATTTTTATCCATTTGATGCAGAATTCAGCTTCATGGCTGACTGCTGGTTCGGGTTCCAAATATAGAAGAGGGTTGTTGGTCTGTGGCCGTACTTTGAGGTTGCTCTATTACAAAATAATGCTTGATTAGTGTTTATTTTTGTAAATTAAAAAAATGTGACTTAATTTATCTACTCCTAGTCTTCACATTTGATACGTCTCCCCTTTCATTCCCCTACCCTGATCACTTTAGGATTTTAAAGAGCCTTCACAGTGTGTGGAGTGACTATTTTTCATTGCATACCTGTTATTTTTGTAATGCAGATGGCTTGAAAAGGATTTATGGCTAGAATTGTGTACTGTACAGTAAACTTATTTTATCAATAAAGTTGACTGAAAACATGGATGCCTCCATGAGTAAAGCAAGGTACTGGCTCTGAGATGAGCCTTGTTGCCAACACAAGACAAAACAAAGTAACCAAAACTGTTTTGTGTGGCAGCTGAGGGCAACTGAAACTAAACTGGGCTGGTTTGTACAACTAAAAGCTTTGAACAGCCGTGACTTTTTAACAAGCATATGGGATTACAAGACTGTCAAAATTCAGAACTAATGGCACTGTTTTTATACAGAATGACATGTACTGGGATCCCTGTGTAAATGCTCATGTTCATTTCCCAAATGAAATGTACGTTGGCTTAGGGAGTTTCCTCAAGCACTTTTACTGGTTAAAAGGGGAATTTCCAAGTCTGCTGTTTGAGTGCAGAACTTGAACTTGTTCGTTTTGGAGAGCCTGGAGTCTGAGTTGGGGGCACAATAGGCCATCACTTTGGCCAGGAGAGCGCTGTGGTGCTGCTCCCAGCACGAGGGCACTGAAGGTGAGACAAGGCTCCTCCAGTGCTGCCTCCTGTCGTGGGCAGGGACACCTCCAGTACCTCAGGTTGCTCTAAGCCCTGTCCAACCTGGCCTTGAAGACAGCCATGGGGCAGCCACGGCTCCCCTGGACAAGTATTTTGTCATTTTTATCAGTTCTTACCAGCCTCACACATTTGTTATCCAGCCAAGCTGGTAAGAGAGCAGAAGTCAACTAAATGCAGGTTTTAGTGGATGCTGGGTGCAAAACGAAGTCATTCCTTTGCTTCTGGACCATTTAGCACAAGTGGGGCTGGACTGGAACTGTATGGGAGGGAGGATTCCCCAATCCATACACCTGAGGCTGGCTCTTCCAGCAGCAAGCAGCAGTAGAGCTGTTTTTGACAAGTCAGTTCTTGGAAGCTCAACACAGCACTCCAGTGCATGCAAGGTGATCAGCACCTTCCCTTTTCCAATACTACATTCAGGAACACCGTAAACAAATTTTTAAATGACTCATCATCTGCAACTCATTACATTCCTGGCTAAGCAAACAGCAGCTGCCTCCTACAATTCTGTCTGTGCTTCTTTGCTTCCTGCATATGGCTTTCCCCCTCACCCTCCACAGTCAGGATTAAAAAAAAAACTAAATTCAGCTAATTTTGAACATGTTAGATAATCTGTTGTTACACCAGATAAGATGGAAAAGTTGGAACTGGTGCTTTTTCTGACGAGGCAGCCTTGTGAAGATCTAGCTCTGAAGCAGGCAGGGAAGTTTTACACAACCCTCTTCTGCCACTCCCTCTCGCCCCCAAAACGAGCTCATTTATTGCTCTGGTTTGAAGCTGACTTCTCTCAGCCTGCAAGGAAGCACAAAGCCCTTCATGCTCAGCAGGAGTCAGCTGGCTGCCTGGAGATGGGGGCTGCAAGAGACAGGCTCTGACAGCAATAAAATAAATCTTATAAATAACAAGCACCTGTTGAACACACAAGTGTTATGGGAGCTGTTGTTTCCAGAGAAAACTCAAACACCAGAGCCTACTAATCCAGGATGTAGGAGGGAGGACAACCAGATGGACATTGGCAAAATCCAAATAAATCTGGATATAGCAATATATCAATGCATTCCAGCCCTTGAGTAAGGACACAACAACCCAACTGTAGTGGTTTTGGTTCGCCAATTCTGAATTTCCCCAATTTGAATCAATCTGAATTTTTCCCGGCCAAATGCACCACTAAATGTGGTGGG
>VWZP01007918.1:139771-166586 GCA_013396995.1 Dicaeum eximium | reverse complement strand
AGCTCCTCCTTCTTCCTCCTGAATTTCTTCACTTGGGATCTCACTGAGCCGCCCATAAAATCTTACCATTTCCGGGTAAGCCTCAAACCATGACACCAACACAATACTCACCTTGCACACCCAAAGGCTCAGTGTTTCTTATGCTGACTCTTCACTGGATAAATCAATCAGGAACCAAAGTTCCACTAAAGCTCGGCCCAAAAAACACTGCCAAGATCACTGCAGATCTACAGCTGCTGATGTGTTGGAAGGCAGAGAGATGAAAAGCTCCAAGGCTCAGTGAAAAATGCACATTTTGAGATGGAGCCTACTGATTTCTCTGCAGGGGTTCCCTCTTTTTTGGAAGCCTTTCCAGATCAAGGACAGCTCTAGGCAAGGTCAGAGGGCAATCACAGAAGGGTTTGTGCTGAACAGGACCTTAAAGAGACCTTAAACAGATCTCACCTGGACCTCAAGGGGTACACAGAAAAACCCTTGAAAATACCACTTCAGCACTGCAGTGGATCAGTTCACGTATTCTGATCATCACCACTGTAATCACTGTGGCTTAGGGACTATGGAAGAAAATTCCTGAAACATCTCTTGACAGAACCAAAAAAAAAAAAGAAAAAAAGGAAATTCCTTTGCTCTCCAGAGCCTCATCTGACAAAGCTCTCAAAGAAAAGTCTCTCTGGCCCACACACTTCCCTCGGTGGCTGCACAGAGCACAGGCCACACTCTCAGCCTCTGGGTGTCACTGCAATGCCAGCCAAGCTCCCCCACGTCAGCCCTTGGCCAGAAGAAATTTTTCAAAGCAAACTCTCCCTACAAGATCAAAAGGCAGAGGCTAAACTGTAAAAGCATCATTGATTTCAAAGAGACGCCTTTAGTTTCAGTATTCTTTGAAAAGACATCTTTATTATAAAAGATATAGAAAATTAAAGTTAAACTTGTTTCTTGCACAATGTTAATCGCAGCAGTTATAAAAACCCACCAAGGTAAACATGTTTAAGAGCATTTCTGTACCACAGAAGGGTTTGCTGCTTGCCATTACACATGGCAGAGACATGCTCAGGATGAGTGTAGGGCGGACAGGCAGAAACCCAAGGAAGGTTCACCCCATGTGCCACACAACAGCACAGGGAAACCAGACCCAAACTGCAGGATTTCAGCCTTGCTGTGCTGTTTGAGGCAGATGGTCCAGCTCCAAGCAAGGATGGGATTTGTCTCTAAACATCAGAAGGTTCAGTCACCTCAGACACTGGTTTTGGGCTCTCACTCCTTAAAGAAAAGCCATTTAAAAGTCATTCATTCATGCCAGGGTGTTTTAACTTGCAACAAAGTTCCCAGAAAAAGTTCTTTTGCAAGTTTCCTCAGAAAGAGCTGTTTCTTAGAGATTTCCTACCAAGAATTTAAAGTGGTGGCTGAGAGCTTAAGCTTCCACCCCTGGGGAATTCCCTCATGGAGGCTCCATGCAGGCACCTGAGCAGTCACTCACCCCACACAGGCAGGGCTGTGCACTTGGCTGCCCTCACTGAAGGTTCAGACACGGGGAGGAGGAAGAAGAGTCACCATACCCTGTGTCAAGGTACAGGATGTGGGACTTGAGCCATCCTTCACAGACCCCCACTGAAGACCAGGACAGGGCACAAGGAACAAGCACAGGTAAAAGACCCTCAGGTCTCCTTAGGATGAGCCAAAACCACATTGCTCCAGCTGACATTTTGAAAACAGCTCTTGGGGTTTTGGTTTTTTTTTTTTTAAGGAAGAGCATAAAGCCACCACATGAGATTGGTCCCTCATCTGTTTTTATACTACATTCTGCTTTGGGCAGATTCAATTCAAATAGGTAAGGAACACATTCAGTCAGCAAGGTTTCTGGTCAGTATCTTGCTAGCTGAATGCTGTTTTCACCCCTTAAAGGCAAAATTAAAAGATGATTAAAAATAAATAATTAGTGTTTCAGCCAACTCCAGGGGGGACAAATTGCTATTGGCTACAAAGAGCTTATTTACTTTTTTCTTTTATGACAGCACCGTCAAAAAAGATACTATACCAGAGCAGAAACAAGCCACAGGTTCAGAAAGCAAACAGGGAGACAAACCTCTGGTGTTCTCTTAGCAGCCATCTCTGCACAGAGACCAGATGACTGGCTTGCTACAAAACCACCCAAAAGCAAAGGAAAAAGTCTTCTTGTCTCAGATCAGCCCCCGTTCCCGAGCCCCACAGTGCGCACGTACAAGAGTTAACTCAGTGCAGTTTCTATTCAAGTCACTCAGTTCAGCTTGCAAGGTTCAGTAACACTTCTTGGAAACCAGTGTGTCTGCAGCCACATGTTTTGTACCTGTATTAGAAGGAGTTGCTCAGTTCCTGCTGGAAGAACTCCTTGTATGTCCAGTCATTGTCCCTCCCCTCAGCTGCACAGGCTGCCCAGCCTTGGGAGTGAGTTGGGCACTGCCTCAGCAGACATTTCCACATGCAAGGGAACAATCAGCAGGTTGCTTTCCAAGGCCTGTTTGATATTTCACGTACCCAAACAGCAAAGTAGACCCCACAGGATCAATGCCTGTCCTTGGCTACGAGTACAGGATTCTGCAGCTGGACACAAGCAGGTTGCAGCAGGCAGAGTGCCACAGAGAAGTCACAAACAGCATATAGTGTACTGGACAGTAACTGCTCTGCCAGGCTGGGCAAGCAGCAATCTCTTATTCAGCAGGACAAATTAGCAGTGGTAAATCCTGCACCACTGGCTGGTAGCTGGTAATCATCTCACCATTCCCAGATCCTCCCTCTCCATTCCCACCAGTTATTTGGCAAGTTACAGAAGCAGTGGAGTTCTTTCCCCAGCTGGCTGATCCTTCTGGAAGAACTCTTTGATATGCAGCAGCTTGTTGTGGATCCTCTCTCTCAGGGGAGGGATATGATGACTGGGGTCTAAGACATTGGTGCTTCTACGCTCCCTTTCCCTCTTCCAGGTGAGGTAGGGATGTGGTGGGAAGGGCACCTCGCTCCTCTCCCGGCGGAGCTGCACAGTGACCCCGCTGAGGGCCAGCATTGCCCACACTGACAGGATGATGAAGTCTAGAAAAAGAAACAGATTCCTACAGCAAAGCAGAACATGCCCTGCTTTCCCAAGCACAAACACTGAACTCGTTTTGTGACAGAAAGGAATGAAATATCACCCCCACATCCTCAGATGCCCAGAGTGACTCCATGCAGAGGCCAGGACACACAGGGAGTTGGGAAGAGTCTCTTCACTGTATTAGGCCTTTGACTGCCCACTCTACACACTCCTGAGCAAGCTGCCAGACCAAGCAGCCCCTTTCACAAGGGCCTTTGTCACAACACCTGCAGGAAGGCTCCTGACTTTGAGCCTACTCAGTATTGCTTTTGAAGGACTAGAATTCCTCATGTGGATGTTAAATGTCACACTGTACTGTGTTCTCCTTCCATCCCCTTGCTCACTGTTTACAACAGAACCAAAGAGGCAGTGATTCCCCCTTAAAAAGAGAATAAAGTATCAGGAGGACTCACCATTCCTTTGAAAAGGCACATTGGTGTAAGCTCTGTTGAAGTTGTTGTTGAGGACCCTTCTGAGCAGATCCAAGGTGATGTAAGCAAGGCTTGTGTAGACATAACAAGCAATGGCCAGGATCACCGTGTAAGAGCCCACTATTCCAGAAGCCAGGATGTTCAGCTAGCCAGGGAGAAAAAACACAGCTTTAGGAGACTGCTGAACACTTTATTCCCCACCTTCCTAAGACAGTAGAACCAAAGAAGCATGGAATGGCCTGGACTGAAATGGACCTAAAAACCTATCCAACTCCAACCCCCTGTCATGGGCAGGGACACCTTCCACTTGCCTCAGGCTGCTCCAAGTCCTGTCCAACCTGGCCTTGGACACTGCCTGGGATGAGGCAGCCACAGCTTCTCTGGACAAGTATTTTGTAATTTTTATCAGTTCTTCTGTGATAAATCGGCTGCACACATCTGTTACCCAGCCAAGCTGATAAGACAGCAGAAGTCAGCTAAATGCAGGTTTCAGTGGATGCAGTGTGCAAAACAAGTTGTTCCTTTGCTTCTGGACCATTTAGCACAAGTGGGGCTGAACAGGAACTGCCTGGAACTGGCCCTGTGCTAAGCTTCACAAAGCTGTGCTACATTTTCTGTACATATTCCATGGGACAACATTTTGCATTAACAAGTCTGATCCCCTCTTCTCCCTCCCTCCCTCCTTCTGAGGTGACAGCAGGGTTACTTACAATTCTTGGGCAGCCAACAAAAAGCACTGGAATCATCAAGGCTACACAAGTAAAGGTCACCCAGAACACCACATCATCACGGAAGACCCTGTAGTCTCCTGCCAAGACACCACATTTACCAGTGAGGGAAACATTTCCTTTTTTGCAAGTGTTTGGGGGTGAGTTTTTTCCCCCCAAAATTCTGTACATTCAGAAATACCTGGAGTACGTTGTTGAAAAGCCCAGCTTTTGAGCTCAAATCCTGACTGTTTAAGATGTACTGGAACAGTTAGTCAAGAACAGAAAAACTGTCCCAGTTGAGCACAGGTCCTGTACTCTGTGCTGGAACAGCAGATCTTGTCCACAAACAATGATTTTTGACAAGGTACACATTCCTCACCCGGTAAGAATGAAAAGTACCAGAGTACTGCTGCCCAATAAGAAGCTGTTTTGTTGCCTCTGTGTGTTTCCAAGCTAAAAATCTGCATCTCACTTCAGAGTATGGTGCAAATGTAGCCATCACCACACCACCAGGCAACAAATTCTTCTGGGCTTTAGGAAAATTAAATCACTCAAACTCTTCTTTGCTCCCTCTGCCTTCTAAGGCCTTTGGATTCACCAGAGGGGACAAGCTGACCTCCAGCTGAGTCACTGTTCCACTTTAATGAAGAGCAACCAGGGACTGATGGATTATCACAGAATCACAGCTTGAGTCAAACACAGATGACTAGAGAATGAAAACCTATCCCACCAAGGAACCTTAAAACCAGAAGTTTTGAGACTGAAAATTGCAATAAAGTACAGCTGATGCTCTGATGTCCCAGAGGGACTCCAGCTCTGCAGGCTGACTAGCTTTTAAGCAATTTGTCTAAAGCCTTTATGCCTGAAGTGTTCAAATTAGACTGTAGATTTTCTACTGGGATTTGTTCTGGACAGAGAACAAGAGAGCAAGTGGATGCCGGAGCAGAGCTGGTGTTACAGAGATGGCACACAGTTTAAACAGGAGGAGTCACCAAGTTCTCTGCAAATCAATCAGTTTCCTTTTCCCCAAGTAGTTTGAATTACAACACAGCTGAAGGAAGCTTTCAGGTACATCTCTATTCCTCCCAGCACTGGAAAAGGAAAGTTAAACATCCCACTAAGACAAACCAGAGAGTGCCATTCACTCCTGAGCCTAGCAGTGTGCCTGCAGCACTCACCAAGCAGAGGATTACAGTGCCTACCTAGGGGGGTAAAGAAGAGCGTCGATGAGAAGAGAAATCCCAACACAAGTCCAATAACAAACATGCTGAGCAGGACAGAACCAAATCTCCACCAGCTCACAGCCAAGAGCAGGCCTCCAGCAATTCCAGCCACTGCTGTCAAAATAAGACGCACTGAAAGAGAGAAGAGAAAATTCCAGCATTCTGGAAACTCCAGTTCCTGAAGTAACATGTTCAGCAGCTTTATTTACTTGCTTGCTTGGCTTTTTTCAGTGAGTTTGCATGAGGTAACAAATGAAAGTATCAGAATGTGCTTCCTGCACTTAGATGCCAGCCTGCAGCTGGGGATACGCTGCTGAAAGACGAGGGAGGGGGGGGGCTGGAATGGAGGCCTTGGTGCCTTGTACATCAGTTCCCTGAGTTCCCAGGGAGTTCAGGTGGCTACAAGCTACTGCACTTGTGTGAAAAAAGGAATTCTATGAGGTGGGACACACAGAACTAATTCTGTCTCGTCTAACAATCTGGGTGCAGACCACCTACTTCCATTTGACAGATGAAACCTATGTTTGATCTGAAACAGAGGTCCATGCATTATGAAAGTAGGAAGAAAGTATGTTGCAAATTTCTAGTGTTTCCAAACACCTCTTATCTTCCTTGGACAGATACTGAAATTAAATCCAGCTATTAATTCTGCATCACTGTGATGCTGGAAGGAACACTTACTCTGTTGCATGTTCAGCTATTATGGCAATCAGAGCTCAAGCACCCAGGCATCATCCTGCTATCCTTCATGTGGCTGGCCAACAGCACAACTGAGATTGTACCTGAGGGGTTCCTAACAAGAGTTTGGGAAGAGCACAGGATATCCTGCCACATCTACTCACCATCATAACTAAGGCCAGTTACCCTGGTAATGAATACAAAGAAGACGAATGCTGCAACAATGAAGCCCATGAAGAATAAGTCTAGAGAAGAAGGAAAAAGTATTTAGCAAGCTTCATACCAAGCCCACTTCAGTGGATCTTCAGACATCTTCATACTACAACAGGGAAGGAACATAGCAGCTCACAAAAGGAGAGCCAGACAACATTTTGTTCTCAATAGGGGTGTCCTCAACCCCTACAGGTACTCCAAAATTACATATTTATAGCTATATTGTGCAGCATGCACCCTAGTACTAGGTTTCTATTCTTTGCATCCCAGAAACTTCCTGCTCTGTTCTTAAAGGCTCAGAGCCTAGAAAAGCAAAGCAGTGGACCTAACTGGCACAGCATCACTATCAAGTGAATCTTGGTAATAACACCACCATTCTAAGTTACACAGAGTAACATTTATCAAGTTCCAACAAGACTTATGAGATTAAATATTCAGTACCTGTTTTCCAGAATCTGTGTCCAAAAAAGCAGGTGAAAAGACCAAGAACAGCAAAAGCAGTGAAGAAGACTTTGGTAGAGAGTTTACCTACAAGAAGAAAGGTAGGTTTAGTAGAGCATTCCACCTAGTAGTCCCAACAAAGAGATTAAGGTAAGGTCATGTTGTGTCACAAACTTAAGAGCTGCCACTCTAAGATCTGAAATGTCTGAACTAAAAGTTGGCTTGGTAGGATCTCCAACAGAACATTGAAATAGTCCTTGATAGACTATTAAGAAATAATAGACTGATTAAGAAATCAAGAGCTTCCTCCTTATTCAAGTGAAGTTTCTGTAAGTACATGTAACTTCTTTATAATACAGATATAAATTTGCCTGAAAATTCTCTGGTCAGGTTTGCAAAAAGGGACATCAGTAGTCTATTAAAAAATCAGTGCTATGGGATTAGTGACCCAGGCAGCAGCTATAGGCTTAATCACTGTAGCTTTCATCATTTGTCTCCCTCTCATACATTTGCCATACAACAAAAATGATCATCAGCACCCCATTATGGCTCACCTCTTCTTCTATGCAAATTTCTTACCTATATTTAAGCTATTTGCAGAAGTAAACCATATTTTCTATGTGCTCTGCATTAGAGAGGTTTAAACTAGATAATTTGTTTCACGTTGTCATAGGATAACACTGAGTTTGACAGCAGTCGCTTGTGTTACAGTATACAAGAAAATAATGAGAACCAATCTTACTTTATGAACCAAATTCTACCAATTACTCATGTCCCTTCTGCATTCACAATGGGAGTGGCAGCTTTGCTGTTTCTACTCAAATTCCATCATTACATAGCTTTGTACAAAGCAGCATGATGTGGTAGTCACTCCACTACTGCTGACATTATCTTCATTCTTATTTTAGATGACTGCCTCCTTTCAAAATACCTGCAGGTTACTGATTCCTGTTAGCACCAACACACTTAGAAAAATCTGGCTGGAGCCTAATCTAGTCTGTGTTTTATTAGGTCAGCTTCACATTCAGCATCCGCAGTCCCACAAATTATTTGAAATTATGTATCCAGTTGAAATAGAAAAGGCTGGGGTGGCACTACAGAGTTCAGAGTTACATTTGCAAGCCACATATTAAACTGCCATTAAGCCAAACCTTTAATTGCTAATGAGTTTCCTTAGTCTTACTTCATCATTCTAGACTTTCTCCTCAATCAAGAAGCAGACTTCACCATAAAGTAACAAAATATACACAGTGTAAAACAAAGATCTCCTGCGCACATTGAAAAAAAGAACCTTGAAGTACATTCAGCACGTTGGAGCACAACAAGCTGCAGAGGAGTTGGCGAGGTCATACAATTCCCAACTTACTGAGGGAAGCGCAGTTATCTACCAGGTCAGCAAAGCTGCAGGCATATGTATGCACAGGTATGTATGCAGCAGAAGTGTTCCAAAGAGGGTCCCACACTATGACATTGTAGATCACACCTTGTCCAGGAAGTGAGGAGAAGTAGACGTTGGTCTTGTCATCAGCTGTCAGCGTAAGCATCTGGAAAAGTAAGTAAGTATCTGTGTTAAAGGCTCACAGGTTGTGAGCCTGTTAAAGGATGGAACCCTTCCCTCCAGCATTACTGTGCTTTCTGAAAGGGAAGAAGATTCTCCCACTCCTGTTTTTCTCCTCCCTGCCAGCCTACTGACCGAGGTCTGGCAAGGCTGCCATTCCACTCCCCAGCAGGGCCAGGGAGCTCGCTTATGTCACCCCTCCAGGAAGATCAGCACAGGGGAGGAGAAAACCAGAGAGCCCCACTGCCACATGGCTGGTAGCCAGTGCTTCGGGCTCACCTTGATGCCATTGGCTCTGATACTGTGCACCGCAGACATTTTCCGAATGTGGCTCATGAGCACCATCTCGGACAGGTCGTTCTCGGGCAGGAAGTACTGGTACACGTCGTAGCGCAGCCGCCACCGCGAGCTCTGACCGGTCCCTGAATCACACGAGGGGGGGTTTGCTCCTCTGCAATGAAAAACACATCAGTCACGTGCCCAGCACAAGGCCCCAGACCTTCACATGAGTTTTCAGCAGTTACCTGTCCACAGGATCTGCCTCTGCTCTTTAGGGGTGCACACCAGCAGCTAACTCAAAGCTGGACTGGATTTGTGAGCACAGGGCACAGCAGCATCACACAGAACCACCTGGCACAGGTGGGGGCTATGCACTTACTGCCCTTACACTTACACAGGCTTCCTATGAACTGCTATAACAAAAATTCCAAGAGGCCACAACAGCCAAAGACCACAACATTACTGTTTGTCTTTCCGTGCCATTATGAACAGTCCTCCCCAATGCCTATCATTTGTGACACCAGGCACCATTCAGGAAATAATGCCTTTTAACTTGAAGTCTCAAGCTAAACAAAACTCTGGGTCGTTATCATGCTTTAGTACTAGTAAAGAAATAAAACTGGCTGTAACACACAATTGCTTCTCAAACAAATTAAGCTGTTACAGGGAATGGAAAGATCCAGTATTTACTGACTGCTTACATTTCTGAAGTTGCATAACCTCCCCCACAAGATGTAACTCTCAACTTTTATCTCTCTCACGCAGTACCTCTTCCACTCCTCCTTTTCCCCATTTACATTTGTTGCAGCGAACAAGACTCCTGCCAGCAGCTGGATGGTTCAGCTGTTAGAGCAGGGTCTTACTTTAGCCTTTTGGCCAAACACAGGACAAAAGGTCTTGCTCAGTGCACATAAGTTTTCCACACACCTGGTATACCCCAAGTTTGCAGGTGCAAACTTGATGTGTATATCAACCAACGTGTAGTCCAGGTAAATATTTGGATCCACTTCCAAGTCAAATTCTAGATTGCAGCCCCCAGGAATAGGATCTAGAACACAGAGAACATAGCTGCAGTTATGCACTTGCTGAGCACAGAAAATTATCAGGTTCTGGCCCTGCAGTTAGCAAAAGGGTTTCACTGCAGCCTGTGACAGTCCCCACACATGGGTGACTTCAGTGACTGGAGTGTTGGAATGGGAGGACAAGTTCCTGCCAGGTCCTGCACATGGCTCAGGGCAGTCCCAAGCACAAACAGGCTGGGTGGGGAATGGATTGAGGGCAGCCCTGAGGAGAAGCACCTGGGGGTGTTGGCTGAGGAGATGCATGACATGACCCAGCAAGGTGTGCTTACAGCCCAGACAGACATCAACATCCTGCATGCAGAGAGGAGTGGGCAGCAGGGCCAGGCAGGGGGGATCTCCCCTCTACTCTGCTCTGGCAAGAACCCACCCCAGCACGAGAAGGATGTGGACCTGCTGGAGTTAATAAAAAGGAGGACCACAAAGATGACCAGAGGGATGGAACACCTCTCCTATGAGCAAAGGCTCAGAGTAGGGGTTGTTCAGCCTGGAAAAGGCTCTGGGGAGACCCTTCCAGCAGCCTTCCTGTACCCAAAGGGAGCCTATGAGAAGCTGGAGAGGGAATTTTTACAAGGGCCTAGGGGTGACAGGACAAGGGGAAATGGCTTTAAGCTGAAGGAGGGTAAATTTAGATTAGATATTGATGCCTTGGGTTTTAGCTTTCATATTTTTCATATCCTGTGCTGGCTAGGTGTGTAGCTCTGAGCTTCATATTAGGTGTCAGTAAATTCTCTTCACAGGGTAGGTAGACAAAACAATCCCTTTCCAGCTTGAGACCAAGGACAAGCGTCACAAGTTTCAGGCCTAAAAAGGTATAAACAATGGAGAACTGAAGAGAGCAACAAGGAGGATAAAACTTCATAACCTGAAGCTATAAATGGACAATTAACTCCAATATACAAATGGACAAAAACTTACAAAAGGGTGAGACCTCATGACCAGTCATCCATTTTGTGACCATTTTGGGTCCACCTTGGGTGTAGCGCTGGCTGGGCTCTTGTACTGCCCAAGCTGTATCCATTAAGGCCTTTCAATAAATACCTATTTTATTCCTTTAGCTCTGTCTAGTCTCTGTTCCAGGTTCAGTCTCTCAAGGCATCAATATGAGGAAGAAATTGTTCCCTGTGAGGTTGCTGAGGCCCTGGCATAGGGTGCCCAGAGCAGCTGTGGCTGCCCCATCCCTGGCAGTGCCCAAGGCCAGGTTGGATGTGGCTCTGAGCAACCTGGGCTAGTGGAAGGTGTCCCTGCCCATGGCAGGGGGTTGGAACTGGGTAATCTTTACGGTCCCATTGAAATCTAAACAGATTTGTGATTCCATGATCACATGCACAGCAGTCTTCTATTCTAAGGCTTAAGTCATGGCAAGACCATAGAGTACATTCTATACACAGCTCACAATTAGCAGTGACAATAAAAACTTCTTCAGCCTATTTCAAAAGAATTTCTGGTATCTCCATCAGATTTGCACCACGTAAGACTGAAAGGCCAACACTTCATTCCACAGGTGACTTGCCTGTCATCTGTGTCTGTGCTCTGCCTGAGCAGAGCTGGCATGGCCTGAGCACGTACCTTTCTCCAGGTAGGGAATGGAGATGGCAGTGCTGAGCACCTGGCCAGCACCCAGGGCGTGCAGGTACCACGTACACACCGTCTGCTCCGGCCGAAGGATGGACACCAGCCCTTTGTCTACCCCAATTCCTGAGCTGTTCACCAACGCAGTCTGCACAGACACAAATTATAGAGACAAGTAGTTCTTCTTGAGGAGATTTCTACCACAGTTTGATAATATTTCTGTATTTTCATAATATCACAGGAGGCTATTCCTGCTACAAACCTGCCAGGCACACACATCAGTGCCAGTTACAGATCAGGATCTGCCCAAAATGTATTTGTGCTTGGCATTGTCCAGCTCCACGTGCAGGACCTGCACTTGGCCTTGCTGAACTAGATGAGGTCTGCCCACCTCTCAACCAGTCAAGGTCCCTCTGAATGGCATCCCTAGCTGGTGAAAAAAGAGAGCTCTGACACCAACACTGCCTGGCTCAGCCTTGAAAACCCAAGTGACAAGTGTGGGACTCCTAAAGAGCTGATAATCACAAGCAAGTTGCAGAGAAATCTAGCTAGTAGATCTGGCAATGGATTGACTAGTAAAAATGCAAGAGGAGTGGAATATCCCTCACAAAATGTTGTGAAGTGGCAGCAAGGAAGTGTTCTGGTAACCAGCATACAGAAGCACCATCCTATCTCCCTTCCTATCTCCACCAGAACGAAGATGACTAAGACAGCTGCCTTAACACTAGCAATGCCAGATGTTTTTGGGGCCAGGCCAGCTACTGACTCAATCTCCAGCACCAGCACCCCTTCCAGAACCAGGGCTCTTGAGGAAAGATCAGGCAGCAATGACAGTATCCCAGTCTAACAGCTAGAACAACCAGTTGACCTGCAGCCACATTTTCAGCATGGAAAGTGCCTTTGGCTCTCCACAGTTGCCCAAGGCAACGCTGCAAGGAAGCACATTGGATCTGGCAGACTTCAAGGTCTGGCTCAACTTCTTATTTCTAGAGGCAGGCCAGCCCTAAAAGCAGTACAGCTGCATTTATGCATCACTGCCCTTGGCCTGGTAAGGCCCATGAACGCAAAGAGGATCTGAACTGGCAGCAAAGGATTCTACCAATGGCAAGCAAAGGCTGAACAGGTAACAGTAATACCTCAGCCCTATAATCCTGGCTGTTTCACCAGTAGAAGGATGGCTGAGCTGTGTTACTTGTGTCACAGCTTCCCAGGATACTTCTTGGCAGTCAGTATATTCTGATTTCAAAGATGCTGGTGGAGAGAGGGGAACTGGATTGCAGCTGTCAGACCTCCATCTACCACCTTCAGCTTAGTCCCTGTTCTGTTCAAATACCACTGAGAGCCTCCCAGCACCACAACAACAAAAATCAGAATTTTAGGTTAGGCTCATTTTGTCCCATCATTACTGGGATGCAGGATACAGCAGCAGGAATGCTTTTATTGCTGTCTAGAAGTAGCAGCTTTCACTGGAGTACATGGAGGAATTTCTCCATGTGTTACCAAAGGAGGATTAGAATCAGGATAAGGAGCTGGGATAATAACATATCAGCAGTGGTTAGAGCCAAACCATGAGAACAGCAGACAACTAAACATCCCAAACTGATTGTGTATGGGGCATCTGGCAAACACACAGATCTGGTTTTAATAAGACAGGCTGATGGACAATAGTCAGTAGAGCCACATGACAAAAGCACCACTTCTACCAAATGAAGAGGCTTGAAACATCTTCAAGCCAGTCTGACATTCCTTTGGCATTCAGTCTTTCAAAATAGCAGCTATGACATGTAAGTACAAGAAAGGATTTCTGAAGCTACAGTAACACTGTCTAAAAGCCAGGCAGGTAAAAGACACTCATTATTTATACAGCTTCAGTTCAACAGCCCTACATGTACCATAGCCATGTCCTTTGTTGAAAGATAGGCAGCACTTAACAGAAGTGACACTCTTACCTTACCAAAGGATATTACCACATCACTCTGCTGGGCATGCACTTGAAAAATAACCACAGTCACATTGCTGGCGATGTTCCTGATGACAGCCTCCACTGGATTGGTCTGGTTAAGTAGCACATTTCTGAATTGTCCCAAGGAGAGCTCAAGAAGACCTACATTACAAAAAAAGGAAGATACAGGGGTTTTTTTGGTCTAGAGGGAAGCAGTTACCAGGGAAGCCTGGAAGTTTCCAGCAGCCCAGCATTAGTCAGCTGGGAGCAAGGCAGGATGTTGCTTTGTGCTGCTCTCATGCTGTGAGCTGTACCAAGCTTTCAGGGACTGCTGCACACAGAGCTGTACCTGCAGATACAGGCACAGCCAGGGTTCCTGCCCTGCAGCCTGGCACTCACCTGAGCACAGGGACAGAGCCTCCTGCCAGGAGTCAGGATTTGGTACAGCTGAGCTCACCAGCTCAGTGAGCCACACTCCAAAAAGTCAGTAGGAGAAGATACTGAAAACTGCCTGATCTTTGGCAAATACAGGTGGGTATGTTTGTACCAGCCTGCCAACTCGCACAGTATCCATCAGACTTTCCAGGTGAATTCCTACACACCATAGAAATTGGAATCAAATTCCAGAAGACAGTCAGATCTGTAGATTACATACATACATTTACCACTTTCAAGCTATTCCACGTTTTTTGCTGTCAAACTGTTTTTAATCATTAGGACTGACTGCTGCATCCCCATCTCTAGACCTAAAAATCTGACTAATTTTTCCTAGACACAACCTAGACCATTTCTTCTTACAACGAGCATAACCCCATGATCCACTGTCATTTGAATTTAAAGAGACCCACATGACCTATAATAAGATCATGTGGATATAAGGATATAAGATCTTTGAGAATCAGCTTTGGCTTGTCATTCAAGTCCTGCAAGCAAGCCTGGCTTCTCCCTGTGCTGGGTTCTGCAGGGACAGGGGATGGCAAGGCAGGAAAGTGAAGCAGCTCCACAGAAGCCACAAGATGCTCTTTGGTTGGTGGTTGCAGACTGCACAATGCCTTCCAGGCTTTTCCCTCAAGTCCTCTGCCTGCCTCTGTACCCAAACAGACCTAAAACTTATCAGGCCTGAACACACACACACTTCCTCAATGAAGTTACCTCTGATGGAAAGGGCTGGCACTGCCACGTTCCCTAACACAGAGTCACCAGCAGCACCATCCCAGGGACACTTGCTGATGAACAGGGGGGCTCCCATTAACAAGGAAGGGGACGGTTTTCTTATCTGAAACTATACCCAGTACTCTCTAACTGCTTTCCTGTTACTTTTCTCTCTCTCCTGCCAAGAAGCAGCAACACTGGCCAGTTTCTTTGCCTCCTGACCTGTAAACAAAGGGGAGGTCCCACCCTCATGCCTCTTCCAGTCGGTACACAGTGGGGGAAGGAACTTCAACCTTTACATGCTCACTCCCAAAACTCAATTAATACCAGTACTGCATCACCAATAAAACCTCAGCTAAAATATGGGGAGTCATAAACCACTTGTGAGGAAAGAAAGATGCTCCATTTTTTCTGCTTCATCATCTGCAGTTTGTATAGAAGTTTCTACAACAAATTTTCACGCAGTGATTAATGTAAAATTAAAGCTGCAAAAAAAAGCTTTTTCAATTCAGTTTCTGATTCTTCAGAGTCCTTTGAGCAGCATTCAGATATCCTCAGATCTTTCCTCATTAGCTCAAATTCTACCACAAATACAAGCAGTGGTATGAATGGTAAAGAAAACCATTCAGAAGGCACAGATTATACATCTATACACTCAGAAATTTGCAGTGAAAGCTTACAATGCAGGAAAATATTCTTCTTTGATCTTTAAAAACTTCAGCAGAACTTCCTGAACCGCAAGACATTCACACTTAGATGTTCTTTCAAGAAAAACGCTGAAACCATACACATTCTCCGTGTGATCTACATCAAGGCGAAAAAACTGCGTTGCTTGTTTCTCACCTCCGCCCTGTACCCATACCCAGGGGCCTCTGCATAAATAAGGACAGATTCATCAGCAAGACACACAGCCACTACCTCAGCATGATCATGAGACTCTAAATGTCAGAGGCACTCTCTCAAGTTTAATTAGCGTGGTGAATTAAGGTATGGTGTTCTATATTGCTTTACTGTCTGCATAACTGCTCCTAGAACAGCACATGTGACACACATTATCCCAAATCCGGACACAAGCGCACAAACTCGGCGTGAAGAACATCTACACCCATCAGACAAGTCTTGTTCAGCTTGCTGTTCACAGGCTCCTTGAACCACACTTCCAGCCAGGCCTAAAAGATGACGAGCACTGCAGAGCAGCAGAACCTTCTAAGGAGTTTTTGGAAGAGCAATTGCTCCACAGCCACAGCCCACAGCACCCTTCCAGCCTTCTCCATTTCTGCCATTTGAACAAGTCACTCCTGGTGCACTGAGACAGGAAGGGAGGATGGTGAGCAAAACTAATTGATTAAATTAACCAACTCACAATTCACCAGGTCTATTGCTATCACCAGTTCCCTGGTTCTAATACCAGACAGGTATTAGACTCCCTGAGCCACAGAGAGCTCAGTCTTGCCAAACATCCTTTGAAGAACAGACACAGAGACCTCAACGACCACACAGTGCCAGTCACAGCATGCAACCTTCTCCTTTGGGCAAGCTGGATCTGCCCAGAGTGGCCCACCAGACAGGTCTGCAGGACCAGCACCACCTCAAGTGACAGAGTTGATCCAGCAAGTCAGCAACAGAGACAGGAGCAAAATCCAGGCATCTCAACTTGCTTTATGGCTTCCAACAGTGAAGGTCTGGAAACACTCTAAGGTGTCAGGCTACAGTCTCTTCCTTGCCCTGCAGGAAAACTGTGACAGTCACTGCACATCAGAGTAATTTTGGGTTAGATACATGAGAGGAACCCAGACTATTACAGAGCTTATCGACTGAACAGATGCTCAAAGGAAGTCAGCATTGCTGAAACCGAGCAGCAGCAGAGCAGAGATGGAGCACTGAGCATGTATTACTGCACATACAGCATCAGAACTGCAGCACAGAGTCCTGCACACAGAACTGGTGAACAGAGCAAACAGCCACTCTGTCACCCCACACTATCTCTTCTCTCACATCAAGGGCAAAACCGGTAAAGATAGCAAAGAAATAGAATCTCCTGGAACTCTGCTGAGATAAAAGTCCTTACTCCTAACTCTAAACAACAAGACAATCAATTCCAGAGCCTCTGCACTTGTTATCCCTTCCCTGTGACACAGTTTCCCCAGGAGGCTACACCCTGCTTGAATCGTTTCCACTGAGCTGATTCAGTGCCAAGCTCTTGGCTCCTCTGATGTTTTGAGTAAACCACATTTCCAGTCCAATAGCCAAGTGTCATTCCCCACCACCACAGAGCAGTTAACCACACAGGGCTCTTGATTACACCTAGCAGTCCAATTTCAAATAAGAAACACAACTGAAGAAATGCCACTGTTGCCCATGCAGAACAGTCTTCACTTAGAGAGCCACGCTCAAACATTGTGCTGAGCACCTTGGAGTGGATATGCAGAATAACCTGATGTAAACAAGCTCCAGGAGCTAAGGAGAACTTTCCAGTGCAGGGAGTACAACAACAAGTAGTCACATGAAGACATTTAATGAAGATGAAGTGCAAACTCAGACTAACAACCGGTTTGAGTAAGAAAAACATTAGCATACAGTTACTTAACAGAATAAAGCCTGGAGCCATATCCTATCAGACCTGTAAGGCCATGCAGACACACATGATGGGAGAGTCTGGCTACAAGGTCTCTGTCTTCCCACACTACTGAGCCTCCCAAAAAATACAGCACCCACCCCACTCCCAAAAGAAGCAGGAACCTTTCTGAAAGCTTCTGAACTTGGACTGTGTGTGTACTGAGACTCATGCTCAGAAGAGCTTGATGCTTAAAGCAGATGACACCACAGAATGTGGCTTGTCACCATCTGCACCATTCCTGTCCCAGAGGACTATTCTGTTCAGCAGGCTAGATAGATTTACAGCCTGAAAATCGAGGGAAGAGTTCTGTGTGAACCTCTTACTACAAAGTATCATCTCTGCATAGACTAAACACCTGGCACAAACAAGTTTCACTCAGATAAGCTCCCTTTACAAAGGCACCGCTCAGTCCTGATTACACTGTAAATTCGCTTCAGTTTTTCCAAAACTAAACAGCCGGGTTTGGATGTAGCAAACACAGCCAGCTGAACTCCTCCTCAGGAAGATAGAGCTCCTTGGAAGGTAACAAACACAATGCATAAAACACTTCCACACAAAGACCAAGTCTGAGGAGCTGTAGCCCATCAGAAGCCCAGAGAGGTAACACAGGCCATCATGCAATGATTTAACTAAACAGCACTTTTAAAATGAAGCAGGATCTTCAAGGATTAGGAGTTAGCAGAGCCCATCCCTGCAAAGTGCGTGCCCACAACTGAATAACCACAAGACAATTTCAAATCAGTGAACCATTAAGCAAGTGGCCTTGTTTAAAGGCCCCTAATGATCAGCTAGACTCTGGGACACAAATTACACAGCTTATTAGCTTTTCACGAGGGAAATACTTTCCCCCTCCACCCTCAATCGTGCAAGGAAAAACAGCAACAGGTTCCTTCAAGGCAAAGCAGTTTGCTTAGTCTCAGAGCCTTTTTATATATTCTAAAAAAATTACTCAACACATGACCCATTTTCATCAAGTCCAGGAGACAAACTGCTTGTTAGCACCCTTTAAGATAAACATTAAGGTCTAAGAACGCTGAGCCTTCATTCTCACACCTGCTTGCCACCATCAGGTGCCCAGACAAAGCTTTTAGGTCCTGCAAGAAACAGGGAATACTTGGCTCTCCATTAGGATCTTGGGCAGAGAGAAGCCTTCCACACCTGGGACTGGTTCCAAATGTTGTCCTGTAGCCCTGCAAAGTATCCCAAGAGTCTCCTTTGGGACAGTTAATCTTCATTCATTCATTCATTCATTCATTCATGGCCAGGTTGGGTGGGGCATTGAGCAACCTGGTCTAGTGGAAGGTCTCCCTGTCCATAGCAGGGAGGTTGAAATGAGATGAGCTTTAAGATCCTAAACCATTCTATAAGTCTATGGTTAGAAGCAAGTGTAAAAATAAAGCAAAACTAAGAGGAGGCTTATATCAGCCCTAATACGAAGGACTGCTTGCTTATCTCAGAATTATCTCTGAGAGGAAACTGTTTTTTTCCTTTATTTGAACAGATAAGAGTGTAACCAGGGAAAAAAAAAAGTGACTGTAAATCTCCCCAAACTATACTTATTATAGCACACTTAACCTTAACTCTGGACTTCTATTTTAGTCACATGCAGGAACACAGGGAAATTGCAAAAAAAAGCCCAAGCCAAATAAAGTCAGATTACATCAATACAGACAACAAGTAAGTTTAGGAATCAAGCTGCAAATTCTAGGTTTTGCTCCTTTCCCTAGTTTTATAGAGACAGTGGCTTTCAACCCACCATCCACTAGGGTCGTGGGAACCCATGAACACCTGTACATGGTCGGGGGGGGGAAGCCAAGCAAACAAAGCCAAACGTACTTTTAACCGTGTTCCCTTTGTCGTGTAAACTCATGCTCATAGGTAGCGAACGCCACAGTTTCTGCACGGGGAATACAGCCCTACACCAGCCGCATCCGCTGTACCGCATCCCCGCAGCGGCGCGGCTAATATCATCCCGACTTACCCATGAAACAGTTAAAATTATGGCGCTCACAGCAATTCAGGTATTAAAAAAAAAAAACAAAAAAACAAAAAAACAACAAACAAAAAGCCCACAATTTAAAAAAAGCGGATAGGGAGGGAAAGGAAAAAAAAAGAGGGTGGTTCTCCTTGTCCGCATGAAAGATGAAGATAACCACGAACACACAGAGCGCTTCTGCAGCGCCGCAGGCAGCTTTACTCCGCACTGCTGCTCATCCCTCCGGCCAGCGGCCAGCCCCGGGGACACCCCAAAAGGCTCCGCAGTCGCAGCACGCCCGTGCCGCTGGACATCACCCCGGGCACAGCCCCGCAGCTCCCGGTACGAGCCGGGCTCCTCCGGCCGCTTAATGGCGGCCACAGCCCCGCGCGCCCCCCCGCTCCGCCTCACACCGCCCTCACCTGAGGCTCCGCCATGGCACAGGACCCCCATGAGCAGCAGGAGCAGCGCGGGGTGAGGCGAGACCCGCATGGCGCTGCGGTGGGAACGGGGAAGCGGGGCCGGGGCCGGGGAAGGGCCGGGCAGCCGGGGCGGGGCGAGCGCTGGGGGCGGGCCTGAGGCGGGGCCCGCCCGGCCGGGGCCGCTCCCGCCCCCCTCAGGCACCTGCGGGAACGCTCTGCCGGGAAGGGCGGTGGGAGGGCGGAGAGGAGGATCCTGGCCGCGGTAACAGCTGCGAGCTCCCGAAAATGCACGGTGGGGTTTAACTTTGGAGTGTGAAGAGACCCCACCTCCCGGTTCACAAACAAATCCTCACCCAACCGTGCCGTCGGGAAAATGCAGATTAGTTTGTGTCATTGCTGCACCCACAGCATCGGTGACAAGGCTGCAGAGTGGTTATTTCCAAAGGCATGTTGTGACAGGATAAGAGAAATGGCTTCAAACTGAGGTTTAGATTGGATATTAGAAGAAATTCTTCCCTGTGAGGGTGGCGAGGCCCTGGCACAGGAAAGCTGTGTCTGTCCCATCCCATCCCTGGAAGTGTCCAAGGCCAGGTTGGATGGGGCTTGGGGCTAGTGGAAAGTGTCCCTGCCCGTGGCAGGGGATCGGAAGGAGATGATCTCTAAGGTCCGCCTGGGAGAAGGCTGGCATTATAGCGAGTTGTCAGAGATAAGAAAGATGGGCACAAACCGACTGGCACAAATGGCATTTATTCTCCAACCCCTGGGCTCGGAGCCGGATGCTGGCTGTGATTTGGCTTGTTGGGAGCGCTACACTCTGGCTTTTCCCTGCTCATATCGGGGCTGGAGCGGGGCACTCGAGCTCTGCAGCAGCCTTCAGCTGGGATCACAGCGACTGCCGCACAGCAAAAGCTGCCCGGGCCGTGGCAGTAACAGAATCACTTAGGTTGGAAAAAAACTCCGAGATCACCGAGTTCAACCTGTGACTGAACACCGCCGTGCCAAGCAGACCGTGGCACTGAGCGCCAAGTCCAGTGTTGCCTTGAACGCCCTCAGGGACGCCGTTCCAAGGCCTGCCCACCCTCGCTGTGGGCTCATTCTCCCCGCCGCCCAACCGCTCCTCCCGGCCGCCAGGCGCCGCGCGCTCCCCGCGTGCCCGCGCCTCAGGGGCGGCGGCGGCGGCGCGGCCATGGCGGACCGGCTGACACAGCTGCAGGACGCCGTCAACTCGGTGAGGCGGCCGCAGCCTCCGCTCTCCCGGGGCCGCGGGGCACGGCACGGGCTGCGCCGCCGGTGCGGGGATGCGGCCCTCCGCCCGCAGCCCCCCAGCCGGGGGAGCGGCCGCGGGTGTGGGGTGCGCAGCCTCCACATGGCGGGGGTGCGCCGTGAGGCGGAGGTGGCCGGAGCGGTGGGGCAGGGTGATTAACGCGGTGCTAATTGGTGCCGGCAGCTCGCGGACCAGTTCTGTAACGCCATCGGAGTGCTGCAGCAGTGCGGGCCCCCGGCCTCCTTCAGCAACATCCAGACGGCCATCAACAAGGATCAGCCCGTGAACCCCACGGAAGGTGAGCCCTGCTTCCTGCGCCTCCTACACGCGAACGTGCTTCGGTGTAGTGGGCTCGGGAATGCAAAATCTGGGCAAATAATTCCCCCCGTGGCTGGTGGAGTGCTGGAGGTCACATCGTGAATGGATGTCGGCTGCACTTTCTGCATAACATTGTGACAGCAGAGTTGCGCTTGTCTCTAATAATTCCCTGAGTGATTGCCTGAGTTGTGCTGTGTTCTGTGCAGAGTATGCCCAGCTGTTCGCAGCTCTGATCGCTCGCACTGCCAAGGATATCGATGTTCTCATAGATTCCCTGCCCAGTGAGGAATCCACAGCAGCTTTGCAGGTAGGAGTTTTCCTAATTCCAGTATCAGAACATTCCTGAAGGCAAACTTCCTCCTTTTTTTTTAAACACATTTTTTCATCTCTAAGCCATGTCATTGAAAAATGATTTTAGCACAAACCTGAATTTTTCATGAGGGTAGCCTGTGAGTACTTTGTAGGCTTAGTGGAAATGCTGAACTTGCATCTAGCTCCAAATAAGATTACAATCAGTGACAGTATTTTAGACTTAGTTTTCTGTAAAAAATTTTTTTTAAAAAGGTGGTTTTATCACACCACCACTATACTGGAAACTGATCATGCCTTTTTTCAGAAATTAACAGAACAGATAGATCAGTACTGATGCTTTGTGCATTGTTTTATTAATTTTTTTCCCTTGGGTAATATTTCATATTTTCTCACATTTCATTTTGTAGCCACAGAACCAACACTACAGAAGTCTTTTGTTCTTTCACATTGTTTCTGGTTAAAGAGTTTGCTGGGTGTCCTGTAAGTTCTTTAGCTCTGTCACAAAATAATTCCATTACTTTTCAATAACAAGAAGTCTTCCTTTGAGCCAGTCAAACTTGGTTTTTATTTGTTTGGGTTTTTTTTCTGTTATTTCACAGATTTTACCTATTAAAACCATGGGTGGTTTGTTGTTTTTTTTTTTTGGTGACTCTTCATGGCTGGATTTACATCAATTATTTTCTTTTTGGAATGCATAAAGAATGCAGACTGCTGTTTCCCTGACAAACCTGATGATCACCTGAAAGTTTTAAACCTGCATTGGCACTCTGTAACCATTCAAAAATGTTTTACAGAAGATTGACACCGAATGAGCCAAAGAGAAATGACTTGGCAGTGGCATCACTTTTGGTTTTAAATGGAGGAGGTTAAATTTGGGAACTTTGCTAGTCACAGTAATTGCTGAACATCCTAATTGGGCTTGTTAACACTAGCATGATTTCCTATAAGTGCATTTTCAATAGCTGAAGGTAGAATGCCTGCTGCACACAAATTCCAGTTTCTTCCATGAGTGAACAGGGTCTGATCCAAGTGGCAGCTGGTGTGGGCAAAGCAGGGTGCCCCAGAAGGAGGAGCTGGTTATCCAGTAGGGATATGCTTTCCTTAGAGGTGATACTTCAACAGTTTCTTGCTCTCTTAATGAAGAACTTCATGTCACAAAAATTTCTGATACTTTCTGTCTGTTGTGGTTTTAAGATAAATTTAGCTTGGATTCCATCCCTTGGATTTCAGTTTTGATTTTTATTTTCTGTTACTCAATTTGGTGCAGTATTAAGTATTCTGATAGTCTTCAAAGAAATGGTGTTGAAGATGCTTGAAACACTCTCAAATATGCACTATAGGTTTTGTTGAGAAGTGGTAGATAATACTTGTTTAATAGAAATGTATTTAGGCAGATCTGCTTTTTTTATACTAAGGTTGTGTTGGTGTGTGTATCAGATCTGAGTCTTGTCTTAAATGACAAAAGGAGCTGCTACACAAATGCTCAACACAATTTACCTGCCCCTTGTGAGTTCCCTTTTGGTGAAGTTGACAGCAAAAATTCTGCTCTAATCTGTGAATTAGTTGCAGTCAACTATTAACAAAGAGAACCTTTTTCTTTTTAGGGAGCACCAGCTGTGCCCTCAGCATCTTTCAGTAGCAAAGTCACTTTTTGGTTCTGTTGAAGATCCTTGCTTTTCCCTGTTGCCTAATATCAAAAGAGGAAACTCTTGCAACAGTGTTAATAAAATAAAAAGCAGGCCTTTATTGGAAGCTTCCAGGTGTCCCAACGGTCATGGGCACACCCAGCATCAGATTTCTGTGATTTTATGAGTTTAACAGATTAACATATCTAATAAATATTGTCCAGGTAGAAGACAATTGGTTAGGTCGTTTTCCCTGTGTTCCACCCCATTGGAGTTGTTCCAGGGGCTTCTTTGCCTCATTTCTTGTGTGCTCTCAGGTTCTGGTTGGAAAACAAAACATCCTGGTCAGGCTTCTTCTTTGTGAGAATAAGACTAAACAGAATTCCAAGTATGCATTAGAAGGATTAGCTTATTGTTCTAAAGGGAAACAGTAGGAAAAACACTATCACTATGTGACAATAGCATCCAGAGCTACAAATACATGACAAATACATAAAAAGCCAAAAACCTTTGGGCATCATCCCGTTTTGCTTTGAAGGCTGCGAGCCTGTACCGGCTGGAGGAGGAGAACCACGAGGCGGCGGCGCGGCTTGAGGAGGTGGTGTACCGCGGGGATGTGCTGCTCGAGAAGATCCAGAGCGCCCTGGCCGACATCGCCCAGTCGCAGCTGAAGACGCGGAGCGGCTCGCACAGCCAGCCCCTGCCCGACTCGTAGCGCCAGGGGGCAGCGCGGCCCTGCCCGAGCGCCTCGGGAACGCCTCTGGATGCACCGGGAATGGATGGGCTGGCCCGGCCCTCCCGCGGGGCTGGCCCGCGCTCGGCTCCGCGTCGGGAGCGGCGGCTTTGGCATAGCTCGGCTGCGGGTTTTGTGCGAGAAACACTTCTACGGGAGCTTTGTTACAGATTGCGCGGATTGATGTGTGTTTCTTTGACTTAAAACGAGCTTTCTGTTCGCAAATATGATTTGAATTGAATTTGTTACATATTAGAAGCATTTGTATAAGTTAATCCCACTGTGGTGATGGTATGTTTTTTTCTAAGCCTCAGACACATATGAGTTGGGCAGAGTTTCCCTGGAGGCAGTGCTGTGAATGCAGTGATGGTCATGTGTTTTCATTTACAGCATTGGTAATGTTGATTGGCTGCTTTACCACCTTTTACAGAGCATGTGAAAGGATAAGTAAACTCTGATGTTTACAGAGTGATTGTTCTTGCCATTGGCATCGCATTTACAAAGAAATAAACCTGCAGGTGTCTGATACTGACATTTGTTACTGTTTGTAATTCACAAATGAGCCTTTGAGTCCATTGTTGTCACTGAGACACTTGCTCTTGTTTGTGCTATTTCTCTGGTTTTGCTGATATTCTGTATTCTCTTGGCAGCTGGTGAGTGCCTCTAAAGCAGGCAGTGATGAGGAAGCATTGGATGACTGGATAAAAATCAGCAGTGAGGAAATTGAAAATAGCTTATTACATGAATTTGCTTTCAGTGTAAGCAGTGGCTGCCATATCAATGCTGTGATCATAAGCAGCAAGATTCCTGTTGTCCCCAAGGTGCTCTACAGAGGTGTTTTTATCTTCACACACTCAATCACAGAATGCATTTTTGCTCTTTGTTGTAGGACTACAGAAATACTAGTATCTCTTTTGATATTTAAAATAAAACCCCAACACCAAACCAGCAGCTGATGTCGGGTTCAAATCATGAACATGGGGTTAAACTTGATCATTTTCTGTTGTTTTGAGTTACCAGCCTTGTTATTGCAGAATGTTGTCTGTTGCCATATAACATCTGCTCATTTCCCTTAAAACCACCTGTTTCTATATATTGGATACATTGTCATTGACTTGAAAGTTACACATGTTGCTAAAGCACCCAGGCAAATCAGAGCAATTCAAAAATGCTTTTAGTGTGCTGATCCTTAAGGAATTGGATGCAGCTTCTCACTTGACTGCCCCAGTGAAAGAACAAGTGTAGCACAGCACAGTGTTTTGAGGATTAAAAAAGACAAAAGTGTTCCTACCTCTAACAAATGCTAAAACTAGAAGTATTTAATAAGACTGGTATTTCATTGCTTAATAATATTTTATGAAATGTGCATATCTGTAGTCATAAACTTAGTTTGCTGTTGTGAAACTCTTGTAATATCAGATTCTGCAGAAGGAAAAAAAGATTGGAGGGTGAACAGGCTACAGTACAGCTCCAGGCCAATGGCAGTTTATCAAGCCACATGTCCTTTATTTTGCCCATGTCCTGGGGAGGCTTGAGAGGCCAGATTTTCATTTCAAGTCAGTCCTGGGGCCTGGTTTTTGGTTTCTCCTGGAAAAACTACATCCAGTGCATCTCAAGATGGATGAGATTAGGGTGGGGTGAATTTTGTTGTTTGCTTGCTTTTTGAATTAGTGGACTTGACAAGAGGGAGCAGTTTGGGCTTTGTGGATTTTTTGTTTTTGAGATGTCTTAAATTGAGATTTATATGTTGCTGGAAAAGGGATTTGATCTTCGTAGTAGATTCCCTGTTACAGCTTAACATGTGCATCACCTCACACTTGGGAACTTGGGAACTGTGGGAGACTGTACATCTTCAGGAACCACAGTTCTTTTCATTTCATAGCCTTCTATTTTTTTATTCTTGAAAACTGCTCTATTTCTGTAGCCTGATACTGCCTAACTGTGGAAGCTCTTTCTTCTAGTTGCTGTTTAAGCATCAAACAGGTAGTCATACCTGGAAGTAAACCTTAACCAGAGGTATAAATTAGTTCCCTCATAAGTATGTTCAATGTTTCAACACTTCAGCTGTTGGAGATTTTCACCTGCTCTTTCACAGTCTGCAGCTTGGTCAGCAAGGTGTGTATCTTCTGTTGGGTCTGACACAACAAAAGAGGGAAAACATTGATTTGCTACAGCTGTTTAATGGACAAAGCATTAGATTGGGGCCTGGAGATGTGGGTTCCTTTGTGCTTTATCATGTGTGGATTTGTCCAGCTGCTGCTATTGGGGTTTGAACACCTCTGTTGAGAACACACTGTGTAATGGTAGTGATCTCCTTGTACTCAGGCAAGAATTGTAGGGCATGCAGGATTATGGGATCTGGGTCATTTATAACACTCCTACTTTCAGTGCATTAGAAAAAGTGGGGGAGTCACAGAATCATAGAATGGGACCTTAAAGCTCATCTCATTCCACCCCTCCTGCCATGGGCAGGACAGCTTCCACTATCCCAGCTTGTTCAGAGCCTCATCCAACCTGGCCTTGGACACTGCCAGGGATGGGGCAGCCACAGCTGCTCTGGGCACCCTGTGCCAGGGCCTCATCACCCTCACAGGGAACAATTTCTTCTGTATTTCCAATCTAAACCTGCTCTCTGTCAGTGTGAAGCCATTCCCCCTTGTCCTGTCACTCCAGGCCCTTGTACAGAGTCTCTCTCCATCTTTCCTGTGGGCTCCCTTCAGGCACTGAAGGCCACAATGAGGGCACCCCAAAGCCTTCTCCTCTCCAGGCTGAACAATCCCAATTCCCTCAGCCTTTCCTCCCAGCAGAGCTGCTCCATCCCTCTGATGCCCTTGGTGTCCCTGCTCTGGCCTGGCTCCAGCAGCTCCCTGTCCTTGCTGTGCTGGGCCCAGGGCTGGATGCAGCCCTGCAGGGGGGCTCAGCAGAGCGGGGCAGAGGGGCAGAATCCCCCCTGCCCTGCTGCCCTGGGGCTCTGGGTGCAGCCCAGCACAGGGGGGTTCTGGGCTGGGGCAGGGCCAGCTCTCACCCACAGCACCCCCAAGTCCTTCTGCCAGGGCTGCTCCCTCTGCTCATCCCCAGCCTGTGTGGCATTTTGCCTTCCCTGAGAAGCGTTGACTGTTTCCCAAATTTTAATACCGGAGAGGGAGACAAGGGGGAGGGGGGGGGGGGGGA